>CM035122.1:106155885-106755885 GCA_020205555.1 Panax stipuleanatus
AATCTATGTACATTTTGTTAATGCTGAATATAATTTGATTGGGCATGTTCACACTATATTACCCAACTTTATTATTTCAATTATAATAAACTGTTGAAATAATCATTAACTAACAATTGTTTACTTAGTCTATCATTTATGAGGTACATATTTAATGTAGTCACGCATCACATATTGTCACATATGCATTATTCACTTAACTCACACATACATGTTGTCACATAAATATTATTATGTAATGTACACAATTTATTTAATCTTAATATATAGTTCTTATATATTATATGGTCATATTCAAGTGTCACACTATACTTTATATAATATAGTTGTAACAACTATATATTATATGTCTAATAATCACATACCTTGCACATAACAATTAATTAAATAAATATAACTCTTACTATATTTATAAATAATTTACTTATTATTATTCTATTACTCACAATAATAATAAATCAATATACTATTAATTAATCACTCATTAATAGGCTATCACTCATAATAACAATTAATTAACAATATAATATTAATTAATAAATTACTTATCAAACCATCATTTAATTAATCAAATCATCATTGTTTCCATTCTCGTGCCACACAAGGCATTCTACGAGTTTATCATAATATTCCATATTTCCTCAATTATCATAAATTCAATTTGAAATTGATTGAATTACCCGTCTCATAGTCTTCAAATATTCAACTTAATCGATTATAATTTCTACATTCCATGTGACCACAATATTTATTTATATTCACATAAATATTCAACTTTTATTAATATCAATATTAATATTATTCAGAAAATTCTCGGGTATTACATATGGGATCCATGAGATCGCTCCGGCTGTCAAAAGCTCCAACTGCAGGCGGGAGTGAGTAAAGCCCTCAGCAACAGGGACCTCCGTCAGAGTGGAATGATGCCAACGCCGTCCTCGAAGATAGGTCTCCAGACCTAAAGCAGCGGCGGGCCGTAGGCAAGGAAGCCTCTCATACACCCAGAACTGGCCATATAAATATCAAAAGTCCTCAGTGATCAAGACTGACAAATATAAATGCAGAAATCAAAAAGGTACAAGAGAGATGTACTCACCAGCAAAAATGGGTAGAATCCTAACCAAGCCTCCGTCAAACCCTCCGAAAGCATGCACATACCTCGGAGAATAGGCTGTAGACACTCAAAATTTTCCTTGTCCCAATACTAACACTGTAGGAGGGCAAAGCCATCAATCAAATCAACCCCGGTACCGATACCGGGCTTCCAATCCAAATCCAGCCACCAATGCTGGTCATTCAGTTAAATTCGATCCCCAATATCGATAAACCCAAATTTGATCACCAATATCGGTATTCTATCCTGCTCCGATCTTCAATCGGACTGTCAATTCAACTTTGATCGTCAATCGGACTGTCAATCTATCTCTGATTGCCAATCGGACCATCAATCTAGCTCCGATCTCCAATCGGACCTTCTATCCAGCTCTGATCTTCAATCGGACCGTCTATCCAGCTCTGATCTCTAATCGAACCATCAATCTAGCTCCGATCTCCAATCGGACCGTCAATCCAACTCTGATCTCCAATCGGACCGTCTATCCAGCTCTGATCTCCAATCGAACAGTCTATCCAGCTAAGATCTCCAATCGGACCGTCTATCCAGCTCTGATTTTTAATCAGACCGTCTATCCAGCTCCAATTTCCAATCGGACAGACTATCCAGCTCCGATCTCCAATCGGACCGTCTATCCAGATTCGATCTCTAATCAGACCGTCAATCCAGCTCCGATCTCTAATCGGACAGTTTATCCAGCTCCGATCTCTAATCGAACCATCTATCCAGCTCTAATCTCTAATCGAACTGTCTATCCAGCTCCGATCTCTAATTGGACCATCTATCCAGATTCGATCTCTAATCGGACCGTCTATCCAGCTCTGATCTCCAATCGGACCGTCAATCCAACTTCAATCTCTAATCGGACCGTCTGTCCAGCTCTGATCTCCAATCAGATCGTCTATCCAGCTACGATCTCCAATCGAACCGTCTATCCAGCTCCGATCTCCAATCAAACCGTCAATCCAGCTCCTATCTCCAATTGGACCGTCAATCCAGCTACGATCTCCAATCGGACCGTCTATCCAGCTCAGATCTCCAATCGAACCATATATCCAGCTCCAATCTCCAATTGAACCGTCTATCCAGCTCCGATCTCCAATCAATTCGTCTATCCAACTCCGATCTCTAATCGGACCGTCACTCCAGCTCCGATCTCTAATAGGACCACCTATCTAACTTTGATCGTCAATCGAACAGTCTATCCGATCAACCCCGATCTCCAATTGGACTATCAGTTCAAACCCCGATCTCAATATTGGACCATTAAATCAGCCTCGATAGCAACCCGAGAGGTACAAATCAGCCCCGGCAACAACCCGGGAGATACCGATCAATCCTGATCTCAATATCGAGCCGTCAAGTCAGCCCTGACATCAACCCAGAAGGTACAGGTCAACACTGACATTAACCTAGAATGTGTCAAATCAACCCCGGTCTCAGTCCTGGAAGTACAGATCAGCCCCGGCTATAATCTGGGAAGTGCAGTTCAGCCCCAGAGATAACCCTGGGAAGCTAGATCCACCAAGGACCACCCCGGGAGGGGCAAAATGGTCATTTTATCAACTCTCAGTCTATTCAGTCAAACTCAAGCCAAATTGATGCCATCGAAGTCAGAATGAACCATAACTACGATCCCGAGTGCAAACAGCGCAACACAGCTCAACGGACAAACTGCGGGGAATCGAAGACCTGGTTATGAACCCATCTTCTGGGATCCAGAAAATGTTTTATCCCATGTTATTGTGACACTCTCGGCGGGGGCTTTCCGAAAAGGTATCGCACGCCTCAAACGGACGCTCCGATCAAAAGTTAGAAAGTTTCGACTTCAACTGAGCGTTGCTCGGAGTGCACATACTTCGAGACGACAAAACCCGGCACTGCGGGCCCCACCAGGGGAGCCGTACCTCTACCTGCGGTACCAGGAGGTAGAGTGGAGGCTCCCTGGCCTATAAATAAAGGTGCCCCTTCATTTCAAAAAAATCAAAAACGCAGCGAAGCTTTGCCAGTTCAATTTTTTGACTTTTACACCTCTTCCAAACCCAAATATTTTCACTCTAACACGTAGATATACCCATATACTACCACGTATCAGAAAATAACTGGTAGATTTGAACATATAGAGCCTACGATTTGGCAAAAAGCCCGTGTAACAGTCCATTGTAAGCATTTTCACTATTAGAAAGTGAATATTACTTCTTCGTACTTTTATACACTTGCAGGCTAAGTTTCGTTTTCTAAAAATGCCCGGAACTTAGTTTCGTGGCCGTTTTCGTCAAAATTTGGTATATTTTTGTACATAAACTGATTTTCTGACATTTCTACAACTCGGATTAACGATCCGTCAGCTCCAGCAGCTTCAATGCATTAGCACACACGTTCTACAAACTTCGCCGGACTGGGTTATCTTTCCAGTCCAGAGTTGGCCTTTTTTGTATATATTTAACTGTATATATACTAACATTTCAATTCTGTCAAGCCCGGATGCCAAATCCGAGGTAGTTTACCGCTTCTATATATATCTACGCATATATGAACGATTTTCACCATAACTGGGTTCTCTTCCCAGTATTGGCTGACTACATTTCTGTCAATATATATATATATATATATATATATATATATTAATTCCATTCTGGGCACCGACATGAAAACCCATCGCCCTTAATATTGTTTTTGCACTCTTCACCATACTGGGTGATCTCCCCAGTCACTGGTTGACTACTTTTCTGCAATTTACATTTCAGTTTGGCCTGGACTATTTCGTGGCCTTTATACTATTTTTGCACACTTCACCAATACTGGGTTATCTTCCCAGTCCCTGGTTGAGTACTTTACTATATATTTACATTCCAGTTAGGCCTGGATCATTCTGTGGCCTTTTTACTACTTTTATATATATTTATGCATATATAAGCAGCCTTCACCATCACTGGTCCTCTTCCCAGTCTTGGTTGACTATGTTTCTGTCAATATATATTTCAATTCCAGTCTGGGCACCGGCGTGAAAACCCATCGCCCTTTACAGCTTTTATATATATTGCTTTACTCGCTTTCTATTCAACTGCTGCTTTAAATATTCATTTTATATGAATTGGCACTGACATATTTGCAGGCGGACTAGATTTATTTAAATCTCGCCAATTCTAGTTTTCAAACGGTTCAAAGTCTCCAGACTAAAACAGGAAGCTAGAATGGCTGAGATTTCCTTAAATCTAGCTTTCTTTCTAGTTTCAGCTTCAAAAGCAACCTCGTGTCCCTTAGATCGCTATCTAGTGGGAACGAGATGCTTCGGCTGTGCGAACCAGGATTTACTGAATGAATCCTCGGTTCTAGAAATATTGGGATATTTATCTGTTTCTGTACAAATTTGAACTGTGCAGGTTTTGGCTACTCATATGTGAGCCTATGAATCGTGGGATTCACGATCAAAACGATCGGAATCTGATTCCCACGATGGACAAATTCTGATTTACAAATGTACCCTGCCAGTTTTTCTGCAAAAAATGTACATGTAAACAGACCTTAAAACGGTTATCCGGATTTAAGGTCTCAATATAATAAAAAATGTTAATTGTCGTGGTAGCGTCCCTCTGATGGTTTTCATACCCATGAGGAGACCGACACTTGTATATTTTGTGGTCGAGGATGCTTCACAGCCCGACAAATCACCATTCACATGCAGCCTTAAGGCTATAAAGATAAAATTAAAAGTGTCAACAGGCTTCAATTCCTATGGCAGCATAAGGGTTTAATAAACCAGCTTTCAAAACATCATTTTCAAATCACCAAAAGAAAAGCTTTTCAAAGAAAAATCAAATTAAATGCTTTTGCAAATCAAATCAAAGATTGATTTTCAAATCAAATCAAACCCTTCGTATATAGGTTCAACGAAGCAAAGCACTACTTTCAATTAATCAAATCAATAGGCCTAATTTTCAAACAACATTCACTCACGCATTCCAGTTTTAAAGGAAAATATTGAAAAGATGTGGTACCGTGTTTACACGGGAGTCGTGGGGTGCCTAACACCTTCCCCAAACTTAACCAAGCCCCCGAGCTCAAACTTTGTTTTCAAAGATCAAGTTTCGACAGTGTCCAGCAATTGGGCCTCTTTCAAACAAAACTCGGTTGAGTTGGTACAACCATTTTAAATCTACCAACTGGCGACTCTGTAAAACGTTTAAATCGTCGACATGATACATGTTGGCCTTTTTCCTAAAAAAAACCCTTCAAAACCTTTAAATAAAAAGAGTGAGGGTAGAGATAACTTAAGAAAAGAGATTAAAAGACCCAGGTTGTAACCCGACCCGTGGATTTTTAAACCAACGTTAACAGGTGGCGACTCTGCTGGGGACAGTGGGGGGCTTAGGCCGCTTTCAAATCTTTTCAAACATTTCCCTTTCAAAACTATTGAACGAGTAAAATTCTGCGTCTCCACAGTCAATGAATGAGTGAATGTTGCGTCTTTACATTGAATGAATGTGAATGAATGCTTTTTTGCTTTTTAGTGCTTCGCACCCATGTGCTTCGCACCCATGTCATCATATGCACAACGGTGAGGCACGATGTATGTGAATGTATGTTGTGTGTCCCTCTCACAAGGAGGAAAACCCGGTCGGTGATAAGTAATGTCTCTGGGGACGACTGAGTCTCTGGGCTCATGAAAATGCACCACCCATATTCGCTCCAGTTGAAAGATAAATTAATTTTCCCTCTAGTAGATTGCAATGATCTGGGAACCTTCATGCCGAAACAAAAGCCGCGAGAGTAACCTAAGATAGGTCAGCCTCTAATTAACCAAATCCGAAGGGAAGCTTCTTCACGCCTTCCTCTTTTAATTCCATGTTAAGTCTCCAATTACCGAGGAGCACAATGTAAATATCATAAATGAAAGATTTACTTTCCCTGTCAAAATACCATGTCATCCTGCCATCAAAACAACTAACCTCAGTTTTACAGGATAAAATCTAAAAAAACACATCATGCATCATGTCCTTACCTATATCAGGAAATTGACACGCCTATGTTTTGTTGTAGGTAAAAATTGGTCTTGTTACTAGGTCTAAATCTAAAGCACCCAATCCATCCACGGACATGGCTTCTAGTGCTCAACCAGAATCCGCCCTGGTATCCAGATAAGAGTTCGAAGGTCTAAAAATTTAGATAGTCGAGTTAGCCGGTTTCCTACGAGAATAAAGCAAGGCCCTTAAAGGGAAACAATCTCAAGCTCACACAGAACCAGGAGTATCTAGTGGTAGTGCTGGCGGTTAAGAGACTGAAAAGGCCGCAACTCAGATTCTAGGACCACAAAACCAGGACACGACCAACAAAACCCCTGAAATCACCCCCCTCGTCTAAGAATAGGAAGCTGGTGACATTATGAAGAAAGCACAACAAATGGAGGAAGCTCTCCTATCAATCAAAGGGATTGGGGCATTCGGTAGTGTCAATTACTCCGACCTCTGTATATTCCCAGGGGCTCGTTATCCCGAAAAATTTAAAACTCCTGACTTCGAGAAGTATGATGGAATGGGAGATCTTTACACACACCTAAAAGTGTTCATCGGAGAACTCGGATCCTATGCAGAGGATGAGAAGCTTCGAATGCAGATATTCCAAAAGAGTCTAACCGGAGAGGCGAGAGCATGGTATGCCCGTCTGGACAACTCCAAAATCCACAGTTGGGAATAACTGGCCCACGCCTTCCTTGGTCAATACAGCTTCCAATCTTAGTTGGCTCCAGATAGATACCAAATTACAAAGATCAGGAAGAATAACACTGAATCATTCAGAGAATATGCCCAGCGATGGAGACGGGTTGCAGCACAAGTCACCCCAGCTATGACTTAATCTAAAATAGTCATGACCTTCATCGACATCTAAGAAGTGCTTTATTATAAGAGGGTCCTAGCAGGCATAGGAAAATCATTCTCTGAAATGATCAAACATGGCGAAAAGGCCGAATTGGGGCTCAAATCTGGGAAGATAAAAGATCTAACCGCCCTCGAAGATGTCGCTGAGCATATCCAGTCCGAAAATTATGGGAGTAATCCCCTGAGGGTTCACAAAAAGAAAGACGAAGAAGTCTCCTTGGTCTTACAAGGACAAAATCAAAGGGACGAGTCAAATAGTATGCCCATTCAAAGGAGGAACTATACCCCTTTTCAAAAACCAGCACAACCTTCAAATCCTCCATTCCAAAAAAATATGGAGGCCAGGCAACGAAGAAATTTCACCCCTCTAGGGGATTCACTTGAAAACATATTCAAACTTCTGACAGGCCAGAAGAAGATTGTTCCACTCCTTCCACCAACTAGCACTAATGGTCGAAATTTTGACTCAAGCAAGAAGTGTGCTTATCACTCTGGATCTCCAAGCCATGATACCCAAGACTGTTGGTCTCTCAAGCACAAAATACAAGACTTGATTGACAGCGGAGATATTGTTGTCACAAAGCCTGAGCAACCCCATGTGCAGGACAATCCTCTGCCACAGCATAAAGAGGAGAATGTCAACATGATCAGCACCACAAATGGAGAAGGATCCAATTACCTCCGTTATGTAGGAGAATCAATTCAATCCAACAACACCAGCCCAGATAGTTGGGAAGTTTTTGAAAGGCAATTCCTGATAGAGAAAGAAAAAAATTCTCTCAAGGAACAAATCAAGCAGTTAGCAGAACTGGTCGTTTACTAGCATCAGCTCACCAAGAGTATGGTGAAACAAATCAACCAATCCATTGTCAATCATCCTCCCACACCGGAGATCACTTCCCAGAGAAATCAATACCAGTCTAATGAGAATGATATTCTTTGGGCCAACAGGGTGGCCAAAGAAGAGAATATCCATTGTGATATCTTTCACTGACGATGATATCCCGGCAGAAGGAACGGGCGACCACAAGTCCCTGCATATGGCTGTAATGTCCTCCGGATATGTGATCGGAGGTGTGCTCATCGATGGAGGATCATCCCTCAACATTTGTCCATACGATACTTTAAAAATAATGAAGATTAATCCGAACTGGATCAAAACAAGTCATATGGTCATCCGGGCCTTCTATGGATCTCACCAACAGGCTATGGGGGAAATAAAGCTTCTTCTAGAGATTGGCCAACACACTTTCGAAGCATCTTTCCAGGTGCTCAACATCGCCACCGGATACAACTTATTGCTGGGCAGACCCTGGATCCACATGGCAGCGGCAGTGCCATCCACCCTCCATCAATAACTCAAGTACATTATCAACAGCAACCTCATCACAGTGAATGTCGAACCAGAATACCCTACCTACATACATGGGGATATGCCAGTGATCAGCCTGGATGCGGGGATTGAGCCTCCCAATTTTAAAGCTCTAGAGGTGAGTGATACTCAGTATCTACCTATCGGGGCACCAGCCCTATAACCTAAAGTCTGCACCAAAGTAATGACAGTGGGGCGAGAAATGGTATCTTCGGGTTTCCAACCTAGAGAAGGGTTGGGAAAGGTTAAGCAAGGTATCAAGATGCCAGTCCAAATCCCAAGTCAGACTGGGAGAGCAGGATTGGGATATTCATCCGGGTCAAGCCTCTGGAACCCATATAAACATCCCAAGGCTCATGCCTCCATAATTCTGCTGCAAACCTCACAAATGTCGAATGGGTGAAATTTACGAGGAAAATCCCGACTGCGGTATCATCCAGGCTATTTCCTTCAATCATACCTGTCCATGAAAGAAAAGCCCTCAAGCCTGAGGCAGACAGCAAAAAGGGAAAAGAAAAGATCATGTACGAAGGATGAGACCCATTCGCTAACATGAGGGTCATTATCAACTACGAGGGCATGATTGACAAACTCCTAGACAGCGACGACGAGGATCAGGTTCAAATTCCTCGCATCAAGAAGGGAGAAGGGATCAATTCAAAGAAGAGCCCCAACCCTATTATAAAGGATGTCTAGGTCATCATCCAAGACGAGACAGATAATCACAAATCCCTGATCCTCCCGGTTCATGAGGATCTGACCTTGGACAACTAGAGCAGTGTCCCTTGCCTCAGTCGAAAAGGGTAAAGGGGTAGAAAGTACATCTGCCCTTTAATCATACTTTCATTTACTGCTTACTTTTTCTTGCACAACTATAGCAGTAACTTTTGTCATTTATTGCAAATGCCATGTATGTTTAAGCAGTTGTATATATTAATGAAAGCATTTTTGTTTTCAGGACCCAAGCATTGGATGTGGGTGTCTCTGCTGATGAGATGCCAACCTGTTAAAATGACTATGACTTTGATGTAGAACTGAACTTCGACTTGATGGATATTGATCAAGAGGAGGAAGATGACTATGAGGTGCCCGAGGAGATCAAAGAATGGGTCGAAGACAAACCCAAACCAAACCTCGACCAAACCACCACCATCAACATAGGAACCTCCAAAAATATCAAAGAAATCCAAATAGGTTCAGACCTCACACCCAATCAAAAAGCTGACCTAATCAAACTCATAAAACAGTACCAGGATGTATTTGTATGGTCACATGAAGACATGATTGGCTTATCCACTGATATTGACATCCATCAAATGCCCATCAAAGATGGATTCAAACCAGTCAAGCAAAAGCTCAGGCGATTGAAACCTGAATAGAGTCTGAAAGTCAAAGAAAAAATTGTTAAACAATTCAAAGCCTGAATCATCATGGTATCAACATACCCAGAATGGCTGTCAAACATAGTTCCCGTACCTAAGCCCAAAGGGAAGGTACGAGTCTGCTTGGATTATCAGGATTTGAACAAAGCCTGTCTCAAGGACAATTTCTTGGTACCTTTCATCCACATCCTGATCGATAATACTACGCAGTATAGCATGTATTCCTTCGTGGATTGCTTTGTTGGTTATCATCAAATAATGGTTGCTGAAGAGGACTGGGAGAAAATAGATTTTATCACTCCCTGGGGAACCTTCTGCTATAGAAGACTATCCTTCGGCCTTATCAATGCCGGAGCCATATATCAGCGAGCCATGATGGCCCTCTTTCATGATATGATGCACAAAGAAATAGAGGTCTATGTCGACGACATCATCATCAAATACCGGAGGAAGGATGATCATATCGACCGTCTCAGAAAGCTGTTCA
Source organism: Panax stipuleanatus (assembly GCA_020205555.1). NCBI lineage: Eukaryota > Viridiplantae > Streptophyta > Magnoliopsida > Apiales > Araliaceae > Panax > Panax stipuleanatus. The sequence goes on from CM035122.1 coordinate 106,166,117, forward strand.
ACAGGTTACGCAAGTATAACCTCAAGCTCAATCCCGCCAAATGTGCTTTTGGCGTCAAAGCAGGCAAGCTGTTAGGATTCCTGGTGAGCAATCGGGGCATCGAGCTCGACCCTGCCAAGATCAAAGCCATTACTGAAATGCCCGTACCTCGTACAGAAAAGGAGATACAGGGATTCCTGGGAAGGATCAACATCATAACCCGATTCATTTCCCAACTCACCCATCTTCAAGTTGTTAAGGAAGAATTCCTCCACCAAATGGAATGAGGATTGTCAAAAAGCCTTCCTTGCCATCAAGAAGCAGCTGACTGAAGCACCTATTTTGGTACCCCCAAGGGATGGAGTTACCTTGTTCATGTACATGTCCGTCAATAACAATGCAATGGGCTGCATGTTAGGACAGAAGGATGATAGTAGTAAAAAAGAGCTATCTACTACATCAGCAAAAGATTCAGCAGTGGTGAACAGAAATACACCCTGATCAAGAAGACATGTTGTGCATTAGCATGGGCCGCCATGAGGTCGCAACACTATTTGCATGGGCATACGACCTACCGCATATCCCGCATGGATCCACTCAAGTACGTATTCAACAAACCAATGCTGAATTACTGACTGTCTAAATGGCAATTGATCCTATAGCAGTTTGACATTGTCTACGTGACTCAAAAGTCAATCAAGGGTCAAGGCATTGCAGATCAATTAGCTGAAGCACCTTCAGGAGGGTTCAAGCCCCTGGAGACATATTTCCTGGATGATGGGATCATGACAATTCAAAAACTCCAGTCCGAGAATACAGTCCAACCATAAAAAATGTATTTTGACGGAGCGATAAACATAGAAGGTGCCGGAGCTGGGGCAGTCCTCAGCTCTGGTGCAGGAAAGCAGTATCCTGTGGCTACCAAACTTTAATTTGGCAACACCAACAACACGGCCGAGTATAAAGGCTATATAATGGGGTTGAAATTAGCCCAATCCATGTCTATCAATCACCTACTCGTCTTCGGAGATTCTGAGCTGGTCATCCGACAAACCACCGGCGCATATCTTACCAAAGAACTGCATTTGTTGCCCTATCATCGGCAGGTCCTCAAAATATCCAAGGGAATTCGAAGACATAACCTTCGTTCATATTCCTCGGGGTTGGAATGATTTCGTTGATGCATTGGCAACGTTGGCTTCATTAATTCGCATATCCGATAAGAGTGGATTTCCCAACATCAAGTTCATAATTTAGAAAGCCCCGACATATGGGAGTTATATTGGAGAAGTATCAGATGAAATACCTCCTGTCAAGTAGCCTTGGTATCAAGACATCAAGGAATATCTCCGTGATGGATCCACACCCGCTGAGGCAAGTCAATCCGAGCGAAAGCGGATTCACAAAATGGCCATGAAGTTCTATTTGAGCGGAGATGCACTGTTCAAAAGGGATGCTGGAATAGGCCTGTTAAGATGCCTCGACAAAGAGCAAGCCCAAAGACTTATGGATGAAATCCACGGTGGAGTCTGTGGTCCACACATGAGCGGTCATCTGCTGGCCAAGAAGATAATCAGAACAAGCCATTATTGGATCTCTCTTAAGGCTGACTGCGACGATCACGTTAAGAGATGTTTTCAATGCTAAATACATAGAAATGCCATCCACGCTCCTCCGAATGAGCTGCACAACATGAGGTCACCATGGCCTTTCTCCATGTGGGAAATGGATGTGATAGGTCCAGTGGAACCAAAAGCCAGTAATGGTCATCGATTCATTTTTACCATGATCGATAATTTCACCAAATGGGTTGAAGCAGCCTCCTTTCCCAAAGTCACAAAAGAGGTCATCATTAGTTTCATCAGAACAATATCATCTGTCGATATGGACAACCAGAGGTAATCGTATTAGACAATGCCAAAAACCTAAACAATCAAATGATGAAAGAATTGTGCAATAAGTTCCACATCAAGCATCTCAATTCCGTCATCTATCGGCCCAAGATGAACGGTGCGGTCGAAGCGTCCAATAAAAACATCAAAAAGATCATGCAGAAAATGTCCGCCAATCACAAGAAATGGCCTGACCTGCTGCCTCTCACCCTGTTAGCATACAGGACGTCAATGCGCACCTCTACTAGGGCTACCCCCTATTCGTTGGTCTATGGCATGGAGGCAGTACTTCCCATAGAGGTAGAGATGGAATCCTTGCGAGTATTGATCGATGCTTAGATAGACGAGGATCAGTGGTTGCAAAACCAATATCATCAATTGTCCTTGATAGATTAAAAGAGGGCTACAACCATTTTCCACGGACAGTTATACCAGCAAAGGATCGCCAGATCCTACAACAAAAAGGTCCAAATTTGGCAATTCAAAAAAAATGACTTGGTGCTAAAGAAAGTCCTGGCCAATCAAGATGAAGCCAAAGGAAAGTTTGCCCCAAATTGGGAAGGCCCTTTCATTGTCAAGGAGGTGTTGATAGGGGGAGATATCAGACTACAAGAAATGGATGGGAAAGAATTTCCCCAACTCATCAATTCAGACACCATCAAAAGGTACTACGTCTGAGACACATGCATACCCATATCCGGGTCCTACAAATCAAATCAGGTTTAATTTTTCACTAGAAAGCCTGAACTACTAATGACCTGATCTCCCTACATCCGGGAGAACGTAGGCAGCCATTTTTGGTGTGGTCAAACCAAATACAAAACTCAAAAACTCATCAAACCAAACTCAAAACCCAAGATAAATACTTTTCAAACCTCTCTCCAACCAAATAGCCTGAACTACGAATGACCTGATCTCCCTCAACCCGGGAGTACGTAGGCAGCCATCTACGGCGCGATTTGACCTTCAAGAAAAAAATAAAAAACAAATAAAAGACCAGTTCCAAGACACCAAAGACAAATAAAAGCCAAATTCTATCAAGCTATCCTGGTCAACAAGCCCATCTAAGATACTCCGTGACATCTCAACTGTCAGTCCATCAAGGAGAAGCTCAAGATACATCTACAACTGCGAGTCATGAAAGAAGTGGTAATCACTCAGCAATGACAGTACATATCCAATCAGGGAAGTGAATCAAAACTATATTTCTCTGATATATAACACTGTTAATATATACATAATGCCCTGTACATGACAAAAATGGCTAATCTAGTCTGTTCAGGAAAAATAAAGCTAGTCTATGGACCCAAGGACAAGCGGGTCAGCAATGCCAGCATGGCATCTCTCTCTGAAGATGGGGGAGCAGCTATAAGTGCAATCCACTCAGCCTCTATACGGCTCAATACCTCCACGGTCATCTGCAAGGTGGCACTATGGTCATCCATATATGCACTCATCTCGGTGACCAAACCATGAGTGTAAGATCGAAGAGCAGTACTATCAGTAATGTGGAAATCACAGGAAGCTATAGCCTCATCCCTCTCCGCAAAAGCTACATCTTGAGCAATCAAAGTCTCCTCGATCTCAACATATGCTGCGTCTCTAGCCGAGCGGATCTCGTCTCGATCTACAACAACTACATCTCTAGCAGATTGGAGCTTCTACTGCTCAATCAATCTAGCATCCAAAGCAGCCCTGATCCCATCTCTCTCCGCCAAAGCTAAATCTTTGTCAGACAAGGCGGCCAACATCTGCGCTCTAGTCGAATCTCGCTCAAAGGTCATCCTGAATAGTGAGTCTGCTAAAGCCGGATCTGTCCCAATAGGAATGGTCGAGGGATCGCTAACTAATGTTGTGGTCCAAACCCATGAACAGCTCATCCTCGGTAGGAGAATTCGGATCCTCCATAGGCTCCTCCTCATCTGAATCTATAATAGGAGCTGAAGGAATATATGTTGCTGCCGCCATCTCTACCTCCAACCATGCAGAATACTCCGGAGAATGACCCGAATGGCTACCAGAGAAATCAGCCCTCTCTCGATGAGTCCAACACTCATATACTCTAACCAAGTCGGTGGATGACATAGACGAAGCCGACATCCTCTGATCAGCAGACCCCTCAAAGTGGTGCAGACTCTTAAACTGATCAAACTACTCCATAACTGCCAGGGGATGATAGGTAGTCACTCCCCTCAAACCCGCTAGGGGTAAATAATCCAGGCCAGAAGCATGGGTGATAAAGCTATATGGGGACGCTAGCCCTGAGCATAGCAAGATCGAGAACGGATGCTCAATGTGCAACAGAAATGCCAACCATGACTCTGCATCAATACACTTCGTAGGTTGAAAGGAGTAAACTGTGGATGTCTCGTGAGTAAAGCAAAAACCCCGAGGCCTGAAGAATCCAATCGGTCGTATATGGGACATCAGCCATATATACAGCAAGACCGAGCTGCCCATAAAAAACCCCTCTGGATGGGTACTACAATGTGTGGCGGATCTAAATATCTCAGCCAATATCATTGGGACGATAGTGCTACCCTGTCTAAGGGCCCGAACCACAACTACTAATCCCACGTCCAAATGATCCAAGCGAAGTGGCATGTAGACGTATGCCACAATACACATCAACAGAATGTCTACTCTGGCCAGATGCCATGCCTCTGCTAAAATAATAAAATATTCAACATGGCGATCATAGCTGTCGAGCTCGAAATCAATCGAGATCACGTGTCCAGATACAATCTCATCCCTGATCAAGCTCTGATGGAGACCGGATATATGGGTAAACGGTCTCCTCATATCACTAATAGCCGTACGAGCACACGACAAATCCAGAGCCAACCCAATAAATTGCTCGTACTCCTCAAGAGTCGGCGTCAACTCATACCGTCCGAAGCGAAACACCTGTCTCTCAGGTATCCAGAAAGGTAAAATGCCATCAACAAATCCAGATGGCACCCAAAAATCTGTAAGGGCCAACGAATGCCCAAGCATGTAGTCCACTGTCCCTCTGACTGGGTAGGGTAGGCTCTCATACCACGACCTCAATGATGTGGACACCTCAGACGGTGGTGAATGCTCAATACGGCTGATCGCAGATGACGTCACTTGTAGCACCTTACCACAAGACCATCCAAAGGTCAAGTTAAGTCGCAGTTGTCTGAATGCATACACATGACATAATATATGCATGATGACAAATATAAATATAATGTGATAGATAGAAAAGATCATGAATATCTACAACAAACTATCTACTACAGGACATCATCCCTGTCTAATAATACAAAGCAGAAAGGAAAATACATGGAAATGGGGGCACCACCACCCAACTAATACAGTGGTCTATCAAAATGATGGCACAAAAGCCAAATAGCCAAAACAGTGGCTGACCAAAAATATAGCTCCAATAGCTATCAGAGGAAGTCGAAGACATCAGTGTCAAAGCGATCGACCTGCTCCATCTTCTCTGTGGATACAAAACCGCTGTTATCAGGCATGTTTGGGCTGTATAAGGGAGGATCTGCCCCTACATAGCTACTACTAAATGGACCGAAAGAGGGACCCGCTCCTGAGCTGGATGGGTAAAAAGAAGATGCCTCTGACGAATCTCGGCCAAGATGCCTGATAAAGAAACGGGCCTGCTCCTACTCCCAGGTCAGATCTGCTATCTGGTCTGCATCAGTAGGCTCTCTAAGGCAAGCTATCCAATTCGTCATCATCACAGACCCTGGTACCATGTCTTCCATGAACTGGGTAGCACGAGTCTGAGCCCCAATAGTGCAAGGGCTCCACTAACTGCTAAATGCCTCCTGGCTGTAAGGGCCCTCTGATAAGGCAAAGCCATCTATGCCCTCCATAGGGATATCTGTCAATGGCACGGTTAATGGCCAATGATGCCGAGTAGGAGGAGCAATGGGAATGCGGATCTCCCCCGTAATGCTCCTAATAGCACGCTCTCTAAGATAAAGCTCCCAACCTCCCACCGTCAACAAAGGGACTCTGCGGGTCGACAAAACAAACTCCCGACCTATAGGGACGCCTCCCTCGAATTCGACGGTCAAAAACTCAGAGGTATAAGGCGTCCAGGTGATCGAACCCGCTGTCAAAAGTTCTAACTGCAAATGGGCATGAGTGAATCCCTTAGCAACAGGGACCTCCGTCAAAGTGGAGTGATGCCATCTCCAGCCCTGAGGATAGGTCTCCAAACTTAGGGCAGAAGCGGGCCATAGGCAAGGAAGCCTCTCAAATGCCCAAAGCTGATCATGCAAATATCAAAAGTCCTCAGTGACCAAGACTGACAAAAATGAATGCTAAAATCAAAAAGGTACAGAAAGATGTACTCACCGGCAGAAATGGGTAAAATCCTAACCAAGCCTCCGTCACACCCTTCGAAAGCATGCTCATGCCACGGAGAAAATAGGCAAAGGTATAGGAGCCCCAATTATAGTCACTAAGGCGCTCTACATGTCGAGTAGCACTAATCAAGGTGAAGGACACAGTAGATGAGTTATCCGCCATAAAATAGCCCCTGATGATCGACAAAAACAAACACCTCAGAATGCGATCTTTAGCCCTCTGATCATCAGGTGGGGGCTTCTGTAAAGTCCCATCCTGGGCATCTATACTGAAGGGACCAGATCGGAACTGTCCGACCCTTGAATGTCGTTGTAGGGACTCCCAGCAGGGACCGGACGACAGTGGGTGTAATATCAGCCACAACAGGCACTGTCTCGCCCTCAAACTCAATGCCGGTGATAAATCTCCAATCCATAGGAGTCATCATCACCTCGCAATCTAGCAGATAAAGGGACTGAGTCTGGTGAAACCAGCGGTCAGATGAAGCCCCAGCCATCTACGATATCCCTATAATCCTCGTGCAGAGTGTGATACAGGGAATGTACGCTAAACCAGTTCCCTCGAGGCTGCGTAAAGCCGGGAACCTGCATCAAAAACCAACCCATGTCAAAAAACCTGAGCCCCGAGAATCAGCAAAAAGGAAGAAAAGAATCCAGAGAGAAGAAAAAACTTCAAGTCACCTCATTGGCATGAAGATATCTCAAAGGATGGCGACTCAAGTCGCCTAACAACTCTTGCGTCTGCACAACAATGCCAGGGACCTCCGCACGTAGAGCCTGAGAGGGAACAGGAACAACAAAAGGAGCTCCCTCATCGTTAATATCAAGTGGATGCTCATTCTGTGCTGGATAAATCACCGCCTCCACCAATCTACGAGGCGTCCGAGCTGGACGAGGCTGAGGAACATTAGAAGCCCTCCTCCGTCTGATACCTGAGGATACCCTGCTGGAACTGCCGGGTCTATCACGATCCATCGCATACACCAATACTCCAAATCACCTCAGAAAGGGTGTGGTAAGCCTAAAGCCTATGGTTTATCATTTTCAATCAGTCTAAAATATATCTCAAAGTCCTAAGACATGTATCGGTATGTCAAAAATACCTAGTAAAGTCAAAACTGCATGTTTTCAAAACCTAGAAGCTAAAACCTGCATGGGTCAGCCAAAAATCTCCAGTAGAGTCAAAAATGCATGTTTTCAATGCCTAAGATTTTGGAAAAATTTCGCCAAAGTCTCTTTTGTAAAATGGACTGTCCACATGCACACAAGCATGTCTAGGTGGCCATTCAGTAGCACACCTACCTAAAAATAGAAATAGTTCATATTTATAAAGAAAAATCAAAAGTCAACCTCACATGGTAGCCAAATTACCATGGACATTTTTAGTTGAAAATCCAGGCGCACTAGGCCTCAAAAAGGATGACTAAACTGATCAAGAAGTGCAAAATAATACTGTCTTAGAACCTGAATTTTCTTACATCCAAATGTGCATTACAGTAAGATATGCATACATATGTAGTCAAAAAAAATTTAGCAGGTCATATAGGCATACATTTTTTATACATTGCGTCTGAAAGGCCCCTAAGTGGTTCACATGCTTTTAACGGTCAAAACTTACGAAAAAAAGGATGTAAAACGTTACCTGCGCTGCGCTGATCGCGTAGGAACTGACGAATTCAGAAAACAGCTGTCCAAGCTCCGTAGATCTGAAAAAGAAGATTGAAATCTGTTTGGAACTCAAAACTGAAACTTGAAAAATGAAAATCCTGCAGCCCATTAAATAGCCCAGGTGGAAGCAGGCCCACCTACAGCTGCCGCATCTCCACCTGCGGCACCCCAGGGTGGGTACCACTCCCCCGGGCTCAGTTCAGTTCAGGTCAAAACTGAGTTATCGAGTCAAATCTGAAGAAAAATCGCTACGCGATTGAGCGATTTGTCCTGAAAATCTGCGTTTAAGCAGCGGAAATCTGACAGAAAGGGAAAGCCCCATAGAGACCATTGGTATTCATCTCGGAGCCGTCTCCAGGGATTAACAAAGTAAACTATGGAAAAACTGCGCAGGAACTGCGCAAAACTGCCGAAAACTGCCACTTTCGGAGCGTCGGGTACAGACCGAGTCCAGTTCAACCATTGGCTCAGCCCCAGTGACGTTCGAGTATAGAACAAAGCCAGTCTCAGTCGTTGGCTCAGCCCCAGCAAGGTTCTGGTACAGACCAAAACCAGTTCAGCCGTTGGTTCTATCCCAGCGAAGTTCGGGTACAGACCGAAGCCAGTCTCAGCAGTTGCCTCAGCCCTAGCGAAGTTTGGGTACAGATCGAAGCCAGTCTCAACCGTTGGCACAGCCCCAACAAAGTTCAGGTACAGACCAAAGCTAGTCTCAGCCGTTGGCTCAGCCCCAGCGAAGTTCGAGTACAGACCGAAGCCAGTCTCAGCCGTTGGCTCAGCCCCAGCGAAGTTCGGCTACAGACCGAAACCAGTTCAGCCGTTGACTCAGGCCCCAGTAAAGTTCGGGTACAGACCAAAGCCAGTCTCAGCCGTTGGCTCAGCCCCAGCAAAATTCGGGTACAGACCAAAGCCAGTCTCAATCGTTGGCTCAGCCCTAGCGAAGTTTGGGTACAGACCAAAACCAGTTCAGCTGTTGGCTCAGCCCCAGCGAAGTTTGGGTACATACCAAAGCCTAATTCAGACGTTGGCTCAACACTAGCGAAGTTCGGGTACAGACCGAAGCCAGTCTCAGCCGTCTGCACAACCCCAGCGAAGTTCGGGTACAGACAGAAGTCTAGTCAACCGTTGGTTCCATTCCAGCGAAGTTCTGGAGTAGACCGAAGTCAAGTTCAACTGTTGGTTCCATTCCAGCAAAGTTTGGGTACAGACCGAAGTCAAGTTCAGCAGTTGGCACAACCCCAACGAAGCGTCGGGTACTGAACGATGACAGTTCAGCAGTTGGCGCAACTCCAGTGAAGCGTCGGGTACTGATCAATACAGTTTAACCGATTGCTCAGCCTCAGCAAAGCATCGGGAATGATCCGGTGATGAAGGCAATTGTAGTAATCCATCGCCAATGATGGAATCTGTTATACACATCCTCAAAAGAGAATGAGATAAAAGGTTGGATATTCAGCTCCCTACTGCAAGCTGCCAAGTGAAACCTATCATCCGGATAAGCATCGGAAGATCCCAGTAAGGTGACTCGATACCTGAGGGATAACCCCATCAGAGGAGCCTTCAAAAACACACAAACGGCATCAGCCAAGAGGAAATCTGCCCCCTGATAATGCTGACATATGCGTGAAACCATGGGTTTCAAACCATGGGAGCATAATAGCATCCCATCAGAGTTAAACAGGCTACCGTAAATCACACCATCCCTAGCAGAAAATGACAAGAATAGTTAATGATAACCTATCAATAATATCCAGGGTTGTCTATAACAACGTTATCCCAGGCAGATAGATGACGTAAGCAACCGATAGCAGCCCTGTTCCACTCAAAGACACCCAGCCTTCGTAACGTCTCTGGCATTTGTTTTATTTCCAGTGTCTACTAATCTTTAATCATGTCCATTCCATTACAATGCATGGACATGATAAAGAGGGGCATCTGTAGACACTCAAAATTTTCCTTGCCCCAATACTAACACTGTAGAAGGGCAAAGCCATCAATCAAATCAACCCCGGTACCGATACTGGGCTTCTAATCCAAATTCGGCCACCAATGCCAGTTATTCAGTTAAATCAGATCCCTAATATCGGTAAACCCAAATTCGATCACCAATATCGATATTCTATCCAGCTCCGATCGTCAATCGGACCGTCAATCCAACTCCGATCGTTAATTGGACCGTCAATCTATCTTTGATCGCCAATCGGACCGTCAATCCAGCTCCGATCACCAATCAAACTATCAATCCATCTCTAATCGCCAATCAGACGATCAATATAGCTTCGATCATTAATCGGATTGTCAATCCAGCTCTGATCGTTAATCAGATCGTCAATCTAGCTCCGATCGTCAATCGGACTGTCAATCCAGCTTCGATCGCCAATCGGACAATCAATTCAATTCCAATCATCAATCGGACCATCAATCCAGCTTTGATCTCTAATCGGACAATGAATCCAACTTCGATCGTTAATCAGACCGTCTATCCAGCTCTGATCTCTAATCGGACCGTCTATCCAGTTTCAATCTCCAATCGAACCGTCAATCCAGCTCTGATCTCCAATCGGACCGTCTGTCCAACTTCGATCTTCAATCGGACCATCTATTATATCAACCCTGATCTCTGATTAGGCTATCAGTTCAAACTTCGATCTCAATATCAGCAGCAACCCGAGAGGTACAAATCAGCCCCGACAGCAACCCGGGAGATACCGGTCAATCCCGATCTCAATATCAGACCGTCAAGTCAGCCCTAACATCAACCCGGGAGGTGCATGTCAACCTTGACATCGACCTAGAACATGTCAAATCATCATTGGTCTCAGCCCAGGTAGTACAGATCAGCCCCCGGTATCAATCCGGGAAGTGCAGTTCAGCCCCAGAGATAACCCTGTGAAGCCAGATCCACCAAGGACCACCCCGGGAGGTGTAAAATGGTCATTTTATCAACTGTCAGTCGATTCGGTCAAACTCAAGATGAATTGATACCATCGAAGTCAGAATGAACCATAACAACGATCCCGGGTGCAAACAGCGCAAGACAGCTCAACGGACAAACTGCGGGGAATCGAAGACCTGGTTATGTACCCATCTTCTTGGACCCAAAAAATGTTTTATCCCATGTCATTGCGACACTCTCGACGGGGCCTTTTGAAAAAGGTATCGCATGCCTCAAACGGATGCTCCGTTCAAAAGTTAAAAAGTTTCGACTTCGACTACTCGTTGTCCGGAGTGCACGTACTTCAAGATGACAGAACCCAGTACCGCGAGCCCCACCAGGGGAGCCGCACCTCTACCTGTGGCAGTAGCAGGTAGAGTGGAGGCTCTCTAGCCTATAAATAAAAGTGCCCCCCTTCATTTCAAAAAAATCGAAAATGCAACGAAGCTCTGCCACTTCAATTTTCTAACTTTTACACCTCTTCCAAACCCAAATATTTTCACTCTAACACGTAGATATACCCATATACTACCACATATCAGAAAATAACAGATAGATTTGGATGTATAGAGCCTACGATTTGGTAAAAAGTCCGTGTAGCAGTCCATTGTAAGTATTTTCACTATCAGAAAGTGAATATTACTTCTTCGTACTTTTATACACTTGCACGTTAAGTTTCGTTTTTTAAAAATGCCTGGAACTTAGTTCCGTGGCCGTTTTCGTCAAAATTTGGTACATTTTTGTACATAAACTGATTTTCTGGCATTTCTACAACTCGAATTGACGATCCGTCAGCTCCAGCAGCTTCAATGCATTAGCACACACGTTCTGGCAACTTCGCCAGACTGGGTTATCTTCCCAGTCCGGGTTTAGCCCTTTTTTTGTATATATTTAACTGTATATATATACTAACATTTCAATTCTGTCAAGCCCGGATGCCAAATCCGAGGCAGTTTACACCTTTTATATATATCTACGCATATATGAGCGATTTTCATCATAGCTGGGTTCTCTTCCTAGTATTGGCTGACTACATTTCTGTCAATATATATATATATATATATATATATATATATATATATATATATATATATTTTAATTCCAGTCCGGGCACCGGCGTCAAAACCCATCGCCCTTTATATTGTTTTTTCACTCTTCGCCATACTAGGTGATCTCCCCAGTCACTGGTTGACTACTTTTCTGCAATTTACATTCTAGTCTGGCCTGGACTATTTCGTGGCCTTTATACTATTTTTGCACACTTCACCATTACTAGGCTATCTTCCCAGTCCCTGGTTGACTACTTTACTGTATATTTACATTCCAGTTCGGCCTGGATCATTCTGTGGCCTTTTTACTACTTTTATATATATTTATGCATATATAAGCAGCCTTCACCATCACTGGTCCTCTTCCCAGTCTTGGTTGACTACGTTTCTGTCAATATATATATATATATATTTTAATTCCAGTCCGGGCACCGACGTGAAAACCCATCGCCCTTTACATCTTTTAAATATATTTGTATATATATATATATATATATATATATTGCTTTACTAGCTTTCTATTCAACTGCTGCTTTAAATATTCATTTTATATGAATTGGCACTGACATATCTGCAGGCGGACTAGATTTATTTAAATCTCGCCAATTCTAGTTTTTAAACGGTTCAAAATCTCCAGACTGAACCAAGAAGCTAGAATGGCTGAGATTTTCTTAAATCTAGCTTTCTTTCTAGTTTCAGCTTCAAAGCAACCTCGCGTCCCTTAGATCGCTATCTAGTGAGAACGAGACGCTTTGGCCGTGCGGACCGGGATTTACTGAATGAATCCTCAGTTCTGGCAATTTTGGGATATATATCTATTTCTGTACAAATTTGAACTGTGCAGGTTTTGGCTATTCATATGTGAGCCTAGGAAACTTGGGATTCACGATCAAAATGATCGGAATCTGATTCACACAATGGAAAAACTCCAGTTTACAAATGTACCCTGCCAGTTTTTCTGCAAAAAAATGTACATGTAAACAGACCTTAAAACGGTTATCCAGATTTAAGGTCTCAATATAATAAAAAAAAATGTGTTGATTGTCGTGTCAGCGTCCCTCCGATGGTTTTCATACCCATGAGGAGACCGACACTTGTATATTTTGTGGTCGAGGATGCTTTGTAGCCCGACAAATCACCATTCGCATGCAGCCTTAAGGCTATAAAGATAAAATTGGAAGTATCAACAGTCTTCAATTCCTATGGCAGCGTAAGGGTTTGATAAACCAGCTTTCAAAACATCATTTTCAAATCAATCAAAAGAAAAGTTTTTCAAAGAAAAATCAAATTAAATGATTTTGCAAATCAAATCAAAGACTGATTTTCAAATCAAATCAAACCATTCGTACATAGGTTCAACAAAGCAAAGCACTACTTTCAATCAATCAACTTAATAGGCCCAATTTTCAAACAGCATTCACTTACGCATTCCAATTTTAAAGGGAAATATTGAAAAGATGCAGTACCGTGTTTACACGAGAGTCGTGGGGTGCCTAACACCTTCCCTACACTTAACCAAGCTCCTGAGCTCAAACTTTGTTTTCAAAGATCAAGTTTCGACAGTGTCCAGCAATTGGGCCTCTTTCAAACAAAACTCGATTGAGTTAGTACAATCATTTCAAATCTACCAACTGGCGACTATGTAAAACGTTCAAATCGTAGACATGATACATGTTGGCCTTTTTCCTAAAAAACTTCAAAAACTTTTTTCTAAATAAAAAGAGTGAGGGTAGAGAGAACTTAGGAAAAGAGATTAAAAGACCAGGGTTGTGGCCCGACCCGCGGATTTTTTAAACCAACGTCGACAATAGACAAGTAAAACTCTATTAGGTATTCTTTAGAGAGCCACGTTCAGTGAACTTATTCTCCAATAAGCACCTACATACTTGCTTTAGTGTCTCCACACAAATGATTATGAGATCGATCATCCTCATCCAATGAGCAAGTCAACGTATGTACCAATCTATCTAGATTCACTAATCCCCTTTTTAGTAATCCAATGATTGGGAACTATTTTAGATTTTAAGCTATCTAAAAATTTAGATCTCATTAGTGTGATCCTCATCATGATTCTAAAAGCATTGCTTAAAACTATAGGTTTATCACATATTATAAAAACATCATTATGTAGATAAATAAATGTCTTTAATTAAATAATACTTTTATTAATAAATGAATAAAATTGTTACAAAGTAAATATTTTATCATCAATTATGATTGGCTTGTATGCATATTGTAGACACTCGAGATTTTTCTTGCCCCGATACTCATCCAATAGAAGGGTAAAATCGTTAATCAACCCAAATTCGATCCACAATATCAGTGCTCTAGTCAAATCTGATTCCCAATATCGGTAATCAAGTTCCGGCAGTCAATCGGACCATCAATCAAGTTCTGACAGTCAATCGGACCATTAATCAAGTTCTGACAATTAATCGGACCATCAATCAAGCTCCAACAGTCAATCGAACCATCAATCAAGTTCTGACAGTTAATCGGGCCATCAATCAAGTTCCGACAGTCAATCGAACCATCAATCAAGCTCCAACAGTCAATCAGATCATCAAGCTCAACCCCGGTCTCAACTCGGGAGGTATCAATGAATCCCGATCTCAACTCGGGAAATCAAATCAACCCCTGTCTCAACCCGGGAGGTACCAATCAACCCCGGTCTCAACCTGGGAAGTGCAGGTCATCCCCGGTCTCAACCCGGGACGTCAGGCCAACTTCAAACATCATCCTGAAGCATCGCAACAACTCCATAGCAAAACCTGGAATAACCACGTCAGCCTCAAAGACAACCCTGTGGTCAAAAAACTCGACTGGGATCCAAGTCTTGGAATCAGCTCCCAAAAGTCAACCAGCGACCATGCCGACACTACAGGCAGCCCCGGGAGGGGTACAACGATTATTTTACCAACTTTCAACCGACTTGGTCAAACTCAAGCCAAATTGATGCCGCCAAAGTCAGAATGAACCCTAACGACGATCCCGAGTGGCAACAACGCAAGATAGTTCAACGGATAAACTACGGGGAATCGAAGACCTGGTTATAAACCGTCTTTCTGGACCCAAAAAATGTTTTTCCCATGTCATTGCAACACTCTCGCTGAGAGCTTTCGAAAAGGTATTGCACGCCTCAAACGGACGCTCCGATCAAAAGTTAGAAAGTTTCCGACTGGACATCGCATTGCTCGGAGTGCACGTACTTCGATACGACCAAGTCAGGCACGCGGGACCCACCTTGAGTGGCAGCACCTCTACCTATCGCAGCCGCATGTAGAGGTGCTGCTCCCCCCTTTATAAATAGAGGGGCAGCCCCATCTCATTTTTATAATTAAAAAGCGCAGCGAAGCCTTGCCTGACTGATTTTTTGACTTTTACACCTCTTCCAAACCCAAATATTTTCACTCAAACACATAGATATACCCATATACTACCACATATCAAAAAACCACCGGTAGATTTGGACGTTTAAGGCCTACGATTCGAAAAAAAAGCCTGTAGTGCAGCCCATTGTAAGTATTTTTATGATCAGCAAGTTAATACTACTACTTTGCACTGTTTTACACCTGCACATCAAGTTTTATCTTCTAAATATGCCCGGAACTTAGTTTCGTGGCCGTTTTCGTCTAAAATTAATTCATTTTTGTACATAAACTGCGTTTTCAATATTTCTACAACTCGGATTGACGATCCGTCAACTCCAGTAGCTTCAATGCACTAGCACACACCATTTTGGAAACTTCATCGGACTGGGTTGTCTTTCCAATCCGGGTTTGGCCTTTTTCTGTATATATTTAACTGTTTATGTTCTAACATTTCAATTCTGTCAAGCCCGGATTTCAAATCTGAGGTAGTTTACCGCTTTTATATATATTTACGCTTATCTAAGCGATTTTCACCATCACTGGTACTCCTATCAGTCTTGGTTGACTACATTCTTGTCAATATATATATATTTTCTAATTCAGTCCGGGCACAGGCATGAAAACTCATCGCCCTTTTTACTATTTTCGCACACTTCGCCATACTGGGTGCTCTCCCCAGTCACTAGTTGACTATTTTTCTGTAATTTACATTTCAGTTCAGTCTGGATCATTCTGTGGTCTTTTGACTGCTATTATATATATTTATGCATATATAAGTAGCCTTCATCATCACTGGTCATCTTTCCAGTCTTGGTTGACTACGTTTCTGTCAATATATATATATATATATATATATATATATATTTTAATTCTAGTCCGGGCTTGCGAGTGAAAACCCATCTCCCTTTACAGCTTTTATATATATCTAACTATATATATTGCTTTGTTCAATTTATTCAACTGTTGCATTTAACATTCATTTGTATATGAATTTGCACTGACATTTCTGCGGGCGAACTAAATTTATCCAAATCTCGCCACTTCTAGCTTTCAACGGTTCAAACAGGTCCCGACAGAACCTGGAAGCTATAATGGTTGAGATTTCTTTAAATCTAGTTATTTTTATAGTTTCGGCTTCAAAAGCAACCTAGCGTCCCTAAAATCTCTATTTAGTGGGAACGAGATGCTTCGGCCATGTGGACAGGGATTTACTGAATGAATCCCTGGTTCTGGCTATCTTGGGATATTTATCTGCTTCTGTACAAATTTGAACTGTGCAGGTTTTCTAGCTATTCATATGTGAGCCTAGGAATCATGGGATTCATGATCAAACTAATCAGAATCTGATTCCCACGATGGACAAACTCCAATTTACAGATGTACCCTGTCAATTTTTTTGTAAAATGTACATGCATAGACCTTAAAATGGTTATTCGGATTTAAGGTCACAACATAGTAAAAATATGGATTGTCGTGTCAGCGTCCCTCCGATGGTTTTCATACCCATGAGGGGACTGACATTTGTATGTTTCTGTGGTCGAGGATGCTTCGCAACCCGACAAATCAGCATTTGCATGTAGCCTTAAGGCTATAAAGATAAAATTGAAAGCGGCGATGTGTTTCAATTCCTATTCAGCGTAAGGGTTTAATAAACCAGCTTTCAAAATATCACTGTCAATTCAATTCAAAAGCTTTTGCAAATCAAATTAAATGATGCTTTTTGCAAATCAAATCAAAGATTGATTTTCAAATCAAATCAAACCCTTCGTATATAGGCTCAACGAAGCCTGTCAAAGCTTTCAATCAATCAAAAGGCCCAATTTTCAAACAACATTCACTCACGCATTCCAATTTTAAGGGAAATATTAAAAAGATTGCGGTACCGTGTTTACACGGGAGTCGTGGGGTGCCTAACACCTTCCCCACACTTAACCAAGCCCCCGAACTCAAAACTCCGATTTCAAAGATCAAGTTTCGACAGTGTCCAGTAATTGGGCCTCTTTTCAAATCAAATTCAGTTGAGTTGGTACAACCATTTTCAAAACTACCAACTGGCGACTCTGTTTAAATCAAATCGTCGACATATACACATGTTGGCCTCTTTCCTTAAAAAACCCTTCAAAACCTTTTTTGCAATCAAAAGAACAAGGGTAGAGATAACTTAGGAAGATCGATTTGAGGAAAACCGAGTTATGAATCGACCCGCGGTATTTCTTAAATTTTCCAACGTTGACAGGTGGCAACTCTGCTGGGGACAATAGAGAGCTTAGGCCACTTTCAATCTTTTCAAACATTTCCCTTTCAAAACTATTGAATGCGTGAAATCCTGCGTCTCCACAGTCAATGGATGAGTGAATGCTGCGTCTTTCATTGAATGTATGAATACTATGTCTTTACATTGAATGAATGAGAACGAATGCTTTAGTGCTTCACACCCATATTAGTGCTTCGCATTAACTGTCATTGCATGCATAAGCGGTAAGGCTGATGTATGTGAATGTATGTTGTGAGTCCCTCCACCAGGAGGCTAACCCGGTCAGTGATAAGTAAGGACTCTGGGGACGACTAAGTCTCCGAGGCTGCCTCCTGAAAATGCACCACCCAGATTCGCTCCAGTTGAACGATCAAATTAACTTCCCTTCTAGTAGATTGCGATGATCTGGGAACCTTCATGCCGAAACAAAAGCCGCGAGAGTAACCTAGGATAGGTCAGCTTCTGATCAACCGAATTTGACAGGATGCTTCTTCATGCCTTCCTCTTTCAATTCCATATCAAGTCTCCAATTACTGAGGAGCACAATGTAAATGACAATAATGAAAGATTTACTTTCCTGTCAAATATCCTGTCATCCTGCCATCAAAACAACTAACCTCGATTTTGCAAGATAAACTTAAAAAACATACATCATACATGCATCCAGTCATTACCTACCACAGGGAACTTACACGTATACGTTTTGGTGTAGGTGGAAAAATTGGTCCTATAACTAGATCAAAGGCCAGAAAAGCACCCAGTCCATCTACGGACATGGCTTCAAGTGCTCCACCAGAATCCACCCCTGTATCTAGGGAAGAATTCGAAGGATTGAAAAATCAGATAGCCGAGCTAGCCAGTTTCCTTCGAGAGCAAAGCAAGGCCTTCAAAGAGAAACAATCTCAACCTCATCCAGAACCAGGAGCATCTGGTAGTGGTGCTGGAGGTCAAGATACAAAAAAGGCCGAAACTTAGATCCCTGGACCCCAGAACCAGGATATAATCAACAAAACTCCAGAAATCACCATCCTAAGCAAAGAACAGGAAGCTGGTGACACTCTCAAGAAAATACAACAAATGGAAGAAACCCTCCGGTCCATCAAAGGAACTGGAGCATTTGGCAATGTCAACTACTCAGATCTATGCATATTTCCCGGGGCTCGGTATCCTGAAAAATTTTAAGTCCCTGATTTCGAGAAATATGACGGATTAGGGGATACACACCTGAAGTTTTCATCGGAGAACTCGGATCCTATGCTGAGGACGAGAAACTTCGAATGTATCTATTTCAGAAGAGTTTAACTGGAGAAGCCAGAGCCTGGTATGTCCGTCTGGATAACTCCAAAATCCACAGTTGGGAAGAATTGGCCCATGCCTTCCTCAACCAGTACAGTTTCCAATCTCAGCTAGCTCCAGATCGGTATCAAAGTACCAAAATCAAGAAGAATAATACTGAATCATTCAGAGAATATGCCCAGCGATGGAGACGGGTCGCAGCACAAGTCACCCCAGCCATGACTGAATCTGAAATAGTCATGACTTTCAACGATAATCAAGAAGCTCCTTATTATGAAAGGGTCCTAGCAGGCATAGGAAAACCTTTCTCTGAAATGATCAAACATAGCGAAATGGCCGAAATGGGACTTAAGTCCGGGAAAATAAAAGACCTAACGGCACTCGAAGCTGTTGCTGAGCATATCCAATCCAAAAATTACGGGAGTAATCCCCGGAGGGTCCACAAAAAGAAAGATGAAGAAGTTTCCTTAGTGTTACAAGGACAAAATTCAAGCGGTAATTCAAACAATACACCCATTCAAAGGAGGAACTATACCCCTTTCCAAGCTGCAACACAGCCTTCAAATCCTTCATTCCAGAAAAACATGGAGGTCAGACGCAGAAGGACTTTCACCCCACTAGGGGATTCACTCGAGAACGTCTTCAAACTTCTGACAGCTCAGAAGAAGATTGGCCAACTCCTTCCGCCAACTAACACTAATTCAAGGAACTTCAACCCTAGCAAGAAGTGTTCTTATCATTTCGGATCACCGGGCCATGACACCCAAGATTGTTGGTCCCTCAAGCACAAAATCCAAGATTTGATTGATAATGGAGAAATTATGGTCACAAAGCCCGATCAACCGCATTTCCAAGATAACCCTCTCCCACAGCACAAGGAGGAGAGTGTCAACATGATCAACACTTCAAGTGGAGAAGAATCCAAATACCTCCGCTATGTTGAAGAATCAACTCAATCCAACAACATCAGCCTAATGAGTTGGGAAGCTTTTGAAAAATAATTCCTGATAGAGCAAGAAATAAAATCTATCAAGGAACAAATCGAGCAGTTGGCTGAACTGGTTGTCTACCAACATCAACTCACCAGAAAGATGTTGAAGCAAATCCATCAATCTATTGGCAGTCGCTCTCCTCCAGCGGAAGTCAATTCCAATCAAGATCATAGCCGGACTTGTGAGCTTACACCCTGGACTGACAAGGGGATCGAAGAAGCAAGTGTCCAAGCAGGTAGGAAGTTCCTATTTCAAAGGAATTTCACTAATTTGAACCAGTCAATGGAAGAAATCCTGCAAATGATGATCAACGAGGGAATGGTTGAAAACTTGCAACCTCTATTAAACCCTCAAGGACGGAAATTCAAACCTGATCAGATATGTCAGTACCACTCCAATTCACCTGATCACGATACAAAAGATTGCTGGGCTCTTCGAAACTTGATTCAAGACCTTATTGAAAGGGGTGACCTAATCAGAGGAGATCAAATCCTTGACTTAGCAAATAAAAATAGCCTCTGGATACCCCATGCATGGTATCAGGACACAGTGGTTGTCATATCCTATGATAAAGAATCAATCCTCACACCCCTCGTACTGACAGGGAAAGGGGTCCAAGACAAACAAAATCCTGTGAAGGTGGCTGCACCTCAGCCTCTAATTTTGCCCTTCAGGCCTCAGTATCTGATTACCAGTCTGAAGAAGGTCCCATGGAACTACGGGGACATTGAAAGCTCTACTTCAAACAACATTTCCATCCTGTCAAAGGATAATCCATTGTACCTGCCTCAGCGGGTGATTAAACTAGTTACCAAAGCAAAAGAAAGGGTGGCTGAAGAAAAGATAAAAGAGTTCCCCAAAAAGATGGGACACAATGAAATCAAGATAGTGCAAAGCTTGAAAGACGCACCCTAGCAAACATCCATCCTAGACTTGGTCCTATCATCAGAGGATCACCGTAACATCCTAGTGAAGGTACTAGAAGAAGCCCATCTGCCACACACGATAGACACAGAGAAATTCTATCACGTGATAGAACACATTTTCAACAACAATGTGATTTCCTTCACAGACGATGATATCCCGGCTGAGGGAAGGGGCCACCACAAGTCCCTGCATATAGCCGTTATATCCTCCGGATACGTGATCGGAGGAGTGCTTATTGATGGAGGTTCTTCCCTCAACATTTGTCCATACGACACGTTGGAAAGGATGAAGATCAATCCAAACTGAATCAAAGCCAGTCACATGGTTATCCGGGCTTTCGATGGATCTTGCCGCCAGGCTATGGGGGAAATCGAGCTTCCTCTAGAAATTGGTCCACACACCTTCTACGTATCTTTCCAGGTGCTTAACATAGCCACCGGATATAACTTGTTGTTGGGCAGGCCATGGATCCATGTGGCAGGGGCTGTTCCATCCACCATCCATCAGCAACTCAAGTACATTATCAACGGCAGCCTTATCACAAGTGAATGCTGAACCAGAATACCCTACCCACATATATAGGGACATGCCAGTGATTAGCCTGGACGCCGGGGTTGAGCCTGTATGTTTTCAAGCTCTCAAGGTGAGCGATATTGAATATCTACCGATTAGGGCACCAGCCCTGAAGCCTAAAATTTCTACTAAAGTAATGACAGGTGGGCCAAGAAATGGTAGCTGCGGGTTTCCAACCTGGAGAATGGTTAGGAAAAAACAAGCACGACATTAAGATTCCAATCCAAATCCCAAGTCAGATGGGAAGAGTAGGATTGGGATTTTCATCAGGGTCAAACCATCGAAATCCACACAAACATCCCAAGGCTCAAGCCTCCACGATTCTGCTCTCAAACCTCACAAATGCTGAATGGGTGAAACCTATGAGGAAGATCCCTATGGGGACATCAGCCATGCTATTTCCTTCAATCATACCTGTCCATGAAAGGAAAGCCCTCAAGCCTGAGGCAGATAGCGAAAAAGGAAAAGAAAAGATCATGTATGAAGGACGAGACCCATTAGCTACCATGAAAGTCATTATCAACTACGAAAGGATGAATGATGAACTCCCAGATAGTGACGATGAAGATCGTGCTCACTTTCCTCTTAGAAAACAGAGGAACAGTCCCCAGAAAAGCCTCGGCCATATCCTAAAGGATGTCTCAGTTGTCATTCAAGATGAGACAGACGAGCACACTTCCAGCATCCTCCCTATCTATGAGGATCTAACCCTGGATAATTGGAGCAGTGTCCCTTGCCTCAGTCGGAAAGGGTAAAGGGGCAGACAGTCAATCTGCCCTTAATTATTCTTTTATTTACTGCTTACTTTTGATTGCACAGCTGGAGCAGTCACTTTTGTCATGCTTTACAAATGTTATGTGTATTTAATCAGTTGTGTATATTAATGAAAGTATTTTTGTTTTCAGGACCCAAGCATTGGATGTGTGTGTCTCTGCTGATGAGATGCCAACCTGTCAACATAACTCCAACTATGATGCAAGATTGAGCTTCGACTTGACGGATCTTGATCAAGAGGAGGAAGATAACTATGAGGTGCCAGAGGAGATCAAGGAATGGGTCTAAGACAAACCCAAACCAAACCTTGACCAAACCTCCACCATCAACAAAGGAACCTCCAAAACCATCAAAGAAATCCAAATAGGTTTAGACCTCACATCGGATCAAAAAGCCGACCTGATTGCGCTCCTGACACAGTATCAGGATGTATTTGCATGGTCGCATGAAGACATGATCGGTCTATCCACAGACATTGTCATCCATCGAATGCCCATCAAAGAAGGGTTCAAACCAGTCAAACAAAAGCTCAGGCGATTGAAACCTGAGTGGAGTTTAAAAGTCAAAGAAGAAGTTGTTAAACAATTCAAAGCCGGGATCATCATGGTATCAACATATCCCGAATGGCTATCAAATATAGTCCCCGTGCCTAAACCAGGAGGGAAGGTACGAGTCTGCGTGGATTACCGGGATCTAAACAAAGCCTACCTCAAGGATAATTTTTTGGTACCTTTTATCCACATCCTGATTGACAATACTGCGCAGTACGACATGTATTCCTTTGTAGACTGCTTTGCTGGTTACCATCAAATCATGGTTGCTGAAGAAGACCGGGAGAAAATAGTTTTTATTACTCCCTAGGGAACTTTTTGCTATCGACAACTATTCTTCGACCTCATCAATGCCGGAGCAACGTATCAGCGAGCTATGATGGCCCTCTTTCATGATATGATGCACAAAGAAATAGAAGTCTATGTTGACAACATCATCATCAAGTCCCGGAGGGAGGATGATCATATAGACCATCTCAAAAAGTTGTTCAACAGGTTGCGCAAGTACAACCTCAAGCTAAATCCCGCTAAATGCACTTTTGGCGTCAAGGCAGGCAGACTGCTAGGATTCCTAGTGAGCAATCGGGGCATTGAGTTAGACCCTGCCAAGATCAAAGCCATTTCTGAAATGCCAGTGCCTCGTATAGAGAAAGAGATACGAGGATCCTAAGAAGGATCAACTTCATAAGTCGATTCATTTCCCAGTTCACAACAACCTGTGAGCCATCTTCAAGCTGTTAAGGAAGAATTCCTCCATCAAATGGAATGAGGATTGTCAACAAGCCTTCCTTGCCATCAAAAAGTTGCTTGCCGAAGAACCTATTTTGGTACCTCCAAGGGATGGAGTCCCCTTATTCATGTACCTGTCCGTCAATGCCAATGCCATGGGCTGTATGCTAGGACAGAAGGATGATAGTAGCAAAGAAAGAGCTATCTACTACATCAACAAAAGATTTAGCAGTGGGGAACAGAAGTATACCCTGATCGAGAAGACATGTTGTGCATTAGCATGGGCCGCCATGAGGTTCCAACACTGCTTGCATGGGCACACTACGTATCTCATATCCCGCATGGATCCACTAAAATACGTCTTCAACAAACCAATGTTAAATTGCCGACTGTCCAAATGGCAGTTGATTCTATAGCAGTTCGACATTGTCTACGTGACTCAAAAGTCTATCAAAGACCAAGCCATTGCAGATCAATTAGCAAAAGCACCTTCAAGAGGGTTCGGACCCCTGGAGACATATTTCCCAGATGATGGGATTATGACAATTCAACAACTCCAATCAGAGAATACAGTCCAACCATGGAAAATGTATTTCGACGGAGCGGTAAACATAGAAGGTTCTGGAGCTGGGGCAGTCCTTATCTTTGGTACAGGTGATCAATATCTTGTGGCTACCAAACTTCAATTTGGCAACACCAACAACACGGTCGAGTACGAAGGCTGTATACTGGGGTTGAAACTAGCCCAATCAATGGGTATCAAACACTTATTGGTCTTTGAAGATTCTGAGTTGGTCATCAGACAAACCATCGGCAAGTATCTCACAAAAGAACTGTATCTACTGCCATATCATCGGCAGATCCTCAAAATGTCCCAGGAGTTCGAAGCAATAACCTTCATCCACATTCCTCGGGGTCGAAATGACTTTGCCGATGCACTAGCAACGTTGGCTTCATTAATTCGCATATCCAACAGGAGCGGGTTTCCCAACATCCAGTTCACAAATCAAAAAGCCCCAACATACGGGAATTACATTGGAGAAGTATCAGACGAAATACCTCCTGTCAAGCAACCTTGGTTTCAAGACATCAAGGAATATCTCCGTGATGGATCTACACCAGCTGGTGCAAGCCAATCAGAGCGAAAATGGATTCTCAGAATGGCCATGAAGTTCTATCTAAGTGGAGATGCACTCTACAAAAGGGATGCTGGAATAGGCCTGTTAAGATGCCTCGATAAGGAGCAAGCCCAAAGACTAATGGATGAAGTCCATGGAGGAGTCTGTGGTCCACACATGAGAGGCCATCTGCTGGCCAAGAAGATAATCAGAACAGAACATTACTGGATCTCGCTTAAAGCTGATTGCGATGATCACGTCAAGAGATGATTTTAATGCCAAACACATGGAAATGCCATCCACGCTCCTCCAAATAAGCTGCACAACATAAGTGCACCATGGCCTTTTTCTATGTGGGGAATGGACGTGATAGGTCCAGTCGAACCCAAAGCCAGTAACGGTCATCGGTTCATCTTCACCATGATCGACTACTTCACCAAATAGGTTGAAGCAACCTCTTTTCCTAAAGTCACAAAAGAGGTCATCATCAGTTTCATCAGAAATAATGTCGTCTATCGATATGGACAACCGGAGGTGAATGTATCAGACAACGCCAAAAACCTGAACAATCAAATGATGGTAGAACTGTGCAAAAATTTCCACATCAAGCATCTCAACTCCGTCATCTATCGGCCCAAGATGAACGGTGCTGTCGAAGCGGCCAACAAAAACATCAAGAAGATCATGCAAAAAATGTCCGCCATTCACAAAGACTGGCCTGACCTGCTACCACTCACCCTATTAGCCTACAGGACGTCAATGCGCACCTCTACTGGGGCTACCCCCTATTCACTGGTCTATGGCATGGAAGCAGTCCTCCCCATAGAAGTAGAGATGAAGTCTTTACGAGTGTTAATAGATTCTCAGATGGACGAAGATCAATGGTTGCAAGACCGTTATCATCAACTTTCCTTGATAGACAAAAAAAGGGCCACGACTATTTTTCACGGACGATTATATCAGCAAAGGATCGCCAGGTCCTACAACAAGAAAATCTGAATCCGGCAATTTAAAGAATACGATTTGGTGCTAAAGAAAATCCTGGCCAATCAGGATGAAGTCAAAGGAAAATTTTCCCCAAACTAGGAAGGCCCTTTCATTGTCAAGGAAGTGCTGACAGGGGGATCCATCAGGCTACAAGAAATGGACTGGAACGAATTTCCCCAACTCGTCAATTCAGACACCGTGAAAAAGTACTACGTCTGAAGCACATGCATACCCGCATCTGGGTCCTATAAATTGAATCAGGTTAGACTTTTCACTAGAGAAGCATGAACTATGAATGACCTAATCTCCCTCAACCCGGGAGTACGTAGGCAACCATCTATGGTGCGGTCAAACCAAGCAAAAATCCAAAGAACTTGCAAATCCCAGCATCAAATTCCAAAGCTCATCAAACCAAATTCAAACCCCAAATAAACTCTTTGCAAATCTCTTCAATTAAACAACCAGAACTATGCATGACCTAATCTCCCTCAACCCGGGAGTACGTAGGCAGCCCTCTACGATGCGGTTTGACCTTTAAGAAAAAACAAAAAACTGGAAGACCTAGTTCCAAGACACCGAAGATAAATAAAAGCTTAATGTTGTCAAGCTTTCTAGTTACCGGACCCATTTGAGGAACTCCCTTGACACCTTAACTGTCAGTCCATCAAGGAGAAGCTCAAAATGCATCAATAACTGTGAGTCATGATGGAAGTGGTAATCACTCAGCGATGACAATACATATCTAAGCAGGGAAGTATCTCAAAAATATATTTCTCTGGTATATAAACTGCTTTATATACATAGTGCCATGTACATGACAAAAATGGCTGAGCTAGCTGTGCAAGAAAAATAAAGCTAGTCTATGGACCCAAGGACAAGCGGGTCAGCAATGCCAGCATGGCATCTCTCTCTGAAGATGGAGGAGCATCTGTAAGAGTAGTCCACTCAGGCTGCATACGGCTCAGAACATCTACAGTCATCTGCAAGGTGGCACTGTGGTCATCAATGTAAGCACTCATCTCGATAACCAAACCATGGGTGTAAGATCGGAGAGCAGTACTATCAGTAATGTGGAAATCACGGGAAGCTATAGCCTCATCCCTCTCTGCAAAAAATGCATCCCGAGAAATCAAAGTCTCCTCAATCTCAACATATGCTGCATCTCTGGCTGAGCGAACCTCATCTTGCTCCACAATGGCGGTATCCAAAGCAGAGTAAAGCTCCTCCCGCTCAATTAATCCAGTATCCAAAGAGGTCCTGAGACCATCCCTCTCAGTAAAAGGTAAATCCCTGCCAGACAGGGCAGCCAACATCTACGCTCTAGCTGAATCTCTCTCAAAGGTCATCCTGAATACAGAATCTGACAAAGCTGGATCTGTCCCTGTGGGAATAACCGGGTGATCACTAATCAAAGCTACCGCCAAATCTGCGAACAGCTCATCATCAGTAGGAGAATCGGGATCCTCCATAGGCTCCTCCTCATCAGAATCCGCAAGCGGAGGTAAATGAAGCTCTGCTACTGCTACTGCGACTGCGGTCTCTGCCTCTAACCATACAGAATATTACGGAGAACGACCCGGATGTCTACTGGAGAACTCGGCCCTCTCCCTATGAGTCCAACACTCATAGACTCTAACCAAGTCGGCCGGTGACATAGATGAAGCCGACATCCTCTAATCAGCAGAATACTCAAAATGGTGCATACTCTGCCACTGATCAAACTGCTCCATAACTAACAAGGGATGATAAGTAGTCACACCCCTCAATCCTACCAAAGGCAAATAATTCATGCCAGATGCATGAGTAATGAAGCTGAACGAGGTCGCTATCCCTGAGCATAACAAAACTGATAACCGATGCTCAATATCCGACAAAAATGCTAACTAGGACTCTGAGTCGACGCAATCAGGCGGATGGAAGGAGTAAACTGAGGATATCTCGTGGCTAAAACAATAGGCATGAGGTCTAAATGATCCAATTGGTCGTATGTGTGACATCAACCATATATACAGCATGACCGAGCAACCCAATAAAAACCCTCCTGGATGGGTACTACAATAGGTGAGCGACCTCAGAGTCTCCGCTAAGATCATAGGGATAATGGTACTTCCCCTGCCTAAGGGCTCTGACTACGACAACCAATCCCACATCAAGGTGATCTAAATGCAATGGCATATAAACATACTCCACGATGCACATCAGCAGCATGTCTATCCTGGCTGTCTGCCACTCCTCTACGAAAATGACAAAATCTTCGACGTGACGGTCGTAGCTGTCAAGCTCACCATAGCGCTCTATCAAGAAGTCAATGGAGATCACATGCCCTGAAATGATCTCATCCATGACTATGCTCTGTCGAAGACCGGACAGCCGAGTAAACGATCTCTGTATATCACTGATAGCCGTCCAAGCACACGGCGACTCTAAATCCAAGCCAGTGAATCTCTAGTACTCCTCTAGAGTAGGCGAAAGCTCACACCGCCCAATGCGGAATACCTGTCTCTCCGGTACCCATAAGGGTAAGACGCCATCAATAAAGACGTCTAGAACCCTAAAATCTATAAGGGCCATCGAATGCCCCAGCATCTGGTCAACTATCGCCCAAGCTGGAAAGGGCAGACTATCATACCATGACCGTAACGATGCCGCCACCTCTGACAGTGGCAAATGCTCTATACAGCTAGCTGCAGACATCGTCATATGTAGCACCGTATCACAAGACCGTTTAGAGGTCAAGTCAAATCGTAGTTGTATGAATGCATACACATGATATATGCATGATGATAATGATATAAACATGATACAGCAGATAAAGATGACAGAAATATCTATAAAAAGCTATCTACTGCATACATCATCCCTATATCCTGGTACAAAGTGAAAGGAAGAATACAGGGAAATGGGGCAC
This sequence comes from Panax stipuleanatus, assembly GCA_020205555.1. Lineage (NCBI taxonomy): Eukaryota > Viridiplantae > Streptophyta > Magnoliopsida > Apiales > Araliaceae > Panax > Panax stipuleanatus. The sequence goes on from CM035122.1 coordinate 106,194,478, forward strand.
CACCACCCAACTAATACAGTGGTTTATCAAAATGATAGCACAGATGTCGAATAGCCAAAACTAGTGGCTGACCAAAAATATAGCTGCCATAGCTATCACAGGAAGTCAAAGACCTCGGTATCAAACCGATCGACCTACTCCAGATCCTCTGTCTGTACAAAGCTGCTGGGATCAGGCATATCTAGGCGGTATAAGGAAGGATCTACCCCTGTATAACTGCTACTGAATGGACCTGAAGAGGGGCCTACTCTAGAGCTGGATGGGTCAAATGAAGACGCCTCTGATGGATCTCGGCCAAGGTGCCTGATAAAGAAACGAGCCTGGTCCAACTCCCTGGTCAGATATACTATCTGGTCTGTATGAGTAGGCTCTCTAATACAAGCTATCCAGTCTGTCATCATCACGGACCCCGGCACCATGTCTGCCATAAAATGAGTGGCACGAGTCTGAGCCCCGATAGTGCAAGGACTCCACCAACTGTAAAAGGCTGCCTAGCTGTATGGGCCCTCTGATAGATCAAAGTCGTCTATACCCTCCAAAGGGATGTCTGTCAAAGGCACGGACAATGGCCAGTGATGCCAAGCAGGAGGAGCAATGGGAATGCGGATCTCCCCTGTGACGCTCTGAATGGCACGCTCTCCAAGATAGAGCTCCCAGCCTCCCTCTGTCAATATAGGGACTCTGAGGGTCGATAAATCAAACTCCCGACCAGTGGGGAAACCTCCATCAAATATGACGGTCAAGTGCTCGGATGTGTACGATGTCCAGGTGATCGAGCCTGCCGTCAAAAGCTCCAACTGCAGACGGGCAGTGAGTGAATCCCTCAGCAACAGGGACCTCCGTCAAAATGGAGTGATGCCATCTCGGTCCATATGGATAGGTCTCCGGACCTAATGCTGAAATGGGCAGTAGGCAAGGAAGCCTCTCAAATGCCCAAAGCTATCCATGCAAATATCAAAAGTCCTCAGTGACCAAGACTGCCAAAAAAAAGTGCAAAAATAAAAAGGTACAGAAATATGTACTCAAAGGCAAAAACTGATGGAATCCTAACCAAGCCTCCGTCACACCCTTCGAAAGTAGGAGCATGCCCCGGAGAAAATAGGCAAAGGTATAGAAGCCCCAATCAAAGTCACTGAGGCGCACTACATGATGAGTGGCGCTGATCAAAGTAAAGGACACCGTCGATGATATCCGCCACAAAACAACCCCTAACGATTGACAAAAATAATCATCTCAGAATGCGATCTCTAGCCCTCCGATCAACAGGCGGAGGCAACTGCAAAGTCCCGTCCTGGGTACAGTAAAAAACTGCATTGGGTCAATAAAAAACTCCCCACAAAGTCAAAAATACATGTTTTTCAAAACCTAAGATTTTGGAAAAATTTCGCCAGAGTCTCCTTTGTAAAATGGACTGTCCACATGCACACAGGCATGTCTAGGTGGCCATTCAGTAGCACACCTATCCAAAAATAGAAACAATTTATATTTACTGAAACAAATCAAAAACCAGCCTCACATGGTCTCCAAAATACCATAGGCATTTTTATTTGAAAATCCAGGCTCGCTAGGCCTCCAAAAGGATGATTAGACTGACCAAAAAGCTCAAAATAGTACTGTCTCAGAACCTGAATTTTCTTACATCCAAACGTGCATTACAGTAAAATATGCATACCTATGTAGACAAAAAAATTTTCACAGGTCATATAGACATACATTTTTTATACATTACATTTAAAAGCACCCTAGGTGGTTCACATGCTTTTAACGGTCAAAAACTGTGAAAGAAGGATGTAAAACGTTACCTGCGCTGCGCTGAAAATGTAGGAACTGACGAATTCAGAATCCGACTGCCAGAACTCCGTAGATCTGAAAAAGAAGATCGAAAATCCTTTCGCTGTTCAAACGGGAAACTTGCAAAATGAAAAATCCCGCATCACATTAAATAAGCTGGGTAGCCATAGCTCTACCTGTGGCTACCACACCTCTACCTGCGGTAGCCCAGGTGGGTCCCACTCCCCCCAGACCCTACCCGATTCGAGCCAAAACGGAGTTTAAACGGGCTGCTAAGTCAAATCTGAAGAGAAATCGTTACGCGATTGAGCGGTTTGTCCAAAAATCCTGCGTTTAAGCAGCGTAATCCTGACGGAAAGGGAAATTACCCGAAGAACCTTGATATTTATCCCGGAGCCATGTCCGGGGATTAACAGATCAAACTGCAAAAAATTGAGTAAGAATTGCACAAAACTGCTAAAAACTGCCATTTTTTGAAGTTCGGGTTCTAACCGAAGTCAATTTCAGTCGTTGGCTCAGCCCCAGTGAAGTTCGGGTACTAACCAAAGCAGTTTCAGCCATTGGCTCAGCCCCAGCAAAGTTCGGGTACTGATCGAAGTCAATTTCAGTCGTTGGCTCAGCCCCAACGAAATTCGGGTACTGTCCAAAGTTAATTTCAGCCGTTGGCTCAGCCCCAGCAAAGTTTGGGTACTGACCGAAGTCAATTTCAGCCGTTGGCTCAGCCCCAGCGAAGTTCGGGTACTGACCAAAGCAGTTTCAGCCGTTGGCTCAGCCCCAGCAAAGTTCGGGTACTGAACGAAGCAGTTTTAGCCGTTGGCTCAGCCCCAACGAAGTTCCGGTACTGATCAAAGTTAATTTTAGCCTTTGGCTCAGCCCCAGCGAAGTTCGGGTACTGACCAAAGCAGTTTTAGCCGTTGGCTCAGCCCCAACGAAGTTCGGGTACTGACCGAAGCAGTTTCAGCCGTTGGCTCAGCCCCAGCAAAGTTCGAGTACTAACCGAAGAAGTTTCAGCCGTTGGCTCAGCCCCAGCGAAGTTCGGGTACTGATCAAAGTTAATTTCAGCCGTTGGCTCAGCTCTAGTGAAGTTCGGGTACTGACCGAAGCAGTTTCAGCCGTTGGCTCAGTCCCAACGAAGTTCGGGTACTGACCGAAGCAGTTTCAGCCGTTGGCTCAGCCCCAGCGAAGTTCGGGTACTAACCGAAGCAGTTTCAGCCGTTGGTTTAGCCCCAGTGAAGTTCGGGTTCTGACCGAAGTCAATTTCAGCCGTTGGCTCAGCCCCAGCGAAGTTTAGGTTCCGACCGAAGCAGTTTCAGTCGTTGGCTCAACCCCAGCGAATTTCGAGTACAGATCAAAATACAGTCCAATCATTGGCTCAACCCCAATGACGCTTCAACTGACGGCTTGACCCCAGCCAAGCAATAGAAGGGATCTGGCAACGGAAACCATTATAACAATCCATCACAACTGATGGAATCTGTTATACACATACTCAAAGGGGATCATTGAGGTAGTATCAATCAGAATCTGCGAAGCTATCTCAAAGGACGTCATCCCTAACAGATCAAGACGAAAAAATCTGTGATAGCTTAACTCTGACAATCTCATCAGAGTCGAACTAGTTATCGTGAATAATGTCATCCCCAGCAGAAAATGACAAAGGTAGTTCGCGGTAACTCCCTAATACCATCAAGGGCTATACAAGATGGCGTCATCCCCAGCCAAGTGATAACGCACGCAGCAAAAAATAGCCCCATTCTACTTCAAGACACCAAGCCTTCGAAATGACTCTGGCATTTTCTATTCCCAGTGTCTACTAATCTTTATCCTGTCCATTCCACTACATTACATGTGATAGTAGTGTGTATACAAGCCAATCATGTATGATGATAAAGCACATACTTTGTAAACAATCTTATTTATTTATTAATAAAATATTCATTTAAAGCATTTAATTATCTACATAGTGCTATTTTTATAATACGTAAATAACCCATAGTTTTAAGCAATGCTTTTAGAATCATGATGAGATCATGCTAATGAGATCTAAATTCTTAGAAAGCTTAAAAACTAAAATAGTTCCCAATCGTGGGATTACTAAAATGGGGATTAGTAAATCCGGATAGATTGATACATATGTTGCTTGCTCATTGGATGAGGATGGCTGATCTCATGGTCATTTGTGTGGAGACACTAAAGCAAGTATGTAGCTACTTATTGGAGAATAAGTTCACTGAACGTGACTCGCTATGGAATACCTAATGGAGTTTTACTCGCCTGTCAATAGGAATTTCTATTGTGATAGTAGTATAAGTGATCCTTGGACTTGAGATCATCATAGTATCTTGTATGTAACAAATTATACTTTGACTTATTCCTTAAGGCCTTTTAAGGTATATATAGGGTATGCTTGGGTATAATGAGTTACATATGAAGATAATGTATGATCAATAAAGAATTTACCACCTCTAGTAAAAGAGGAGATATGTCCTATGTGATTCGTTAAATGACAACCCAAGAATCCTTGGCCAAGGTGGAATGAAATTAGAAAGAGGATTCTAATTTATATTATTTGGAGTTGTGCATTTTCTAATCAAAATACATATGATTAAATAAATTAAGACTTGACAGTAAATCCATGTCTTATATTTAATTGGGACAATGTATGGTGGAAGGATTGAATTGTACGGTAACTATTAACTCACAAGTTCTTTTATGATTAATGTTGAAATCTATATTATCTAGAAAGTCGTTGATCGCTAGGGAGGCTTATCCTTATTGTAGAATAAATGTTATTTATTTAAATAGATTATTAGTTTATATTATTTATTTAAATAAGATTAGAATTGTTCTAATTGATTTATTCACAACCGGTTTAATATGGAGAACCTAAAGGGCCACACCATAAAAGGAAGAAGAATTATTTTAAAAAAATGGCATGATAGTAATAATGCATTAAGTATAATTAATTTAATCTATGGTGATAGAATAAATTAAATAGCTTAATATTTATTATTTAATATTTTAGAAATATTAAATATAGATTAATAAGAAGAGTCTTATTAATATTATTATTATTATTATTTTAATTCTAAAGGAGTTTAGGAATTAATATAATATCAGTACTCTCCCTCAATCCTAATAAGATTAGGATATAAATTAATTAAAAGTGTTTAATTAATTAAATAAATAAAACTCTATTCTAATTGGATTAGGAAGGTTAACCTAATATCTATATAAGAGAGTCTTATATCAGAAATAAGGTACGTGAATTTTTCAAGAGTTGGGAGTACACATATTCTATAGAGATAGAAACAAAGGTTAATCCAATAACTCATCTTCCTGAGTTCTTCATCTTCCTTGGTGGATCACCGTTAGAGGCCAAACATTTGGGTGGCTGACATTGATCAAGGGAAGGAGCCACTACAGAGGAATCAAAGGAATTAAAGGAGTCGAACTTGTACCTGAGGAAGCTTGGATCTTCAAAGGTATAATTCCATACTCTTTTTTCTGTTATTGATAACTAGCACAAAGCATGATCATGGTTATGGGTTTGTATAAATTTTGAAAACCTATGTTTCGCGCTTCCGCCCTATTTATGTGATTTGATTGTATGATTGCGTTACGTACAAACCCAACAGTGGTATCAGAGCCTAACTTTGTGCTAATTATAAATTATATAATTCCATGTATGAATTGATGTATGATGGGATTAGATTTTCTAGACAAAAATCGATTTCTGGTGATTCTACCGACGAATGGCGCAGCTGCCCAGTTTATTCCCGGTGCAGCTGCGCCGATATGCAAAATCTGGTGTCCCAGGCTTCCTGCGCAGCTGCCCAGTACATTCTTGGTGCAGCTGCGCCGGTACCTGGACAGACCCTGAAAATTAATTTTATTTAATTAAATAAACTGTTTATTTAATTAATGAAGTTTTAAAATAAAGATGTTTATTTTATCTGAAATATGATTTCAGATTGCTAAAATTAAAGGAGTTTAATTTAGATTTATTTTTGATTAAAATAAAAGAGTTTATTTTGTTTCAAAAATAAAATTTAGCAAAACTTTTGCCCATTAAATGACATCGATCTATACATGGAATAACTTTATAATTCATGAGATGAATGGAAATTTATTGATGCATATGGTGATGTGTATGATAATAAATAGGGTTGATTATGGACTATGACCAATGTGATTGGATTTTATTTTGGATGAATGCATGAATGAATGGGTTTTAATAAATGGGGTCTGCGTACCTCGCCTTCTATGGTTCTATTTATTCTCGATATAAATTCTATCTCCCTCCTATGTACTTCCCCTTGACTGTTGATCAAGGTTTTTATTTATTGAAATATTTTTTGTAATAGAGATAGTTAGAATTATCTTGAAGAAATTAGAAGACCTAGAAGCAAGGAGCAAGGAACGCGTGAAGACCCATTTGTATGGAGGTTTAAATATAATAGTTATATTTAAATTTAAATTCTTGCACTCCTAGGTTTGACCTTTTGGTTCACTTGGTGGCTCTAGTAAACCAAACTAGAATAAAAGTCCATAATCAATCCGGGTAGAATATAATATTCTATATTGCATACTAAATATTATATATATTATATTTTATGCAAAACATGCTTCGCATGTTTAATAAAATGACACGTATTTTATATATATATGTGCATGCACGCTAAACAAGATGAGACAAATAATAACAAACCCCTCAAAGAAATAATATTAAGTCCGAAGCGTTCAAATGATATTTGGAATATAGAACGTCGCCTTCTAGCATGATTAATTAATAGAGTATTAAATATTTAATATGAGTTTGTTGTGCTATTCACAAGGCGAGTATTGAGTATTAAGATGTTAATTAATCACATTTGATGCTTATCAAAAAAATTAAACGATCTAGTCTTGTTGTGCTATCCACAAAGACGAATATTTTTCTTTTTTGAATTTATGAAAGTGCTAGACTGGACTTAACTTAAATTATTTTAGTTCGGATGTGCACACATATGACCATTATGATTTAAGAGGCAAAATAAAAGGAGTTACATGATGATATAATTGACAAGAGTTGTCTACCTATTTATTTGTATATCGCTTGTTGTGCTATCCACAAGGTTATATACATTTGAAATGGGATCCTTATTCTTACTAGCAAATCTTAAATTAGATGTTGCCGAACTATATAAGTGAAGGTAATATAGTTTGATGAAAATAGTGGGAGATACCAATTTAAAATAAAGACCTAAATTTATTTTGGTATGCAAAGTTAATCAAATGAATGTTTGCTAAAAATGTTGTCTTTTCACATGTAGAATTTTAAAAATATCAAAATCACTAATCTCACTACGAAGCATACTTGATGCAAATAAGCTTACCGGACCGAATTATGAGAACTGGCTAAGAAATCTGAGAATTGTTCTCACTGCTGAAAAGATTTCTTATGTCCTAAATTCAACTATCCCGGAATCTGTTTCGAAAACAGCCTCTGAGGAAGAGATTGCCACTTTCAATAAATGGCAAGATGATGCATCTGTGGCTCAATGCATCATGCTCGCATTCATGAATAACGAGCTTCAGTGTCAACACGTAAATATGGATGCTCCTGCTATGCTGCTTCACCTCAAGGAGTTGTAGTGAACAGAGTAGGACTGCTAGATATGAGATATCTAAGGAGCTCTTCCGATCTCGGATGACCGAGGGCACTGCCGTTGAGACTCATGTTCTGAAGGTAATCAATTTGATTGAACGCCTTGGACAACTTGGGTTCGTCATGGATGGGGAGTTGAGTCAAGACTTGGTCTTGCAGTCACTCCCTGAGACCTTCTCGCAGTTTGTGGTTAATTTTCACATGAATAAGCTCGATGTCAGCTTATCTAAGCTGCTTAACATGCTGAAAACTGCAGAAGGTCACTTCCCATCCAAGAAGAACCATGTCTTAGTTGGTGAATTCTTCCAATAAAAGGAAGAGGCCCAAGGTATCTTCTGAAAAGAAGAAATCCAAGAAGGCTAAGGGAAAGGGGAAAGAAAAGGAACAAAAGAAACCTGAACCAGCTAAAGGAATGTGCTTTCATTGTAACGAGCCGGGACATTGGAAGAGGAACTGCAAGAAGTTTCTAGCAGAGAAGAAGCTTCGACTTCCAATCAAAGTTTGTTTATGATTGAAATTAATTTTTCTGAAAGTCATAATTCTACTTGGGTATTGGATACCGGCTGTGGGTCTCACATATGTAACACTGTGCAGGAACTGGTCAAAAGTAGAAAGCTGAACAATGATGAGGTGATCCTACGATTGGGGAATAGAGCAAAGGTTGCTGCATTAGCTGTAGGAACTTATTGTTTAGCAATGCCTTCGGGCAAGTCCATTTATCTTAATAATTGTTATTATGTTTTGAATATTATTAAAAATATTATTTCAATTTCTGTATTGGATATAGAAGGATTTGACGTTATTATAAAGAACAATGGTTGTTCTATTTATAAAGACGATGTTTTATATGGTATTAGAAATTTGTGAAATGGACTTTATATACTTGACTTGCAAGAAAATATATTCCAAATTAAACAAACTAAGAAAAGAAAAAGAGATGATATTAATTATACCTACATGTGGCACTGTAGACTCGGTCATATCAATGAAACAAGATTATCCAAGTTGCATAAAGATGGGCTCCTAGAGCTATCCGATTATGAATCATATCCAACTTGTGAATCTTGTCTCATGGGTAAAATGACTAAATCTCCTTTTAGTGGAAAAGGAGAAAAAGTTACAGAGTTGTTGGCATTGATTCACACAGACGTTTGTGAACCTATGACAACAAGTGCACGGGGTGGGTATTCTTATTTTATTACTTTCACTGATGATCACTCAAGATTTGGATATGTGTATTTAATGAAATACAAGTCAGAATCATTTGAAAAGTTCAAAAAGTTCAGAAGTGAAGTAGAGAAACAAACGGGCAAAAGTATTAAGATACTTCGATCAGATCGAGGGGGAGAATACTTAAGCGGTGAGTTTCTCAATTATCTCAAAGAAAATGGTATAATCTCACAATGGACTCCTCTAGGTACACCACAGTTAAATGGAGTATCTGAAAGGAGAAATCGAACACTGTTGGACTTGGTTCGATCCATGATGAGTTATACCGACCTTCCAATTTCCTTCTGGGGATATGCCCTAGAAACGGCTGCATACCTACTTAACAAGGTACCTACCAAATCCGTCCCAAAGACTCCATATGAGATGTGGAAGGGGAGAAAACCAAATCTTAAGCATGTTAAGACTTGGGGTTGTCCAGTTTATGTCAAAAAGTTTGAAAATGATAAGCTACAGACTAAATCCGATAAGTGTAGATTTGTGGGATACCCTAAAGAAACTATAGGGTATTATTTCTATCATCCAACTGATCAAAAGGTGTTTGTTGCAAAACATATTGCCTTCTTGGAAAAAGAGTTTATCCATGAAGGGGTCAATAGGAGTAAGATATATCTTGAAGAAGTTCAAGAACCACAAGTTACCATGGATCAAAGTCAGGTACCTGACCAAGTAGAAGAACCTATTGTACCACACCCTATTCGTAAATCTGGAAGAGTACCAAAGATGCCTGAGAGGTATGGATTTGTCATAGAGGATGACGATGAGGTACACATCATGACTGATGATGATCCATTAAATTATGAACAGGCTATGAGTAATAAAGACTCAGGGAAATGGCTTGAAGCCATGAAATTCGAGATGGACTCCATGTATGAAAATAAAGTATGGACTTTGGTTTCACCACCTGAAGGCATAAAGCCTATTGGGTGTAAATGGGTCTTTAAAAGAAATACTGGAGCAGACGGGAAAGGTAGAGACCTATAAAGCCCGACTAGTTACGAAAGGTTTCAAACAAAGACAAGGAGTTGACTATGATGAAACCTTCTCACCAGTAGCTATGCTCAAGTCTATTCGAATTTTGCTTGCGATTGCAGCTTATTACGACTATGAGATCTAGCAGATGGACGTGAAAACGGCCTTCCTCAATGAAAAACTTGAGGAGGATGTGTATATGACACAGCCAGAGGGATTTATTTCAAAGGTTGGAACAAATCAAGTCTGTAAGCTACAACGATCCATTTATGGATTGAAGCAAACTTCTCGTAAATGGAACATTCGTTTTGATGAGACAATCAAAGAGTTTGATTTTATGAAAAACGAGGATGAACCATGTGTATACAAGAAGGTTAGTGGGAGCGCAGCATCATTCCTTGTATTATATGTTGATGATATATTACTAATAGGGAATGACATTCCTATGTTACAATCAATTAAAATCTGGTTATCTAAAAACTTCTCCATGAAGGACTTGGGTGAAGCATCCTATATTTTGGGGATAAAGATCTATAGAGATAGATCTAAAAGAATGCTCGGCTTATCCCAAGGAACGTACATTGATACGATGCTAAAGAGGTTTAGCATGGAAGATTCCAAAAGAGGTCTCATGCCGATGAGCCATGGAATACATCTCTCCAAGAAACAGGCCCCAAAGACACTTGAGGAGAGAGACCGTATGAGTAAGATCCCTTATGCTTCTGCAATAGGATCTATCATATACAGTATGATATGTACTAGACCGGATGTTGGTCATGCACTTAGTGTAACGAGCAGATACCAGTCGAATCCTGGAGAAGACACTAGAAGGCAGTGAAGAATATACTAAAGTACTTGAGAAGGACTAAAGATATTTTTCTTGTCTACGGTGGGTCTGAATTAAAACTCGAGGGATTCACGGACTCAAGTTTTCAAACAGACCAAGATGACAGTAAATCTGATTCAGGGTATGTGTTTACCTTGAACGGAGGCGCAGTGAGTTGGAAAAGTTCCAAGCAGCAAACAGTAGCTGATTCAGTGACAGTGGCAGAGTATATAGCTGCAAGTGAAGCTACAAAGGAAGCTGTTTGGATGAAGAAGTTTATAACTGAACTTGGTGTGGTTCCTAGCATTGGAGAAGCAGTTCCCATATACTGTGACAACACCGGAGTGGTTGCACAGGCTAAGGAACCCAGGTCTCATCAAAAATCCAAACACGTGTTGAAGCGATTTCACTTGATCAGGGAGATCATTGAAAGAGGAGACGTCACCTTGGAGCGTGTGGACTCTCAAGACAACATTGCAAATCTATTTACTAAAGCTCTAACACAGCAGCAGTTTGATCGTCACTTAGAGAAGATAGGTATGAGATACCATGGCGATTGGCTTTAGTGCAAGTGGGAGATTGATAGTAGTGTGCATACAAGCCAATTATGTATGATGATAAAGCACATACTTTGTAAACAATCTTATTTATTTATTAATAAAATATTCATTTAAGGCATTTAATTATCTACATGGTGCTATTTTTATAATATATATATAACCCATAATTTTAAGCAATGCTTTTAGAATCATGATGAGATCATGCTAATGAGATCTAAATTCTTAGAAAGCTTAAAAACTAAAATAGTTCCCAATCGTGGGATTAGTAAAATGGGGATTAGTAAATCCGGATAGATTGGTACATATGTTGCTTGCTCATTGGATGAGGATGACTGATCTCATGGTCATTTGTGTGGAGACACTACAGCAAGTATGTAGGTGCTTATTGAAGAACAAGTTCACTGAACGTGACTCGCTATGGAATACCTAATGGAGTTTTACTCGCCTATCAATAGGAATTCCTAATGTGATAGTAGTACAAGTGATCCTTGGACTTGAGATCATCATAGTATCTTGTATGTAACAAATTATACTTTGACTTATTCCTTAAGGCCTTTTAAGGTATATATAGGGTAAGCTTGGGTATAATGAGTTACTTATGGAGATAATGTATGATCAATAAAGAATCTACCACCTCTAGTAAAAGAGGAGATATGTCCTATGTGATTCGTTAAATGACAACCCAGGAATCCTTGGCCAAGGTGGAATGAAATTAGAAAGAGATTTCTAATTTGCATTATTTGGAGTTGTACATTTTCTAATCGAAATACATATGATTAAATAAATTAATACTTGACAGTAAATCCATGTGTTATATTTAATTGGGACATTGTATGGTGGAAGGATTGAATTGTATGGTAACTATTAACTCACAGGTTCTTTTATGATTAATGTTGAAATCTATATTATCTGGAAAGTCATTGATCGCTAGAGAGGCTTATCCCTATTGTAGAATAAATGTTATTTATTTAAATAGATTATTAGTTTAATTTATTTATTTAAATAAGATTAGAATTGTTCTAATTGATTTATTCGCAACCGGTTTAATATGGAGAACCTAAAAGGTCACACCATAAAAGGAAGAAGAATTATTTAAGAAAAAAATGGCATGATAGTAATAATGCATTAAGTATAATTAATTCAATCTATGGTGATAGAATAAATTAAATAGCTTAATGTTTATTATTTAATATTTTAAAAATATTAAATATAAATTAATAAGAGGAGTCTTATTAATATTATTATTATTATTATTATTATTATTATAATTCTAAAGGAGTTTAAGAATTAATATAATATCAGTACTCTCTCTTAATCCTAATAAGATTAGGATATAAATTAATTAAAAGTGTTTAATTAATTAATTAAATAAAACCCTATTCTAATTGGATTAGGAGGGTTAACCTAATATCTATATAAGAGTCTTATATCAGAAATAAGGTACGTGAATTTTTCAAGGGTTGGGAGTACACATATTCTATAGAGATAGAAACAAGGGTTAAGCCAATAACCCATCTTCCTTGGTGGATCACCGCTAGAGGCCAAACATTTGGGTGGCTGGCATTGATCAAGGGAAGGAGCCACTACAGAGGAATCAAAGGAATCAAAAGAGTAGAACTTGTACCTGAGGAAGCTTGGATCTTCAAAGGTATAATTCTATACTCTCTTTTCTGTTATTGATAACTAGCACAAAGCATGATCATGGTTATGGGTTTGTATAAATTTTGAAAACCTATGTTTCGCGCTTCCGCCCTATTTATGTGATTTGATTGCATGATTGCGTTACGTACAAACCCAACAACATGGACATGATAAAGAGGGGCATCTATAGACACTCGAGATTTTCCCTGCCCCGATACTCATCCAGTAGAAGGGTAAAACCGTTAATCAACCCAAATTCGATCCACAATATCGGTGCTCCTATCAAATTCGATTCCCAATATCAGTAATCAAGTTTCGACAGTCAAACGGACCATCAATCAAGTTTCGACAGTTCATCGGACCATTAATCAAGTTCTGACAGTCAATCGGACCATCAATCAAGCTCCGACAGTCAATCAGACCATCAATCAAGCTCCGACAGTCAATCGGACCATCAATCAAGTTTCGACAGTCCATCGAACCATCAATCAAGCTCTGACAGTTAATCGAATCATTAAACTCAACCCCGATCTCAACCCTGGAGGTATCAATCAGCCCCGACAGCAACCCGGGAGGTATCAATCAACCCCGGTCTCAACCCAGGAAATCAAATCAACCCCAGTCTCAACCCGGGAAGTACCAATCAACCCCGGTCTCAACCCGGAAAGTGCAGGTCATCCCCGGTCTCAACCCGGGACGTCAGGCCAACTTCAAACATCAGCCTAAAGCATCGCAACAACTCCATAGCAAAACCTGGAAAGACCACTTCAGTCTCAGAGACAACCCTGTGGTCAAAAGACTCGACTGGGATCCAAGTCTTGGAATCAGCTCCCAGAAGTCAACCAGCGACCATGCCGACACTACAGGCAGCCCCGGGAGGGGTAAAACTATCATTTTACCAACTTTCAACTAACTTGGTCAAACTCAAGCCAAATCAATGCCGCCAAAGTCAGAATGAACCCTAACGACGATCCCGAGTGGCAACAACGCAAGACAGTTCAACTAACAAACTGCGAGGAATCGAAGACCTGGTTATGAACCCGTCTTCCTAGACCCTAGAAAATGTTTTTTCCCATGTCATTGTAACACTCTCGGCGAGAGCTTTCTGGAAAGTTATCGCACACCTCAAACGGACACTCTGATCAAAAGTTAGAAAGTTTCTGACCAGACATCGCATTACTCGGAGTACACGTACTTCGCGACGACCAAGCCAGGCATGTGGGACCCACCTCGAGTGTCCGCACCTCTACCTGCGGCAGCCGTATGTAGAGGTACGGCTCCCCCCTCTATAAATAGAGGGGCAGCCCCCTCTCATTTTTATAAGCAAGAAGCGCAGCGAAGCCCAGCCCGACTGATTTTTTGACTTTTACACCTCTTCCAAACCCAAATATTTTCACTCCAACACATAGATATACCCATATACTACCACATATCAAAAAACCACAGGTAGATTTGGACGTTTAAGGCCTACGATTCGGCAAAAAGCCCGTAGTGCAGCCCATTGTAAGTATTTTTACGATCAGCAAGTCAATACTACTACTTTGCACTGTTTTACACCTACACATCAAGTTTTATCTTCTAAATATGCCCGGAACTTAGTTTCGTGGACGTTTTCGTCTAAAATTGATACATTTTTGTACATAAACTTCGTTTTCAATATTTCTACAACTCAGATTAACGATCCGTCAGCTCCAGTAGCTTCAACGCACTAGCACACACCGTTTTGGCAACTTCGTCGGACTGGGTTGTCTTCCCAGTCCGGGTTTGGCCTTTTTCTGTATATATTTAACTGTTTATGTACTAATATTTTAATTTTGTCAAGCCCGGATTTCAAATCCGAGGTAGTTTACCGCTTTTATGTATATTTACGCATATCTAAGCGATTTTCACCATCACTGGTACTCCTATCAGTCTTGGTTGACTACATTCTTGTCAATATATATAGATATATATATATATATATATATATATATATATATTAATTCAATCCAGGTACAGGAGTGAAAACCCATCGCCCTTTTTACTATTTTTGCACACTTCGCCATACTGGGTGCTCTCCCCAGTCACTAGTTGACTATTTTTCTGTAATTTATATTTCAGTTCAGTCTGGATCATTCTGTGGTCTTTTTACTGCTTTTATATATATTTATGCATATATAAGTAGCCTTCATCACCACTGGTCATCTTTCCAGTCTTGGTTGACTACGTTTCTGTCAATATATATATATATATATATCTACATATATATTTCAATTCTAGTCCGGGCTTGCGAGTGAAAACCCATCTCCCTTTACAGCTTTTATATATATCTAACTATATATATTGCTTTGTTCAATTTATTCAATTGTTGCATTTAACATTCATTTGTATATGAATTTGCACTGACATTTCTGCGGGCGAACTAAATTTATCCAAATCTCGCCACTTCTAGATTTCAACGGTTCAAACAGGTCCCGACAGAACCTGGAAGCTATAATGGTTGAGATTTCTTTAAATCTAGTTATTTTTATAGTTTCGGCTTCAAAAGTAACCTAGCGTCCCTAAAATCTCTATTTAGTGGGAACGAGATGCTTCGGCCATGCGGACCGGGATTTACTGAATGAATCCCTGGTTCTGGCTATCTTGGGATATTTATCTGCTTCTGTACAAATTTGAACTGTGCAGGTTTTCTAGCTATTCATATGTGAGCCTAGGAATCACGGGATTCATGATCAAACTGATCTGAATCTGATTCCCACGATGGACAAACTCCATTTTACAGATGTACCCTGTCAATTTTTCTGTAAAATGTACATGCATAGACCTTAAAACGGTTATCCGAATTTAAGGCCTCAATATAGTGAAAATATGGATTGTCGTGTCAGTGTCCCTCCGATGGTTTTCAAGCCCATGAGGAGACCAATATTTGTATGTTTCTGTGGTCGAGGATGCTTCGCAGCCCGACAAATCACCATTTGCATGCAGCCTTAAGGCTATAAAGATAAAATTGAAAGTGGCGATGTGTTTCAATTCCTATGTCAGCGTAAGGGTTTGATAAAACCAGCTTTCAAAACATCGCTGTCAATTCAATTCAAAAGCTTTTGCAAATCAAATTAAATGATGCTTTTTGCAAATCAAATCAAAGATTGATTTTCAAATCAAATCAAACATTTCGTATATAGGCTCAACGAAGCCTATCAAAGCTTTCAATCAATCAAAAGGCCCAATTTTCAAACAACATTCACTCACGCATTCCAGTTTTAAGGGAAATATTGAAAAGATTGCAGTATCGTGTTTACACGGGAGTCGTGGGGTGCCTAACACCTTCCTCACACTTAACCAAGCCCCCGAACTCAAAACTCCGATTTCAAAGATCAAGTTTCGACAGTGTCCAGCAATTGGGCCTCTTTTCAAATCAAATTCGGTGGAGTTGGTACAACCATTTTCAAAACTACCAACTGGCGACTCTGTTTAAATCAAATCGTCGACATATACACATGTTGGCCTCTTTCCTAAAAAACCCTTCGAAACCTATTTTGCAATAAAAAGAACAAGGGTAGAGATAACTTAGGAAGATCGATTTGAGGAAAATCGGGTTATGAACCGACCCGCGGTATTTCTTAAATTTTCCAACATCGACACATATTACATTCAAGAGAAGCCCTCCCAATCATATATTATAGTTATATACACCTATATGTGTTATATATTAGTTGTGGATACTCGCAAATGGGTAAAAGATTGAAAGAACCAAAGTTGAAATAAAGGAGATGAAAACTGTTTTTGGAACAAAAACCCTAAACTAAACATGAAATTTGGACAAACATATATTTGTGTGATTAATGAATTTTTGAGTGTTCTTGATGGATATATCTATGAATCCTTTAAACACTCCAAAAAGAATTTCAGTAAAATTCCCTGTATATTATTTATGGTGAATTTTCTACTAAATCAGGACAAATCTGGAAAACTATCTAAACACACTAACCTAGTTTTTCAACGGACCATTTCGGATAGTAAAAAAATGAGAAAACTTCAGGCCTTTTGGGAAATGATACCTGGAAGTGAAAAGAACATATCCGAAAATGAACAAAATTGGCCTTAAGATGAGTAAGATATGATCAAACGAAAATTGGGATTTTTAAATTTAAAATTGTTATATCTGGAGTTCTACAACTCTGATTTTGATGAAATTTAAAGTGAAGATAACCACAGATGGAGAGAACGTACTATCCGAAATTCATAATTTTTAAAGTAATTTTGAATTATATTGAATATTGTAATTTTGGTCAAAAATGACCTTTAAATAAATACTAAACTTGAAAAAAATCTGAAAAAAACAATCAGCAAGTCAATAATATAATTAGCTAAGTGGGGCCAGAAGGAGAAAAAATAATAAAATGGTTAAGAATGTTTAATGGAAAAAATAGAGTTAAGAAAAATTAATTAAAGTAAAACCAAAAAATACGTAATATATTTTCATCGGTTAATATATGTTTAAACGGAATGTATGAGTGTATATGAGTGATATATGAACGATATAAGGGTGAGTGGATGAAAATGGTATTAGAAGATGCTCGGGAACGAGTTTACGTGAAAAGAAAATATTAAAACGGGTTTACGAATAGTTATCGACGATAACTATTATATATAATTGATAAGTTAATTAAGTAAATACTTATAGATATTGTAGGTTACCATTCAAAGGAAGTGAGTAACTTAGACGAGAGAAGTGCATGCAAATCAGGTAAGTTCCTTCACTTTTGAGAATATCCTGAATTGCAAATTCCTTATGCGGATTTTGTTCTCTTAAATTGTTCAAGTTTTAAAGATATGTGCAAGTTCTCGCACCTATGTGCATTTATGAATTTTTCTTTATTGAATTGCAATTGTATTCTTTAAAGTTCTTATTATTCATGAACTGTTTTATGTAATGAGTTATGTTATTTGTTTCGGCTAGACTCAGTTGATGAGATTATTTAAATTAATGAGTTTACACTATTTGTTTCAGCTATACTCAATTGATGTGATTAGTGGTGTGATTCTTTAAATTATTGAATTGTTTAAAATTCTTTGAAGATAGTTAATGTAATCCAAACCAAATTACTTTGGTGCAGACTTTGATGTTATAATTGAGTTGAATAACCCTATTATATAGGGGAGTGTCAGGCGAGCCGACATTTACTGTTGAATTACGGTGAAGAAATGATGGAACTATCAACGAACTGTTAAAATACAGTGTGGACATGATGAAGTCAAAACTTGGGGATATTATTAGACTGGTCACCTAATTTTACCTATGGAGAGTTCGTAGTCATTGTGATCGTTGAACATATTGGAGAGTTCGCAGTCTTCGTGATTGTTGAACATTTTAATCAGTTCTTGGTCCCTACGACCACTCAGTTATCTCTTTAAAAATATTGAGATTCTTATGAGTAAGGATGACATGAAATTGTATAGACATTGAAGTCCAAAGTTGAACATTTTGTGATGTTACGCTGTTGATTTTAAGTCTTTAAGAAATTCTAGATTCTTTTTGAATCATCAACTTTAAAGTTATTTGTAATGTTAATTCAGTGACTGAGATTCATACTCGTGCTTATGATTCTAAACTCTTCTTAAATTTGCTGAGCAAATTTGTTGTTCACTCTTACAAACTCTAAAATTTTGCAGCTACGACAGAAGGACCTAAATGGTCAAAAGAAGATCAGAGAAAAAAAATTGTTAAAAGAGAAGAATTAAAGTGTATAGAAGTATATGATGGGATATGATGTAATATTATATTAATGTTGTAAATTATTTGAGATAGTTAGTAAGGTTGAGAGAACCTCAGAAGTTTTTAAAGGATATTTGTAATTATTTTATGCCTTTTAGTTTATGTTATTAGATAGATGTTGTGGATGATGTTGTATAGTGAGCATTAGATCTGTTGTAGCAAGTGCACGAATTTGGGGGCATCACATGCACTCACCAAAACTATGGCTACCCTAGGAGACGAAACCCTAGACTATTTATATGGTTTAGAAGACGAAACCCTAGATTATATTTTGACTCCACCACTAGGAGACGATATCCTAGATTTTGACTTTAAAAAACATAGGAGACGACACCTTATGTTTCACGATTCGACTCAAATCTAAAAGACAACACTCTAAACTTCAACTTCAAATTACGAAATCAAATTGGCTCTACGAGACGATACAATTCATATAGGCATAGAACACAAACACACACATCACAACCCACGAGGCAATTTTTTAGATTTTTAAGAAAAACATTATAAAAGCAGTAACCATGTTTCACGGAAGTCGGAGTGTGCCTAACACATTCCTCTCGCTCAAGCAAGTCCCCAAATTTTATGAATCTCGGTTGTGGACCAATTTTACGGAGTCACATAATAGGTCATCTCGATTATCTAAACTTCAAAATCCGAATGAATTGTTATGTCCATTTAAATCTTTACCAATTGACAACTCTGTCTAATTAGCTCACTTTAAAATCAAACTTTTGAACTCCGTCGACATTAAGTCGGTTTTTTAAAAAAAACCGCCCCTTAAAATCCCGATCTATAATATATAAAAACTTCGGAAAAAATTCCGACCTGGACAAAGTGTGTCAATAAGTTAGTTAATGTCCCAACTTTATTTTCTTTTTTGTATCTTATTCTTTTTTGTAATGAATGATTCTTAACGTTTATCAAAAAGAAAAAAAATCTAATACATTCAAAAATTTCTTACTTTACGATGAGTTGCAAATTTGTCACCCGTTCCTATTAAATTAGGAATTATCACCGCGGGACAAAAATGTGACCAAATTTGAAGGTATTTTTGTTTGCAAATGTATCGTTAAGATTTTAATTGGAGGGAAGCAACTGACCTGTTTGTCCACACGAAAATACAATAAATTTGGTCAAGCTTTTCTCATCCTCCAAAATTTAGGATGATGTGCAACAAATATGCAAATATTGGATAGTAGGATATTGCAAAAGTTGAAAAAACCATGTAGTACATTATAAAATTGGGTAAATATGAATAGTCTTTACAAATTGTCCTTTCGAAAACAAAAGCAACACCTACTGATACTACTAATATTGAACGAAAAGACGGGAGGGGAAAAACGGTGGTACAACATAGAGGCTCTTGGGACCTCGTGTCAATGTTGCTGGTGTTTTGATTTGTCTGTTAGTAGAGATAGCATATAGTGAGAGTGAGGATGTTTTTATTGTTCTTGTATAGTAATGAATTTCAAAGTGCCAAACCTCTGCAAGTTGCCCTGTCCGACTGTAAAATACTCCCTCTATTCTAAAATTAAGAATACATTTTTCTTTTTAATCAGTTCCAAAATTAGAAAAATATTTCTATTTTAGAACTATAAAGCAACATACTATTCCTAATTTACCATTATTTTTTTATTGTCATTTTCAATATCAAACCACCTCAGGTCCACAGCTGAATTCCTACTAGCTAATGTAGTCGTTTTACAAATATATTTCTAATGTAATAGTAAATCCACCATTTAAAGGGAGGTACACCAGTTGAAAGCATCCAACTTTTCTACTTGAATCACAAAATAGAACAGATCCAGCAAAAATAAGGGTATGCAATCAAAGCCTTTAAAACTACCAAATTTTCTAGTATGGTGAATTACATTTATGAAGTTGTGTGCAGGGATGAACATGTTGGTTCCATGCTGTCCACTCAAGAAAATAAATCATGCTACCAGTAGAGAACATCTTGGCAACAATGGAGGTTTCCTCAACCCAATGCATTTGAGAACTTACCAGTTACAAAAATTTTATAGTCCAATCATCTACAATCCGGACATCAGGTTTGCGAATGGTTAGTACAGTTGGTACTCGGCCTGCTCGAAGCAGTAGTGGCCCAACTTCTACTTCAGCCTTCTGATTTGATGGTTCAATAAGGGCATTTTTTGGTCCAGGAGAGTGTCCTAGAAGTATGACCCTCTCAACAGTACAATCCGAAGAAAATCGGCTTTTTCCAGGAGATGGTACTATGTTTATAGATGTGAGCTTTCCATCTGAGAATATAAATCGGCGATGAATATAGGCTCCTTGTTCGAATTCAAAGCTCTTGCCATCATCAACGTAAAGCTCGCCTTCGGCTGCTTGGGAACTATTAAGAGCAATCACCTAAGCATATAGAAAATAATTAGACATAAACAGCAGCACCTTATAACAGAACATCACTCGGTGGAAGAAACAAAAAGACAAGATTTTGGGACCAAACTGCTAAAAAAAATGTTCTTCAAAAACAATAGTCCTTGAAGATGCGTACATTCATACCATCTTTCAACTAACATGCTAGATGATGAGTTGGTTTTATACCTACGAATCGATGGCCTTTATAGCTTGATTCGTTGCTATCTTGAGTAGTTTTAGTATTATTTTACTCTGTTTGGGTCTTGTTGATTGCATGAAGCAGGATGGACGGGAAACACGACTTAAAGAGCAAATTTCAGCTTGACATAGAAGGTACACCCGCTGGGGGGGGCCATCATAGAGCAAAATACCCCACTGGGGCAGGGGTGCAGCAGTTGGTCAGGATAAAATGGTCCGCCCCATCATAGAGCAAAATACCCCACTGGGGCGGGGGTGCAGCAGTTGGTCAGGATAAAATGGACGCCCGCCGGGGCGGGTGTGTGCAAGGTAAAGTACCCCGCTGGGGCGGGGGTACGCGGCAGAAAAGATAGAGGTTTCCTTGTTTGCTTGGGATTCTGCAGAAACAAAGAGGCATGTTTGGCTTACGGTTAGGGGAATATTGAGGGCTTACAGAGAGGAATATATCATATACACTTAAGGGAGAAACAATAGTTCGTGAGACTTGACACGTGAGGAGGATCGAAGCAAAGCGGAGCACGAAGAACGCAAGGCGAGCGTGGAGACGAGTAACAATACGATTTCAGATTCTATTATCTCTCTTCATCTTTATCTTGTATTCAGAATGTTATACACTTTGTGGATTATGGTTTTTGCTTCATTGATGATGAACTAATTCTATTTAAGTCTACAACGGATCTTATTATGTAACTAAAGATTGAACTGCTTTCAAGTTAGTTTATAAAGATTATTTTCAAGTTATTTGCTATGGTTTGTGCGTAACTTGTGTATTTGTTTGATCACCAATTACCTGTTATCCCATATGAACTCGAGAGATGACATATGGGATTGGAACGAGCCACAGTGACGTATGTTTGTGATTCTACTGTTAGTTGGAATTCATAATTCATGTATAGGATAGAAATATCTATGCATCATGCGTAATTTGAAGAGAACTTGATATTAAACTTTTTTCAATTATAATTCACATAGAGATAGTGAGTTAATTAATTAAGGTGTCTTGCTTAAATCAATTATGGATTTGAGTGGGTATGGATGTAGTGCATTGAGAGATGGTTATATCTACTTCCGTGTTCTTGGTTAATAATATGGAATAATTGATATAAACTGAAGGAAAGTATATTGTCCGAAGTGAACTAATAAGTGAAGTTGTAGGCTTAATTTTTCGAAAACTTGTTAAATTTCTGGATTAGTGTTAATTAGAGTCTGAGTAGTAGTTTCTTATAAAAATCATCATTTAATCATTAGTTTAATAAAATTGAAATAATACAAAATTGGTAATTGTTTGGATAAATTATAATTATTGTCTCTATGGGTACGATACTTGATTTTATCATTATATTACTTGTTGACCACGTACACTTGCGTGTAGCGTGTATAAATTTTACCCAATAAGTTTTTGGCGCCGTTGTCGGGGACAGTAATTGCGTTTATTACTTACAATATCAGTTTAATTAGATCAGTTTTAGTTAAACACATATATTATTATTATTATTTTTGTTTTGTTGGCTATTTCAGGTAATCTCGAGTAGTGCATGCAAACTCGATCAAAGAAGCCAGAATTGTTGCCTCGAGGACGACACCGACAAACTGTTTCAGCGATTAAGTGGATTCAGAAAACTCGAGAAGAACTTGAAACACCCAACGACAACATAACTGAAGAGGAAGAGAAAGCAATGCGGGATTATGCTACACCGCGGATTTCAGAAATTCAGTCAAGTATCACCAGGCCGACGATTAATGCTAATAACTTTGAGATCAAGTCTGGAACGATACAGATAATGCAGAATAATTGCCAATTTGGGGGTCTCCAGAATAAGCACATTGTCAATTTCATAGAGATTTGCGATACCTTCAAGTGCAACGAGGTTTCAAATGATGCTATCAGATTGAGGTTATTTCCGTTCACGCTCAGAGACAAGGCAAAGGGTTGGCTCCATTCTCTACCACCGGGGTCATTCACCACATGGAACGATTTGGAGCAGAAATTTCTGGCCAAATTCTTCCCACCTTAAAAAACACATAGATTGAGGACGGATATTTCTTCATTCATACAGCAGCTGGGAGAACCATTATATGAAGCGTGGGAAAGGTACAAAGAGCTACTGAGAAAATGCCCACACCATGGATTCCCGCATTGGATGCAGATGAATACATTTTACAACGGGTTAGGGAGTCATATAACGGACTAGCATCGATGCAGCCTCAGGTGGAGCTTTTATGGCAAAGAAATTTGAGGAGGCATGGGACTTGATAGAAACAATGGCTGCAAACAACTATCAGTGGCCGACTGAGAGAATGACTCAACCCAAGGCAACAGATATTCCGAAAGTGGACTCTATGACAGCTTTATTCGCACAAATAGCAGCGTTATCAAAGAAGATGGATGCCATGTCAAGTGGAAACGTGCAGTAGGTAGCAGTTGTATGTGAGCTTTGTGCAGGTGAACATCCGACAGAATATTGTACGATCAACCCAGCTTCAGTACAGTTTGCAGGTAGCTATAACAGGCCACCTAACACATATCAGAATGCATATGATCAGGAGGCAAGGAACCATCCGAATTTCTCATGGAGCAACAATCAGAACCAAAATCAGAATCAGCAGCAGGCTCCACGACCATCATACCCCCCTGGTTTTCAAAATCAACATCAACAGTCAGCTCCGCATCACGAGAAAAATACAGATTTGGAGGAGCTACTGGCAAAATACATAACATGGAATGAAGCGGCAATAAAAACTCAGGCGAATGAGATCAAGAATTTAGAAACTCAGATGGGACAGATTGCAAGTGCGTTGAATAGTAGACCCCAAGGAACCTTGCCGAGTAATACCGAAAAAAATCCGAAGGCAGGTCATGAGCAATGTCAAGCTGTCACACTTCGGAGTGGAAAACAGTTAGCCGAGCAGAATTCAGAGAAACCGACGATGGATAAGCAGGTTGAGACGAGTGTGGAAGAAACGGTGGAAGGGAGTAAAGAAAGAAAGGATTCAGCGGTACAGGAACACGTTGTTACACCGATAGTTTACCCACCACCACCCTTTCAACAAAGAATCCGAAAACAGAAATTAGAGAAGCAGTTTACTAAGTTTCTGGAGGTGTTTAAAAAGCTACACATCAACATTACTTGAGCGGAGGCATTAGAGCAGATGCCTAGTTATGCCAAGTTCATGAAGGATATCTTGTCGAAGAAAAAGAAGTTAGAGGACTTCGAGACTGTGGCACTAACGGAGGAATGCAGCGCGAAATTGCAAAAGAAGCTTCCACCAAAATTGAAAGATTCGGGCAGTTTCACCATCCCATGCAAAATAGGGAGTTTGGCCTTCAACAAATGTCTGTGTTACTTAGGTGCAAGTATAAACCTCATGCCACTTTCAGTTTATACTCGGTTAGGTTTATCGGCACCTAGACCAACAAACATCTCCCTACAGCTGGCGGACAGATCGGTAACCTATCCACGGGGAATTGTTGAGGATATTCTAGTAAAAGTTGATAAATTCATATTCCCAACGGACTTCATCATCTTGGACTATGAAAAGGATAAGGATATTCCGATAATCCTTGGGCGACCGTTCTTGGCAACCGGTAGGACTCTCATCGATGTTCAGAAAGGAGAGTAGACCATGAGGGTTCAAGACCAAGAGGTAACCTTCAACGTGTTCAAGGCCATGAACTTCCCTAAAGAGGATGAGTGCTTTAGTATGGATATAATCGACAAAGAGGTGGGAGATGAACAACATCATATATTGAGTACCGACCCTTTAGAATCAACATTGATGGGAGACTGTGATGGAGATGATCCAGAGTTGATGGAGTATCTACAACTGTTAGAGGCACATCCTAGAGTGAGCAGGTTCAAATTACCATTTGAGCCGTTGGAAGCAGCAGGAACTTCATCAGCAAGGATAAAACCATCTCTAGAGGAATCACCTACACTAGAACTCAAACCCTTACCCAACTATCTCAGGTATGCTTATTTAGGCAATTCGTCTACTTTACCTGTTATTATTGCATCTGTGCTTAACGAATTGCAGGAAAGTAAGCTGTTACGAGTTCTGCGGGAGTACAAATCTGCTATTGGATGGACTATCGCTGACATCAAAGGAATCAGCCCTTCATTCTGTATGCACAAGATTCTGATGGAAGAGGATGGTAAGCTAACGGTGGAACAGCAAAGGAGGCTCAACCCAATTATGAAAGAGGTAGTAAAGAAGGAAATCTTGAAATGGCTTGATGCTGGAATTATTTACCCAATCTCCGATAGTGCAGTGGGTGAATCCGGTTCAGTGTGTCCCGAAGAAAGATGGTATGACAGTAGTGAAGAATGAAAACAACAAACTGATACCGACAAGGACAGTGATTGGCTGGAGGGTTAGCATGGACTACAGAAAGCTAAATAAGGCAACCAGAAAGAATCATTTTCCCTTGCCGTTTATTGATCAGATGTTGGACAGACTAGCTGGACATGAGTACTACTACTTGCTAGATGAGTATTCAGGATACAACCAGATCGTTATTGCACCGGAGGATCAGGAGAAGACAACGTTCACATGCCCATATGGCACCTTTGCCTTTAGAAGAATATCATTCGGACTGTGTAACGCACCGGCGACCTTTCAGCGATGCATGATGGCGATTTTCTCAGATATGGTGGAGCGCAGTGTTGAAGTGTTTATGGATGACTTTTCAGTATTTGGGGAATCTTTTGACAGGTGCCTCGAAAATCTAGTCCTGGTGCTAAAGAGATGTGTTGAAACTAATCTGGTGCTAAACAGGGAAAAATGCCACTTTATGGTCCAAGAGGGGATAATACTTGGGCAGAAAGTTTCGGGAAAAGGGTTGGAAGTGGATCGAGCTAAATTGGAGACAATAGAGAATCTGCCACCGCCAACTTCAATAAAGGGTATTCGGAGTTTTCTCGGGCATGCTGGATTCTACCGCCAATTCATCAAGGATTTCTCCAAAATCACAAAACCGCTATGCAATTTATTAGAAAAAGATGTACCCTTCAAATTTAATGAAGATTGTCTAGCGGCGTTTGAGCAATTGAAGAAGAAACTAACCACAGCCCCCGTGATCATAGCACCGGATTGGACAATGTCGTTCGAGCTAATATGTGATGCCAGTGATTACGCAGACCAGTAGGAGTTGTGCTTGGACAACGCCGGGAGAAAGTATTTCATGCCATCTATTATGCGAGCAAAACATTGACCGATGCACAGTTGAACTACACAACCACTGAAAAGGAATTACTTGCGATTGTGTACGCGTTTGATAAGTTTCGCTTGTATTTGGTGGGAACTAAGGTGATGGTATACACAGATCACTCAGCCATCCAATATCTAGTTGCAAAGAAAGACGCAAAGCCGAGACTAATTCGCTTGATTTTGCTCCTCCAAGAATTTGATTTAGAGATTAAAGATAGGAAGGGGACAGAAAATTAGGTGGCTGACCACCTTTCCCGATTAGAGAATCCGAGCCATGACAAGACCGGCAAGGTAGTGATTAATGAGTCCTTTCCTGATGAACAGTTATTTTTGATCCACGGCGAGATTCCGTGGTATGCGAATTTCGCGAATTACTTGGTAAGCAACATTCTCCCACCAGATTTGACATGCCAACAAAAGAAGAAATTCTTACACGACGTGAAATGGTATATGTGAGATGAACCGTATCTATTTCGACAGTGTGCTGACAGAATGATTCGACGATGTGTGCCAGAAAGTGAAGTAGAAAGCATTTTACAGACATGTCACGCCTCATTATATGGGGGCCACTATGGGAGTGAAAGAACGGCCGCGAAAGTACTCCAAACAGGTTTCTACTGGCCCACCTTGTTCAAAGACGCATATCGGTGCTTGAAAAACTGTGATAGATGTCAACGAGTGGGAAATATTTCGAAGCGGAACGAGATGCCACTAAACATGATTTTGGAAGTCGTAGTTTTTGATGTATGGGGAATCGACTTCATGGGACCATTTCCGTCGTCGTTCAGTAATTTGTATATCCTGTTGGCAGTCGACTATGTGTCGAAGTGGGTTGAGGCAGTCGCGCTACCAACGAATGATGCGAAGGTTGTACTGAAATTCTTGCAAAAGTATCTTCACACGATTTGGCACCCCAAGGGCAATTATCAGTGATGAGGGGAGCCATTTCTGCAACAAGTACTTCACCGCTCTCTTGACTAAGTATGGGGTCAACCATAGAATCGCCACAGCCTATCACCCCCAGACGAGTGGCTAAGCCGAAGTATCTAACAGGGAGGTGAAGAGAATCCTGGAGAAAGTGGTACACCCGAATCGGAAACACTGGTCGTTGAAATTAGATGACGCTCTGTGGGCATATCGGACCGCTTATAAGACCCCGATCGGCATGTCTCCAAACCAGTTGGTCTACGGAAAGGCGTGTCACCTTCCAGTGGAACTCGAGCATAAAGCATAGTGGGTGATCAAGAAACTCAACTTTGATCTATCAGCAGCAGGAGAGAAAAGACTTTTGCAAATCAATGAGCTAGATGAATTTCGCCTGCAAGCATACGAGAATTCAAAGTTGTATAAAGAAAAAGTCAAAAAATGGCACGATCAGAAGATAATGGACAGAAAGTTTGAACCGAGCCAGTCAGTGCTATTATTCAACTCTCGTTGAAACTCTTTCCCGGGAAACTGAAATCTAGGTGGTCGGGCCCATTCACGGTCAAAACTGCATTCTCACACGGCGCCGTTGAACTCTACGGTCAGGATCCTACGGAAACATTTAAAGTGAACAGCCAACGCCTCAAGCATTATTGGGGAGGTGACGTCGATCGCCAGGCGATCTCGGTCGACCTTAACTAGCCGGTGTGAAACAGGGAGTAGTCAGGCTGAACGACTAAAAATCAAGCGCTCGATGGGAGGCAACCCATCCTTTACTTTCATTTTTCGTAAATAGATAAAAATTAGTTGTAATCATGCTTATTAAGTAGTAATTTTTCGTTATAATGTGTGTTCTAACAATTTCAAGGTTATTCGGTGCAGGTATGGGCCAAGAATAGAAACTATTCACGCAAAATCTTCATGGGGAAAACATAAAAGAACCAAGGGGAGTCTATTCAAGCTCATATCCAGCAGCAAAAAGTCAAAAATTTCAAAGTCTGAACACCCCCATGCGGGCCAGTCTAAGGCAAAAATCCCCGCCCCCGCGAGCTTGCTTGCTGCATACCCCCCGCCCCCGCTGGCTTGTATGGCTTCAATTCCCCGCCCCGGCGGGTGTACCGAATCCTGGTTGGTTTTAAACACAAATTGCACTTCAGTTAAGCCATTCCAACACCACCCTTCAAGCCCTAGTCTACCGAGCACTACTCCAAAGTCACTTTCAACCGAAACATCTTCAAATCCAACTACATCTTCACTTGGGATTTCTATCACAACCAAATCAAGCATCTTGAACATCAACTTCAAACTCCAATCTTCATCCAAGCGGATTGCACACGAACAAGAAAGTTAAGGCAATTGGGGAAACTCTGAACATCAATCAATTTGTGAAGCAACACACAAATCCCATTGGTAAGACTACGCCAATTCGAACTTTGAGTGATTTGTAATAAAGAATTGCTTAATTTGGGCAATCAAGTGCACAAAGATAAAAATTGGTATATATTTGTTTTTGGGATTCTGAGTTGCTAGTCAAAATTTGTTACAATTGATTGTTATATCTTACTTGAGATTGGTTGTGTGAGACGAAATTGGGGAAAGAACAAGAAGTAAACATCACCACCGTCAACCTCCTTTGACATTGCACGCCAACTGTTCAATAAAAAGCCACAACCAAAAGTCACAAGGAATTCATTGATTTTGAGCAAGTGACATCATGCCACCACGAGCACCAAAGAGACAGAAGGGTGAGAGCTCGTCCACCACCGCTAGACCTTATGAACGGAAGAAATTTCGAAGTGCTTTCGCCGCCGATAGATTTGACTACTTGGCAGGAAAGGCACTAGTACCTGAACATGGCCTTAGGCCCGATGCTTTGGATGGAGCTATGGGGGTACAAATCATAGAGCAGGGCTGGGAAACCTTCACGGATCAGCCCGAGGCGGCAGTGGTAGCCGTGGTCAAGGAGTTCTATGCGAACGCGGAAGACATAGCGCCGTTTAAAGCGTTCGTCCGGGGCAAAATGGTGGATTTCAGTGTCGAGGCTATTAACGATTTCTACAACCTACGACAGCCGACGGTTCGTCAGTACACTGAGTTTAGAGACAGCGGGCCTGATTATGATCAAATCCTCACCGAAATATGCAAGCCCGACACAGTTTGGCATTAGGGCAAGAGAGGGGGCACATTAATCATGAGCTCAAGTCTAAGCAAGTACGGGAAGATATGGTATTCTTTCCTCTGTGCCAAGCTACTTCCATCAACGCATACGAGCGAAATAACCAAAGAAAAAATCTCACTGTTGTATGCGATCATCAAGGATTTCGACATCAATACTGGGGCCATCATCAGTTTCTCAATTCGCCGATGCTTGAGAGGGCCGATGTCGGAAGGATTGCCACATCCATCCCTTATCACCGGGTTGTGCAGGCGTGCGGGTGTCAGGTGGGCAGATGATGAGCCGCTTCAGCCACCATTGCAGCTTCTGGACAGGGGGATGATTGCCCAATTCGGAGTCTGGAAGGGGGCCACGTCACATCTCCGCGGCCTAGGCTTCATTTTTCCTTCAGACTCGGATGAGGGCGAGGCCATGGATGCGGACTATGTGATGCCTGAGGAGGATGAGTTCGCGGAGGACAGATTGCCTAAAGAGGGGGAGGCCACTACGTCCGAGCACTTCTCGCTCGGCGAAGTTCATGTTCAATTCCGCTCTCTTTAGCAGCAGTTGGACGAACAGCGCAGGGTGGATGACAAGAAGAAAGATCAGCTGGCGGCGAGACAAAGCCATATGTTCGATACTCAGAACAATTTCAACGCCGCGTTCGCTGAGGCATTTGCGCGATTGAACACATCCGTCGACCCATTTCAGTTCCCGACTGCACAGCCACTTCTCGACTATCCCCTTCGAATTCTGATGTGGAGGTGGTCGAGCCGGATACATGAGTTGTCAGGGAAGTCCTCTAAGCTTAAGTTCATTTATTTTCACAATGAGGACATTGCAATAGTTAAGTTTGGGGGTGTATACTACTTATCATAATATTGTTAGAACATTGCATGTTAGTGTAGTTTATTAGTTGCATTAGTAGTTTATTTAGTTGCATTAGTTAATTTAAGTGTATTTTATGCTTATAAAAAAATTGAAAAAATCAGAAAATAACAAAAAGAGTCGTTAGTTAGGAATGCATGAGTCGAGTATGTTAGCAAGTGTGAGGCTACCTTAGCTAGTGATGAGACTGGACTTGCATAGAAATTGAACAATAATGACAACTAGGACATCGATGTAATTTCAGATCTTGACATGAATCATTGCCTGTTTGACACTGTTGTACCGGTTAGCACGTTAGCATGACATGTAGTCCAACTTGGTTTAAATAGTAACATAATTGACATCTTGAAAGAAATTGAGCTTGGATGACAAAAATTCAGTGAATTAGTAGTGATAACTAAGATTAGGCAGAAACCTAATTTTGGGGGAAGATATGAGAGCTATCTAAAAGAAAAAGAAGGAAAAACAGAAAAAAGAAAAGAAAAGAGAAAATTGGAAAAAGGAAAAATTTTGTGAATAAACACCGTGACTCATTTAGTTTCGTGGCCTTTGATATTCGAGCAAGTACGCCCAAGGGGATGTTTTTACACCCAGCGCCCTAAAGTCATTTGGTTTGGGAGTCGTTGGTCGAAAGCTCGTTACACGAGTATCACTGAAAAGCCTAAGGGAACTAGACATTGCACAGTCATAAGAAAAGTAGAAGTACGGGAAAACAAGCAAAATGCCCCCGTAAATGAATAAAGATAGAAAGTCTCCCATTTTGATTTCCGAATTGGTTGATGTTGAGTCATAGTTGCATTATCTTGTTTACGCGATTTCTTGAGTTAAAACTGTATTTTCTTTCTAAGACGCATATTATGTGATATATTTGAACTGTAGTTGGTCACATTGTTGTCGAGCACACACACTACGTCGGTGTTAACAGGTATTGATTCATAGATTGGTTTGAACTGCGGATATGTTCTTAGTTGAATTTGTTGTTTATATCTGTTGTGATTTCTCTGAGGCAATATTTGTTAGCTTGATATTATCTGAAAGTTGTATTTGTATTCATTGTAGTTAGTTGCATGTGCATTGTTTCGCTTGAGGACAAGCAAAGTCTCAAGTTTGAGGGTAGTATTTGATGAGTTGGTTTTATACCTACGAATCGATGGCCTTTATAGCTTGATTCGTTGCTATCTTGAGTAGTTTTAGCATTATTTTACTCTGTTTGGGTCTTGTTGATTGCAGGAAGCAGGATGGACGGGAAACAGGACTTAAAGAGCAAATTTAAGCTTGACATATAAGGTACACCCGCTGGGGGGTGCCATCATAGAGCAAAATACCCCGCTGGGTCAGGGGTGTACCAGTTGGTTAGGATAAAATGGACTCCCGCTGGGGCGGGTGTGTGTAAGGCTACGTACCCCGCTAGGGCGGGGGTACGCGGCATAAAAGATGGAGGTTTCTTTGTTTGCTTGGGATTTTGCAAAAACAAAGAGGTGTGTTTGGCTTACGGTTAGGGGAATATTGAGGGCTTACAGAGAGGAATATATCATATACACTTAAGGGAGAAACAATAGTTCGTGAGACTTGACACGTGAGGAGGATCGAAGCAAAGCGGAGCACGAAGAACGCAAGGCGAGCGTGGAGACGAGTAACAATACGATTTCAGATTCTATTATCTCTCTTAATCTTTATCTTGTATTTAGAATGTTATACACTTTTTGGATTATGTTTTTTGCTTCATTGATGATGAACTAATTCTATTTAAGTCTACAACGGATCTTATTATGTAACTAAGGATTGAATTGCTTTCAAGTTAGTTTATAAAGATTATTTCTAGGTTATTTGCTATGGTTTGTGCGTAACTTATCTATTTGCTTGATCACCAATTACCTGTTATCCCATATGAACTCGAGAGATGACATATGGGATTGGAACTAGCCATAGTGACGTATGTTTGTGATTTCTACTATTAGTTGGAATTCATAATTCATGTATAGGATAGAGATATCTATGCATAATACATAATCTGAAGAGAACTTGATATTAAACATTTTTCAATTATAATTCACATAGAGATATAGTGAGTTAGTTAATTAAGGTGTCTTGCTTAATTCTATCAATTGTGGATTCGAGTATGGATGTAATGCATTGAGAGATGGTTATATCTACTTCCGTGTTCTTGGTTAATAATATGGAATAATTGATATAAACTGAAGGAAAGTATATTGTCCGAAGTGAACTAATAAGTGAAGTTGTAAGCTTAATTTTCCGAAAACTTGTTAAATTCCTGGATTAGTGTTAATTAGAGTCTGAGTAGTAGTTTCTTATAAAAATCATCATTTAATCATTAGTTTAATAAAATTGAAATAATACAAAATTGGTAATTGTTTGGATAAATTGTAATTATTGTCTCTGTGGGTACGATACTTGATCTTATCATTATATTACTTATTGACCACATACACTTGAGTGTAGAGCGTATAGATTTTACCCAACACTAGATTAATGTAAATTTGTGGAATTGTGCTTACGGAAAAGTAACAAAATTATTTCTTGCTGTAGTAGCTATTAGAAAAAAGCCACTTGAGAATTAAAAACATACCAAAGTATAGGGATCATTCTCCATCTGTCTGGAGCTTCTGCGGAAACGATCTTTCCTCGGAATTATGGTTCCAGCCCTCTGGAAAGCAGGAATACCCTCTTCTGACACCTCTATCATACGAGTTACACCTCCCTTGTAAGCAGTTCCAGTTCTCATATCATACCAAGATTGTCCACCAGGTAAATACACTGATACATGTTTTGCACCCTGCTTGATAAGTTTGGATGCATTAGTGTGTCACAGACAAGGTTGAGAGAAGAAAATTCCAACAAAACAAAAGTGAATTTAAATAGAGCATCTGATCATATATCTAAATCACCTCAGTATAAATTCCTTGCACCAAAATACTATTTCCAACCATGAAAGCCTCGTCATTTCCATACGTAGTTTCATCAGCAGGAAACTCCATCCAAAGAGGACGGACAACTGGGATGCCGCTCATGTTTGCTTCTCGAAATAATGTGTAGTAATATGGAAGCAACATGTACCGAACATGTATGGCTTCCCTAATCAGCTCAGTCTTGCGTTCTCTGAAATCAACAGAAACTAATGTTTTGACACTGGTTTACAACAACGGTTATAGAACAGAACAATGGGTTAAGGTAAGAGGCCTGGAACTAATTATTTAAGTGTAAAAAGAAATAATTTGGTAATACGAAAACTATTAACTCCTTTCTGTTTTGTAAAGTTACAGGGCAGTCATAAAATTTTAGAACTTAATAATATTAATTCTCAGTTAAGACTACAGTCATCAAGACATCAAAAAGTTTGTGTTTAGCATTCTGGGGTGTAAGCATTGAAAGACGACCAGAAGCTTGAAGAATCAATATTTTTCCTTTCATTTGTTCAGATAGTCACCTTCATTACTTCTTTGTGGTCTTCAACTGTCTCAGATATTTTTGGAGTTCCAGTATCAGATACTACTGATATTGAAGAGCTTCTCCTTTCGAGATTCATTTTATGGTTATTCTTCATTCCTGTTGTCACTAATGTCATGGAGGAATTCCAGTAACAGAGTCGCAACATCCCACACACCCCGCCCCAAAAAGATAACAATAAAAAATGTTTTTACCTTCTCATTCTATCTGTACAATCTTCCTTTTCTATCTATAAATGAATGAATGATAATGTGCGCAGGGGATAAAGGAAGACTCGCCCATAATCTTAGGTGGTGTTTGACAAAAATCTGTAATAAGAGCTTATATACTCCCTCCGTTCCATATCATAAGATCATTATTAACTTTTGAAGTCAATATAAGATATTTTTAAACTCAAAATTGACTTAGATTCCTTTAATTATGATGAATATTGTAAATTGTCTAAGAAACATTACTCATTGCAAGCATTATTGTTTCATAATTTTTAATGAGCCATCTCAGTTTTGAGTTTGAAAATATTTCAAATCGACTTTCAAACGTCAAAATGGTCTTATAATTTGGAATGGAGGGGAGGGAGTATAAAAAAGAGCATCTGTATAAATCAGAGGCTTTATTAAAAACAGAGTCTAAATTTGTTTGATA
The DNA here is from genome assembly GCA_020205555.1 of Panax stipuleanatus. NCBI lineage: Eukaryota > Viridiplantae > Streptophyta > Magnoliopsida > Apiales > Araliaceae > Panax > Panax stipuleanatus. Next base: position 106,228,762 of record CM035122.1, read on the forward strand.
TAACTAATCTGTATAATGTCTGAATACTACAACTTACTATTTTATCCTTAGATCAGTTTATACAAAGTTCAAATACTAAATAATTAATTCAAACAAAATCACCAACAATGGGCGGCGGTGGTGGTGGTTGGTGATGGTAAGCGGTGGTGGTGGTATGCGGCGGCGGAGGTAATAGTCAATGGTAGTAGGTGGTGCGTGGTAGTAGTAGGTGATGGGTGGTGGTGGTGGTGGTGGTGATGATAATGGTGTAGTGAGTGATGAAGTCGAGAATTAAAAAAATGAAATTAAGGTAATGAAAGTTATAAAGTAACGAGGAGCCTCTTTTTCTAAAAGGAGTTGCCTCAATCTCTTTTTTTAAGAGGCAAAAAGTGGCTGCACAAATTTTTATCAAACAACCAAGCCTCTGTGAGAGAAAGAAGCAAGACGAAAAGGAGGTAAAAAAAGGCTATCGAACAGCCCCTTTGAAGAATTACGGAGAGAATGAAATGAAATATCCAAAAAAAAAAATTATACATTCCACTCAACTTTGCATGTGACAACATATTATTTCAGAATCTTTGCAGTTGCCTGTGTATTTGTATATCACTATAAAATGCCAAAAAAACAAGCTGCAAACCCAAGTATACAAAAGCTATATAAAAAAGATAAAAAGGAAAAAAGTGGTCAAAACTTTTGTACATGAGATATCTAGAAGTCTAGTCCAGTATCCAAAGATAGAATTTGTCCTCTAAAGAGAAACACAACCAGTGTAAGACTCCTGTAAGTGCAAAGCATTGAACTTACCATCAAAATATTAAGTATTATAATTGGAGCTCACTCCCTCAAAGGAAGCACACAAAATCCTACTTACTGCATCTCTTCCACATATACTACCACCTCAGACAAGTAAGGATTTAACTGACCTAACCATGGCCCAAGCAACTGCAAATTATCTGCATCATGCCTTCTACGGTTGTCTATCATTAAAACTAACACACATAAACTCTTTCAGATGGACAGCGACATATACTCCTCCAAAGGCATCATCACACCCTACCCCGAGAAAAAAAATTAAAAGGGATGAACTAAAATTACCCTATTCTCCCGTAGAATACCTAAATACGTGATTGTTACTTCTAGCTATAATTATGGTCTTTAATCCAAACTACCAATTTTTACAATTTAAAAAGGTAAACAGGGGAAATAAAGAAGGAAAAAAAAGAACATTAGAGTTGGAAACTTAGTTTGATTATAAATAATATGAACATGGACATCTTATGCTTGTACGACTTTTGAACATGAATAAAAGTATATAAATAGCACTATCTAATGCAAACACAAAATAGCATAATAAGCACAGTATGCTTCACTTTTTAATAAATGTGGTAGAGGATATCCTACCCAAATAACCAAGGTTCTCGTCTTTTGGTGTCATGATGGGCATGAGCCCTAAAGAAGGGATAGTAGGCTCCTAGTTGATACCAACGAAGTAATAACTCAGGCTCAGGATTTCCAAAAAACCCACCAACATCCGCACCTGTAACATATATTCATCATGACTACATATAAGAAAATTTATTTGACTATTCATAGCCCAAATAGAACAAACTTACTAACCAGAGAATGAAATTCCAGTAAGACCAAGTGTCAAAATCATTGGAACTGAAACTCTCAGGTGATCCCATTCTGCTGTATTATCTCCTGTCCAAACTGCACCATACCTCTGGCTCCCAGGAAAAAATGCCCTTGACAAAACGAAAGGCCTATCTTTTCCATTTTCTCGCTTTATAAGCCCATCAGCTGTAGCCATGTGAAAGTAGTAACCATAGGCATTATGCAACTCTCGGTGCTCAACATTTCCATGGTGCAAGGAATCTCTAGGCATTGTGACCTGATATAATGAAGAGTAATAAAGAAAAATGATAAGGGCATTAAAATCTTTTGGATAAAAGAAGAAATTTTATTAGATAAAAACAGAACACAAGCAAACAAGCATATGGCGGACAAGCTATGAAGGAAGGATTCGGGTGCGCGATACGGGGATTCGTTAAATCTTAAAAAATGGAGATTCGGGTTCGGGTGCGGGGGGGGGGGGGGGGGGGATACGGGAAATATTTAATTTATATATATATATATATATATCTAACAAAATACAAATGATTTTGAATTTCTCGCTCACTTAATAAATCATCTGGACTGTCCAAAGTTTGGGATAAATCCCACCGTCGATGTAGTGTCGGAGGCACGGGACACAGCTAGTGTGTGTATATATATATATATATATATACACACACTAGTTCGCTTCTCCAACGAACCAAAAAAAGTGGACCAAAAACGAACCGGTTATAGCGATGGTTTTTTCCGTCGCTATAGCATAGAAAACCGTCGCTATAGCCGGTTCGTCTTTGGTTCATTTTTTTGGTTCGTTGGAGAAATTTTTCCTATATATACATATATATATATATATAATTATTTATACAATAAAAGTATTTCTAATTCTTATAATTAAAAACTAAATTTATTTTATTATTTGAAATTAATTTTACTCATTGATAAAGTCCCAGGTGGTCAACTTGTTAACATTACACTTATATTTGTGCAACTCCAATTGACCCAGATAAATTAATAGACAAGTACTAGTATTTATTTATTATAAATTCCAACTCACTAAGTTGTGGTCCACTTTTTTTTTAAACAGTTGTACTCCACTTATTTTTAAAGAGTTGTACACCACTTATTTCTTAAAGCTTATCAGCTGCCTTATTTCAAATCTCTCTAGAAGTAACAGGTGTCCATTCCTCTAGGAAGTTGGAATAGATCGCTCGGGTAGCGACAAGGTTGCCAACGACATGAGTGGTCTCCGGCAGCCTGTACCACTACTTTCCCTCCTTTTTAAAAATTTCTCCATTTCCGGCGCAGATCTCGAAAATCGTTCTTCATTCCGATGATTCTTTTCTTTTGTTTTTCTGGGTTTTGGAGTGGGGATACGGCAAAGCCACACCCCGTACGTATCATCACGCACCCCGTGCAGGGCTTGTTTTCTGCACCCCTGCTTCTTAGTGGACAAGTAATCTCCAATCCTATAAGTGGAAAAAACAATACTCAAAAGATAGCAGCTCTCCTATCTCTATAAAGATCATAAATTTAAATTCCTCCAAAAGGCACAAAGAAAACATTTTATCTCGCAATGAAACGAAAGATAAATAACTCTCTCTAAGAAACCTATGATTACGCTCGGTCCAGATACCCAAAAAACATAAAAGAATTCTCACTTTCAAAGCAACTTGGTATCCTTCTGCTCTCCGACCTCTAGACTGGATAAGCAATAATTCCTCCACTTTGTCAGGAAGCACCCACTCCATTCCCAACACTCTAAGAATGTGACTCATCATTCAGCCTGCACATTACACGTATGATTGGAGATCAAACCTTGTGGGGTCTAATTAAGATTATTAGCATTCAGCTTTTTAAATACAGAGATCAAATAAATGCCTTGATTTGAGAAGCTTTGCTCCTAAATTATAGAAGCCAAAGGAAATTGAACTGGGACACGAGAACATGTCAGGAAAGAGAAATAGTGCTTATAGAGTTCTTAATTATAGTAGATAATTATTAGGATTTTGTTTGCATATTTAATTAGGCTTTTCTTGGTCATTAAGTTTAGGGGTTTTATTTAGTCTGTAATCGATCATTATTATTCATATATTGATAGAATGATATTATTAAGTTTTAAGCCTTTTGTTAATGGCTTTTAGCCCAATAATCTTCTTTTAATCTCCTCTATTCCTTCCTCCATCCTTATACATCAAATTGATTTCCTAATACAAGTGCAACCCCATGTCAAACCTGATCTTGGGAACCTTAGGCATGCCGAAGAGTATCATGGCTCTCATTACTTACATTTGGTATTGTTAAGGCTTTTCAATATGACGCATTGGTTCTTCTTCTATTCCAACCTTTTTTTTACAAGTTAATCTATTGCATTTGCAGCCTTACCTCCCTTTCGTAAGTAATTCGAACCTTCCTCTTAATACTCCAGTTAATGATGTAAGTTTTCCTTTCCTGGAGCTCTTTGTAAGAAAACGCATGCCAACATTAGGATACGATACATTGGGGATACAGTCCTCCAAATGACACGTACATGGACATGATTTTTTCCCAAAAAATAGGATACGATACGTTGGAGAATCCATTGAATTTTACATAAATTTTTAAAAAATAGAAATGCATAAATAAATTTAACTGTTAATAAAGCATGATCAAATCAAACAAAATATTGAGGAACACTTACACCATAAGCATCTCCAAGTCTAATATACAAACATGATTATAACATAAAACTAAGAGAGAACCATATTTAAGGAAGACACATGTGCATCAGTAGAGAAGTTATAATCTTTATTTGATCCTTCTAAATTATAAAGCTGATATTTAACTGAATATTTATGTTAGAGCAAATAACTAAGGAAATTATTAATTAGGCATATAAAAATTAGAAAATCGGTAAGTTATCAACAAAACCACATCAAAATTCATCATGCAAACAAGATGAAATTTTATATATTTTTATAGACATAAATATATCACTATAATAAGTAAATTATATTTACATAACCATAAGCAAGAGATTCCAAAAAATAAAAATAAAAACCTAAGTGATTAGCTTCAAAGTTTAAGTTCAATACCAACAGTCAAGTGGTTGTAACATTTCGATAGCAATGACTTAAAGATACCCAAAAAAAACAAAAAGTATAACTTCAATGAAAATACTAACACCTATGCAACACATATCTAGTAGCGTTCGCGGAGTGTCTGTAACGACCAGGAATTTTAGGCTCCTTATTAATTTTTTTTGTGATTTAAAATTTTTAGGAGTTAATTTTTCAAACTTATTTAAACCTTATGTGGTTATGTGCTTACGTGAATTTAACCTATGCGAATAAATGCTAGGATTTTTATTAAAGGGAATCACTAATAGTTATTTAACTTAGTAGATTAACTCTGAGACCTTTATATCAGAATATTGATAAAAGTGTTAGTAATTATATATTCAAATTTCTTGAATATAATGTAGAGATTTAATCGTGATTGATTAATTGATATTTGAGTAATTAATTGATAACGTATGAAGTTATTATTGTTGTTGATTTATAATTATTATGAATAAATAATAGTTAATGAATTGGGAGTAATTAATTGATAATGTGATGATTAATTATTATTATGAATAAATAATAATTAATGAGTAAGAGATTAATAAATATATAATATTATATTTACTTGATTAATTGTTTTAAACAAGCATGCGATATTAAACCTTTATTATATAATAGTTATCTATAAGGTATATTATACAAGGTGATTTTCAATGTGGCTATGTATATACATATAGACTATATAGTAATATTTATTTGCATTAGTAGAGTACACAATAATATTGCTTATGTAACATGATGTGTGTGGGTAAAACCTAGTGTATACCCTATCACCTTATATTAATATCAATAAACAATTGTTAATTGATAATGTTTGTAATAAGTTATTATAATTACAATAATAACCGTTATGAGGAGGAATAATAATAATACCCAATATTCGGTATTAAGAAAATGTACATGGATTATATGTGTGTACACTACTTGATACCTTGTAATTAGGAAATACATTGTATGCCCTTTTAAATCATTATAATCTATGTTATGTGAAATGAATTGTGTATATATATTATATAATCTAGTGTATTTATTATGTAACCAAGTATGGGACATATATGATATACACTTTGCAAGTTGCTGAGCTAAAATGAGAGCCCCTCTCCACTTCTTCTCCCACACGTGAACTACCACATGGCTAGCTACTCTATTCCTTCCCTCGATCTCAGCAATATAGAGCTAATGAATAGATGGGGAGTGGGATTCATGAGTGAAATCACCAACTCTCACCAACTCTCTCTTATCCATTGAACATTCTTGCAATCCTTTGATTTAATATGGAAGGTAATTGAGTTGTCTGGTATTTCAATTGCCTATATAAGAGCTCTTCTCCTTCTCATTTTGAATTGCTGAGAGTTCCAATTAAGTTAAGGGAGAGTAGTATAGCAGCATTATATAATTTGTTGTAGCAGCAAACCAATTGTAGAATTTCAGAGGTATAACTTCATTTTCATGATTTTCATTTTCTGTAAATTCCTAAGTTATTGATTCTTGAATTGATCATAGATTGATTGATTTAGTGATTGGAATATGTTCGTTAAGTGTTATATAAAGTTATAATCATGTTAGTTATGTAATGTAGCTGCAATAGAATAGAATTCGTATGAAAATTTCTGAGTTGGGCTGAGTTTCTGCCGTTGCAGAACAGTTACTATCTCTGGCCGACAGCCTGCGCAGCTGCGCCAGTTATGTACTGGCCAGCGGCGCAGCTGCGCCAGGACCAGTTTATGGTTTTCTTCTTCTGATGTAAACCTGCTATGTGATAATTGTTGACATTGTTTAAGACAAGCTTGAGGACTAGTTTAACTCATATATATATATATATATATATATATATATGTTATTGATACAACGTGCACGTTTTTATCCATGCTAGTATATGTTATGAAAAGAAGCTTGATAGTTTTATAAACCAACTTAGGATTTGTTAAAACGAACTTGTCATGAGCATATGAGTACCATATGTATTCTGATATTTTGAACATGATAGAATGATTTATATTGACATGAAGAGCATGTTTAAAGTGTTAATCATGCACTAGCATACTTGACCGTAAGTTAAGACGTTTTCAAGATAAGAGAGACTTAAGACTTTCAAAGAAAACTTAACCAAGACTTGTGTCTTTTAGATTGTGATCACTTAGATACATGTATGTGACTTATGTATGCATTCTAATACATGAGAATAACGATTACGAGATGCTTTACATATACCGTGTTGTCTTTTTGACTTAGTGTACTTTGCAAATGGAAACTTAGAATGTAGAAGCTAACTAGCAATGATTACCATGTGAATTATATTATGATCATACAAGCATATTAATTAGGATGTCATTATGCCTATAGACGTATTGACATGAACCTCGTTTATTTATGCACAGATTTCACATATGCATGCTTAATCATAGAAAATGAACTTCAAATATGAACTATGTGATTTGAAGTATATTTGTGTAGTATATTCAAGCATACATATTAGGTATTGTTTAGCCTTGTTATGAGATAGTATAACCGGAGTAGCGAACTTTTGAAGTATGAACTTGTTTAACTTAAGGTTTACCGGCATGAAAACATATGACTTCGAAATTGGATTAGGACGAGCATGCTAGTTTCGAATGGGAGATTATAACTTGATAAGCATGTGTATTAGTTTAGTGGCAATAGTTGCATGCTAGAGTTACATCGGAACACTTTCAGACCCGAACAATTTGCTTAAGTCGGATTTTAACAGTTAACATTATGATGCTATAAATGGTATGTTTGATATTGAACGTGATCGTATGTGATAGAATTATATAATGATTAGATTCTTGTATGTGTGAACTTATACTAATTGGAGAGATCGACTTGTTAATATTAGGTCGTTCCAACGCCGTTTAAATTAAAGCTAGAATTATTTGTAGCTGAGCAAACAAGCAAGTTTCCTATTTTCCTCAAGTTATATTTGAGCAAGTATCATATCCTTGTGTTTACTTTTACTCAAGGGACGTTGTAAGCGAGTTTCTTAAACTTCACTTGATTTGAATGCAAGTCTCCCTAGCCTTACTCAAATTTATATTGAACAGGGTATTATCATATTGCAAGTTTTCCTGAACTACTCTTTTATTTGAACAAGTTTTCTCGACTTATACTTATTTATTGTTCAAGTATCCTAGACCCTTGTATTACTTTATTCAATGACTCGAGTAAGCGAGATTCTAAACTTCACCTTTATTGTGCAAGTTCTTATCATTCTCATATTGTATTGAGCAGGTTATTATTGTATTGCAACTTCTTTTGAACCCATTCTTGACTTATACTTATTTATTGTACAAGTATCCGGACCCTATTGTGCAAGTATTCTAAATTCTTGTACTACCTTATTCAATGAACCGTGTAAGCGAGTTTCTAAACTTCACTTGTTTTTGGTGAAAGTTTCCTATCCTTCTCATATTGTATTGAGTAGGTTATTATTGTATTGTGCAAGTTCCCCGAACTTCACATTTTGAGTATTGTGAAAGTTCCCGAACTTCACACTTTGATAATTGTGAAAGTTCCCCGAACTTCACATTTTGGTTATTGTGAAAGTTTCCCGAACTTCACATTTTGAATATTGTGAAAGTTCCCCGAACTTCACACTTTGGTTATTTTGCAAATTCCCGAACTTCATTTCTTTATTATGCAAGTTCTCTAAACTTATACAAACTCGTATATTGTGCAAGTATCTTATCTTTGTGTTTACTTTACTCAAAGAACGTTGTAAGCAAATGTCCTAACCTATACATTTACTTTATGCAAGGGATCTATTATGGTAAAATTCCCCGAATTTCACTATTTGATATTGTAAGCGTCTAAGCCTATACATTTATTTTATGCAAGGAATCTATTATCGTGCAAGTTCCCCGAACTTCACACGTTGAGTATTGTGCAAGTTCCCCGAACTTACACAAATTCATATATTGTGCAAATTCTAAACTTCATTTTGTGCAAGTTCTCTATCCTTCTCATATTGTATTGAGTAGGTTATTGTTGAATCGAAAGTTTACTTAATTGCTTGAACTTTATTTCCAAACATGTTATTTAGTGGTTTAATTACTTATCAATTATTCCACATTGATATTATTGATGTCCGCACCTAGTGCATTTGAACTCGTACAGTCTTGGACTTGTACATTATTCAAGATCCTAAATTTCTTGAACTATGTCAGTAAGAGTCTGAACCTTTGCTCGGTCAGACTAGTGTATGAAGTTTTCTTTGAAGCTATCCAAACCAATTGATGGTAAGGATTCTTAGACGGAACAGAACACCCCTCATATGTAGGAGTGTGCCCAGGTATCTAATATATATGATACGAGTAAGCAGATATAAGTGTTATGCATATTCACGTTGTACCCGAGGCTGATCTCCTCGAGGTACTTAGTTTTTGTAGCCAGAAGCCAGTAATTCTAAAAAGGGTCAATTAGCTATTGAACCCATTGAAAAGTTATAGTTCAAAGTCTACTCGACTATCAGTCATTCTAAAGGCAATTATTATCTTTGTTTTTAATATTCATATTGTTGAATTGTTCAGATGTTCATATCGTTGAATCTATCAGATATTCACATTATTGAATCGTTTTAATATTCATATTGTTGAATTGTTCAGATGTTCATATCATTGAATCTATCAGATACTCATATTATTGAATCGTTCTAATATTCATATTATTGAATCGTTCAGATATTCATATTATTGAATCATTCTAATATTCATATTGTTGAATCTTTAAGATATTCATTTTGTTGAAATCATTGTCAGATATTTTTTCATTAATCATGATATATCCTTTATTGTTGTCTCATTCTTGCTATATCATGACTTATATTGCAGACTTTGTCTTTATGATTTGTTTAATTACTGTTAATGTAATATGAACCCTAATGTTTATTCTAGGGTATATTTGTATTGATGTATTAAGGTTATCGAATCTTGGGACTAGTAACACCTTTTGAATGAACGACGTACGTTTATTATATTCCGCATTTTAGTTATCGTATGTTACTTAAAGGTGGATATTAGTATTGTTTCGTGGCGACCGGACCGGGGTCAGAGGACCCGGATTCGGGGGTGTCACAGTGTCAGTGTCAGACATGTATCCGACATGGATATTTTGACCTCTGAGAAGTGTCTATACTTCATAGTTTGGATGTGAGTAAATACAAGGCTGATGGAGTTGATCTTCACTAAAAACCACTAAAAACCTATTCCTTGGATACCAATAACATGTTTAGGAATCAAATTCTCTTAGGGAAAACTCACATTACAAATATTTTCTATTATGATGGTGGAATTCGCAGCCTAGCCCTTATGATGTGCATTGGATAAAGTAAACCACCAGACCATGCACACCGAAACATAGTAAACTATGTGAGGGTGACCAAAAGAAGGAAATTATTGCCTTTGTTGAGCTAGTGACCTTTGCCTTGAAATGAACTTAACATTAGGATTAATACCACTCGAGCAAACTGGGGACTCCAAATCAAGAACAAAGAAGATATTTTTTATATTTATTATTTGGAGTTTTTATTATGTTTAATATAAAAGTAGTTGATGAGATTTATGTATTTTATTTATTACTGAGGATTTATGACAATAATTAGTGCTTAGGAATTATTAATAAGGGTATTTTAGTCGTTTAGTACTTTTATTATTCCACGAGTAATATTAGGGTTTTGTCACTTTAAATAGTGATGTAATCCCCACAAGTCATTTAGACTACATACTATTGATATTTAAGTTGATTATTTTATTCATACCGTAGAAGTATCCTACCGTAGAGGTATTTTATCCATCTTGGTGTTAATACGTGGAGTTGATACACTTGAGAGATCCTAGTGGTTTAAACGTGGAGTTTAAATCCTAGTTTATTTTTCATTAATTCATCATCCTAAATCTGTCCTGCATCATTTTCATTGAACTCTTAGTACCTGTGATGAACATCTGCAGCAGACTTATAATTTTTATTGCTCAAATTAATTTTCTATCTTATCTCAGCATGCAAATCATGAATGTGTCGTGCAACAGTTTCAACAGACTCACTAGCTCTAACTGAACTAGGTTTCTTAGGTTGATAACCAGTGTAAATCTGAAAATGACTCGCCTCAGTAGAGCGATTAACTAAACTATTATAGGCAAACTAAAACTCTATCCCAACTAAACACGTGATCACCTATAAGGCATCTCACCAAATCACCTAGACTTCTATTAACTACCTCAGTTTGACCATCAGTCTGTGGGTGATAGGCAGTGGAGAACTTAAGTGTGGTATTTAGTTTCTTCCATAGGGTTTTCTAAAAAATAACTCATGAATTTGACATCCTACCCAGAAACATTGTTCATTCGTCGTAGTTACTGTTCATCCCGCATCACAACTACTGTTCACTATTTCAGAGTTACTGTTCATCGCGATTCACTATTCAAAAAAAGAAAAAAGAAGAAAAGTAGAAGAGAGAGAAAGTGTTGCCGTGTTTTGACGCCGTCTAATACGATATTAGTGGTAACCCTAATCTCTAACTTATAAATATCTTACCAAAATTACAGTTTGCTCCCCCATAGTTTCATCTAATATTTCAGTTTTAGCCCATAGTTTATATACTTTTCACTTATACCCTTTTACCATCAACCCCTACACTTTTTACATTCATACTTTAGCCCCTCTTTTCTATTTTCTTTTCAGTTAGGCCCTTAAGTTATCAACAAAAGAAAAGTTTTATTTTATTTATTTATTTTATAACCCATTGTCCCAAACACCCAATTTCTCAAGCCACTAAAGGATTGCTTGTGGAAGTAAAGGAGTATATTTGGTTTCTCGACGGTAAAAGTGATCGAATACACTACCTTATTAATACATGTGACCATAAATATTTGAAACCAAGAGCTTAAATGGGATATGGTTGATGCACAAGATTACCTTAGAAAATTGCAACGTCAATATCAAGATGAACAAAGAAAAGTTGAAGTAAGGAAACGTCAACAAGTTAAAGCAAAAGAACTTCAAAATGTTACACATGAAATAGTTTCTATATGTTCTTCTATAGAAGATAACATCTCTTTTATAAAAGATGACATCTCTTCTATAAAAGAAGGCCTTATTAACTTACGGGCACATATTCAAGCAGAGGAAGAGAAACAAAAAAAAAAGATGATGTTCCAAATTTTGGGGCTACAGACAGTAGTGACTTGTTCATGAAAATTCTTGAAGTTCCAAAAGTTGAACCAAAGATTGTGTATGAGCAACAAATTGAGAAAAACTCTAAAGTTGCTTTTGAGTTGTTTGTTACCGAAGAAAGGACGATTCATGAAGTTGATTCAATCCAAGCTGACATTGTTGACTTCGTTGTTCCATAAAGCTTCTTTTCAACAATGAATATTGCTCTCATCAAGTCTCTTTCCAAAAAAAATTGAGTCTTACCGCGTGATGATGTTGTCAAAGGTGTTCCAAAATGTTCTTCCGTTGCAGAGGAGTTCATGGCTTATTCTATCATATTATAAAACTAGAGGTCGAGTTTTCTCCAACAAGAAGAGAATGATGGGGGCTCCAAGTCAAGAACAAAGAAGATATTTTTTTATTTATTATTTAGAGTTTTTATTATGTTTAATATAAAAATAGTTGATGTGATTTATGTATTTTATTTATTAGTGTGGATTAAGAACATTAATTAGTGATTAGGAATTATTAATAACGGTATTTTAGTCGTTTAGTACTTTTATTATTCCCCAAGTAATATTAGGGTTGTCTTTTTAAATAGTGATGCAATCCCCGATATTGAAGTTGATTATTTTATTCATACCATAGAAGTATCCTATAGTAGAAATATTTTATCCATCTTGATGTTGATAAGTGGAGTTGATACACTTGAAAGATCCTAGTGATTTAATCGTAGAGTTTAAATCCTAGTTTATTTTCCATTAATTTTTCATCCTAAATTTGTCCTGCATCACACCCCTTGGACTTTAATCCCATTAGATATATTACCAATTTGAATGACTTGATAAATTATAGGATTTGAATAGATTTGTGCATCTAAATGCACAAGTTTTAGTAACAAAAATTGAATTTGATGGTGCAAATTCAATTCACTCTTCCAATCTACTTTAATTCCATGAACCAAACATACCCTTATTGAGTTTTTGCTTGAGTTTGTGTAGGATAGTATTTCAGGCTCTCTCTTACTCTCCCTCTGGGATACACATGCAAGTACTATGTGCAGGGGATAAAAACCTCAACTATATTGCGACACTCTGACACTAGCATGTGATGGGTAGATTGTACCAGATAGCATATGCTGATCCAGTGCTAGATAGGCTGGTTATTTCCTTTAGATTTCAAAAATAACTTTAGAAATAACGACAATAATCAAATGTCTGTAATGAGGGAGTAAGCATCAAAGGAGATAGAATTAGCTAAAAGCATCTAGTGGCCTTGGTAATGTAGAACAAAAGATTGAGATAATTAGAAAATGTATAATTCAAGGAAGGATGGATGAATAAGAAGGATAAAAATGTCTAGGCAGAGTCCACCTACTTGGACTGATCTAAAACAAGATCTGGTTTTAATAGTTGAGCTGATCAGAACTGAGATGAAGCATACACATTATCATAATCTGAATCTATTCGTAACACAACTGCTTTTAAAAAAGTACATGAACTAGGAAGCAACAATACGGGTAAGGAAATACGTGTGTGACACGGAGATACGGGAGTTCGTCAAATTTGAAAAAAAATGGGGATTCGGATGTTGTGGATATGTCATATTTAATTTTTTTTATATATATATATATATATATACACACACACACACACACACCCTTATATATTGTTGCTTAAATTTAAATATCGTCTTTGTACATATATTATATCGAGTCATTTTATTTTTAGAATTTTATTACAGGCCAAGCACACATACTTTTATATATAATTTTCATGATTTATAAATTAATTATTAACCAATTTTATATTACTTTATGCGACTTTGAGCGTGCTAGAAAACTATTTAGCATAATCTAGCATAATAATGATATATATTTTATTAATATATTATATTAATAATAACTAACAATACATAAGAAAGTGGGAGTATATTAGTTGTTTAACTCTTTACCTTACATCTGTTGGGATAAGTACATGTGGCAGCTGAAGGAAAGTACTAAAGGATGTCAAGTTACCCACAGAACAAGGATTCTATGAAGTGTCATTAATGAAGACACGTGTCTCTACTCACACCATTCATTCTCCTCTTTAATCACTCCACTATCTCTCATCTATTCTCACTTTCTAAAATCCATTTACTCCCTCACTTTGCAAAATTCTTTGTCGTATTCAATGGCTTCCACATCAACACACGCCTATGCTCAGACTTTGTACCCCGCGAATCCCTACTTCTCGATTCCTCTCTTTCATTAAAACCTACGAAGCAGAGGGGTGCGCCACCTACCCGCACAATGCACGTGGTGCTCCGGGGGTGCACATGGGGAGCAGTCGTTGATGTATCCCCACGTATTAGTTTGAAGGGTGCGCCGTCAATCCTTACATGGGATTCCGAGGTGACATATATGCACCCAAAACAATTAAAAAATGAGGGTTTTAATGAAGCAGGAAACGAGAAGTATTCACACGTACAAAGTCTTGGTGGTGTGTCGATGTCGTGTTATGTTGAAAAGAGTTGGTGCAACTTTTGAGTGTGGAAGCCATTGAAGACGACAAAGAATTTTGCAGAGCGAGAGAGAAAATAGCTTTTAGAAAGAGAGAATAGATGAGAAATAGTGGAGTCATTAAAGAGGAGAATAAATAGTGCAAGTAAAGAAATGTGTCTCATTATTGACACTTCACGAAAACCTTATTCCATGAGTAAGGTGACTTCATTTAGCATTTCCTTAACCTGCCACATGTACTTACCTTAACCTATCACATGTACTTATCCTATCCTAACCAATGTAAGGTAAAGAGTTAAACAACTAATACACCCCCACATAGTTATGTATTACTATTTATTATTAATATGATACAATATATCATTAAAATATATTTCATTATTTTATTTTATTTTGATAAAAGAAGAAATTTTATTAATAGAAAAGAAAGGATATAATAAATAAGGGACAAAAAGTCATCCCTAGCAGACTAAAAATCAAAAACAGAAAAGCACTTAAAAAAGTGCAGCCCTCCAATCTCTACATAAATCAGTAACAGAGATACTTCTAAAACCCCCATAGCAGAAGCCCAAAGAGATGCAAGGAAAATAACCTTATCATTCAATAGCTTTAAGTATAAGAAACAACCTAACATTACACTCATTCCATATTCCATACAAGATAGAAAAGAAGGCACACTTCCATAATATTTTGTTCTTCTTCTTTCATTGTTCTAATGTTGCCGATGGCTTATCGCGACTTTCTCTGATGTAGCAAGGCGACCACTCGACCTGGTGTAGCAGCAGCGACAGGACGCCTTGGAGACGCCGCAACAACTATGCCTCTGTTTCGCCCAAGAAAAATTAATTGAATCATCAAAATTTAGGAGCGTGAAGTGCAATTAGATCCATTTTTGAGGGGGGGTCAGATTACTATTACCAATTAGAATAATTTATGGTTGGCTTGGTTGGACTAATAAAATGAAGTATCTACCTCGTGCGCACCTTGTGTGCAAAGTAGGTGGCACACCCCTGCTTCCTAGAACATGAAGCTCTTTATAGACCTTACAACCTCTAGAGTTAAATAAGAAATGCAAAAGTTGGAATTTAGATTTTGACTGATGACATTATGACTAACTTGAAACACTAAAGACTCACTCTAGACACTCAGACTAATCTGACTTCAAATATTAAAGACTCTTAAAATATTTTATGGACTCCTAAAACATAAATCCAATAATAATAACAGCAAGCTAAACTCAAGAGAAGATTTCTAAGTTTCTAGTTGGACTTGCTCCAAACCAAATTCTTAAATAGATCTATTCTTTAATCTTTTTACTTCTTGAGCTTTATATTGCTCCATCATTGTCCCTGGTTGGAGAAACTCGTCCTTGAGTTTTAAAATACTTGAGCATCAATCTTAAATTCAAAGCTTGGTAAGAGAAGCGTAAAGTTGATGCTGTCCTTTCTTCTTTATTTGTGGATGCAAATAGAATAACTAAGGATCTGCTTTCTGCATGTTGCTATTGTTTTGTTGGTATAACCAAGTCAATTATTGCTGCAGTTTGTTCAATCTCCTCTGGCAGTATGTTGTCTTTGATATTGTATGTTGCAGTCATGACTTCAAAGTATGATTCTTCCTCATCTGCTTTTCAACTTGGGGTAACTCTAAAAACATAATAAGAGATGGTTGTGTGATTGGCTCCCAATATGTACCATCAAACAATTTGGTCAGCTTGTTGGCCATAGTAGTGGAATGCTAGAGTCGAGAACGACAGCTACCTTGTTAGTTGTTTCATTCTCCTAAACATGAGTACTATAGAGAAGGATGGAAACAAAAGAATTTTAATATTATTGGTTATGGATAATTTCAATATAATTAGTTTATTTCTTAAAACATTATTCGGATAATATATACGTATATGTTAGAAGATATGATAGAGATTTACCATAATTATAGCTTCCATAATCAGTGTGTACACATTACTGTAATTTAGGAATTACTATAATTGTAGTTAGGATACTTATGTATATATATAATCAGTTTATGTAATAGAGAATTAACATTCAATGAAATAAATTATTCTCAATTTCAACATGGTATCAAAGCCTAGATTCATAACAGCCATGTTCTTATTTTTTTCCCTTCCTGTTCTAATTGTCGATCATAAACTATAGTAGAAATCTTGCAAGATCATCTTGTTTAGAGAAATTGAGGCCATATTAGGGTTCTGCAGTGCCAGTCGATCGTGACGGAAGTGTCAGATCTTCCGCCTATCGTCACACGCGCCGCCACACGCCATCCCACTCTCTGGCTGCTGACGCCACGCGCCGCCTTCTACCGGCATGTGAGCTGTTTTTCAGCGCGGCTTCTTGCAGTGTGGTCGGTTTTCTCTTTCCTTGCCATCTACAGTGGTCTTGTAGGGATTGATCCAAGTTTATTAAGGTTTTCTTCCCTTGCCATCTACAGTGGTTTGTGGCTACTGTACTACTTCGCTTCTTTGCTGCTAGGGTTTTGTTTGTGATACTGCTCTGCTTGCTTTTTTCTTTTGAGCTTTTAAACCATCCTTGTTGATATTTCCTCGGATACGTTTGTTGCTCCTACCACATTATCATGACAGAGTCTAGTTTCATTAATAGCGGTGGTTCTACTAAGAGACAAATAAAGGGCAGTTGATTATGAATCATCTTAACTCTGCTTTGGTTCTCAGCCCATTTAAGTTGGATGGAAATAATTATCTAACTTGGTCTCAAGCATGCCGTATGTCAATTGAAGCTAACCGTATGCAGCACTTCATCAATGGTACAACTATGCCAACCGAAGCAGGTGTAGCCCAAGAAGAATGGAAATCTGATAACTCCATGGTGAAAACATGGATTTTTAACTCAATGGAACCGAATATGCAGAGTAGTTACATGTTCTTAGACACTGCATATGAACTTTGGGAGGCTATCTCAAAAACCTTCTCTGTTTCTGGTGATATGTTTAAGACATATGATATCCGTAAACAATCTGTGAGTTGGGTCAAGGAGAGAAGTCTGTGGCACAGTATTTTGTAGAAATTAATGCTCTTTGGCAGAAGCTTGATCATTATCGAATTTTTTCAGCCAAATGTCTAGAAGATGCAGCTGCTTATCAAAAGTTTGTGAGTGAAGATAGAGTTATGGATTTCTTAGGCTGGTTTGAATATAGAATTTGATCAAGTTCGCGCACAGTAGATTGGTCAGACACCTTTTCCATCACTACGAGAGACTCATGCTAGAGTCCAACAAGAGGAAAGTAGGCGTCGGGTAATGGTTCTAAATTCTATTGACCGATCAGCCATGGTTGTTTCATATCCTAAGTTTGGCTCTACTATTCAATCTCCTGTTGAGAAGGAATCCCGCGAATGTGATTACTGTGGGGGAAAGAACCATACCAGAGATCGCTGTTTCAAGCTTCATGGGCGTCTCAAAGGGCGAGGGGTTCGGTTTGGTAGTAGTCGTGGACGTAGACGTGGACGTGGATCTCAGGCCTATGTGACTACTGCAACACCTCCGGTTGATACATCCAGTGCTTCAGACACTACTACTGCACTCACCCCTGAGGAAATCTCAGTTTTTCAGAAGTTCTATTCCTAAATCTACTTTCTCTCATTATGCTCAGTCAGGCATACATCCTTGTGCTTTTAATGTTTCGTCAATTTGCTCTGTTTGGATCATTGACACAAGTGCTTCTGAGCATATGATCGGATCTTCCACCTTTTTTACTTCATACACGTCTTGTTCTGGAAAAGAAAAGGTTCGCGTAGCTGATGATTCCCTCTCTTCTATCTCTGGGAGAGGCTCTGTAATTTGTACTTCTTCATTAACATTATCATCTGTTCTCCATATCCCTTCATGTACTGCAAATTTGTTATTTGTTCAACGTCTTTCTAAATCCTTACACTGTTCAGTAACCTTTTTCCCATCTCATTGTGTTTTTCAGGACTTGGTGAAGCAGCAGAAGATTGGCAGTGGTAGTGCAATTGGTGGTCTCTATTATTTAGATGTTCCCTCGTCTAAAATGTTCCCTACTCAGACTCTTCACTCAACTTTTGACTCAAACCTGACTTCTCTCCATCAGTGGCATCTACGTCTAGGACATCCTTCTTTTTCCATATTAGAGTCTTTGTTTCCATCTTTAGTTAAACAGTGTAATAAAACTCAGTTTTTGTGTGAACCATGTGAATTGGAGAAACACAAACGTCTGTTTATTCTGCTATTAATAGTCGACATTCTGAATCTTTTGCTATTATACATACTAATGTGTGGGGACCCTCTCGGATTGTTTCCCGTTCTGGTCATAGATGGTTTGTTAGTTTTATTGATCGTCATTTTCGTGTCATTTAGATTTATCTTCTTTGTTCCAAAGATGAGGTGTTTGATTATTTTCAGGAATTTCATAAAATGATCCAAACCCAATTTGAAGCTAAAGTAAAGATTCTCCATAGTGATAATGGTCGTGAATATAGTAATAATAATGCTTTTACATCTTATCTCTCTCAGCATGGCATTATTCTTCTAACCTCCTTTGTCAAAACTCCATAACAAAATGTAGCGGAAAGAAAAAATCGACACTTGCTAGAGGTAGCCCGCACTCTTATTGTTCACTATGAACACCCCTAAATTTATATAAGGAGATGCTGTTCTGACAACTGCATTTCTGATAAATTGACTTCCTTCTAGAATTATTGGGAACAAAAGTCTCATCTCTTTTCTCCAACACACGATAAGTCCTTCTCCTTCGCCTCGAATTTTTGGTTGTGCTATGTTCGTGATAAATCTCACTCGAGAAAAATTAGATCCCAAGTCTCTTCGATGTGTTTTCATTGGTTATTTTTCAATCCAAAAAGGTTATAAATGTTATCATCCTCCTTCACACAAAGTCTGTCACTCGGGATGTAACTTTTTTGGGAATTGAAACCTTTTTATTCTTCACCTTCTCCTCGGGGGGAGGATGTTATTGATGAGGAGAAGCTTCCTCCTGAGGCTGACATTACAAGTTCTATTACACCATCGTCTCCTGTTCATGTTCCTGCTGTTGTTTCTGATAATTCTACACAGGGGGAGTTACAGTTACAAGAGTCAGATGCTAGACAGAATGAGCCTGAATTAAGAACCTATGTTCGAAGAGGCAAGAATAAGGTCCTCACTTCTGCACTACTACACCAACTCTGCTCAGAACCTAATCTTGATAATGCTAATGGTGAGACTCCTAATCCTACTTGTTCTTCTAATGATACTGACATTCCTATTGCTCTTAGGAAATGGGCTAGCTTGTACTCAACATCCTATCTCTAATTTCTTAACCTATAATAAATTACCTGCATCCTACCACTCCTTTGTTTCTTCCTTATCTTCAATACATGTACCTCAGAGGTGGAGAGAAGCAATTAGTGATGAGAATTGAAAACAGACTATGATAGAGAAGATAAATGCCCTGAAAAAGAATGATATATGGGAACTAGTTTCTCTTCCTTACGGGAAAAAACCAGTTGGTTGCAAATGGGTATATACAGTCAAACAGAAGTCAGATGGGACAGTTGAGAGACTCAAAGTCAGGCTAG
Source organism: Panax stipuleanatus (assembly GCA_020205555.1). NCBI lineage: Eukaryota > Viridiplantae > Streptophyta > Magnoliopsida > Apiales > Araliaceae > Panax > Panax stipuleanatus. The sequence goes on from CM035122.1 coordinate 106,248,689, forward strand.
TTGCAAAAGGATATACTCAAACTCATGAAATTGATTACCAGGAGACATTTGCTCCAGTGGCGAAGATGAAGTCTGTTCGTACCAGAACCTCGTATGCAACAAACTTTGGCTAAGATATTCAACAATTGGATGTGAAAAATACGTTCCTTCATGGTGACTTAGAGGAGGAAGTATACATGAAAATTCCCTCTGATTTTGCTTCATCTGTCACAAAGGGTAAGGTATGTAAACTGCGAAAGACTCTATATGGTTTGAAGCAATCTCCCAGAGCCTGGTTTGGTAGATTTCACAAAGTAATGATAAGATTTGGGTACAAACAGAATCGGACAGATCATACTCTCTTTGTCAAACAAATAAAAGGTAAGATTACCATTCTTATCGTTTATATTGATGACATTGTGGTGACAGGGGATCATAGAGCCAAAAGAGTTTGAAATTAAAGATCTTGGTCCTTTGAAATATTTCTTTGGTATTGAAGTTACAAGAACTTCTAATGGAATTTTTCTATTTCAAAGGAAGTATGTCCTTGATCTTTTAACAGAAACTGACATGTTGAAATGTAAGCCTGTTGATTCTCCTATTGAAGTTAATCATCATCTAGTAGGTGGCATATGACCTACAGTTGATAGAGAAAGATATCAAAGTTTGGTGGGACGATTGATATACTTCTCTCATACTAGACCTGATATATCTTATGTTGTGGGAATAGTGAGTCAATATATGCATGATCCTCGACATTATCACATGGAAACTGTTTACAGAATTTTGAGGTATCTCAAGTCTGCTCCTAGGAAAGATTTATTGTTCGCACCACATGGTCATATGAGAGTTTAAGCTTTTTCCGACTCAGATTGGTCTGGCTCTATAGAGGATCGTCGTTCTACATCAGGTTATTGTTCATTTGTTAGAGGTAATCTTGTTACTTGGCGTAGTAAGAAACAGTCCGTGGTAGCAAGATCTAGTGCTGAGGCTGAATATCAAGCTATCAACTTGGATATATGTGAACTAATGTGGCTTCGAACCTTGCTAGAAAATTTGGGTTTTACAACTAAAAGGCCTATGCAGTTATTTTGTAATAATAAGGCAGCCATTAGTATTGCAAACGACCCAGTACAACACGATAGAACGAAGCACATTGAGATTGACAGGCACTTTATCAAAGAAAAGTTAACTAGTGGTCTTATCTGCTTACCTTTTGTCAAAACAAAACATCGGCTTGCTGATATTTTGACTAAAGGTCTTAGTAGTAAGATGTTTCATCCACTATGTTTCAAGTTGGGTATGCGAGACATCTATACACCAACTTGAGGGAGAGTGTTAGAAGATATCATAGAGATTTACCATAATTATAGCTTTCATAAACAGTGTGTACACATTACTGTAATTTAAGAATTACCATTATTGTAGTTAGGATACTTGTGTATATACATAATCAGTTTATGTAATAGAGAATTAACATTCAATGAAATAAACTATTCTCAATTTCAACAGTATATATATACATATATATATATATACACACACACACGCACACTAGTAGATTATTCTAGAAAAGTAGTAGATAATCATTAGAGATGATATTTCCTTTTGAAATTAGATTTTACTTGGCGGTTTTCTATATAAGTTGATGTAACATCATTATTATGATATATTGAATGATTGATTAAATATCAAATTGAGGATTTTAGCATAATTATCTTCTTTTAATTCCCTTTATTCCTTATTCACATCTTGTAAGAGAATCAATTATTCTAATCATGTTAAAATCGTTTACTTTCTTGACTAATCACTGGCATGGTCTGAGGTGAATAAGAGTCATCACCTTGAGTTGCTTTATCCTCTGGAACCTGGTCTCACACACCACCATGCTTATTTTCCCTATTTTCCATTGAGTGAATATCCGAGCTCAGCTAAATATGACTTTCTATCTCATATGAAGGCTTAGTTGGACTAGTTGAACAAGCTGCTAATTGAACAAGCCAACATTTTTGCAACTTAGCTTTATTTTCTAGCGTAAACAATCGAGCCTTGAGATAATTTATTCTGTTATGATATGGATTGATCCTTAAGGCATTGTCGATGTGGATGATTTGTTATTGATGTTATTTACTATTCCAGACTTTTATTTTAAGTATTTGTTATTATTGTTTTATTGGGGGCTATTTTAGTCTTTAGTTCTTTACTTCTTTTCTAGGGACCAAAATCCAAATTAAGGTTTTGCTCTCTATAAATATGGATGTAAATGCAGACTAATAATGCTATTGAATATTATTATTAGTTGGGATCAATTTACTCTAGGTTGAGGATCCTAGGAGTCAGTAGTGGAGTGCAGAGCACCACCCCAGTTACGGGTTTTTCCATTGTTTTTAATTAATTTCCAGCAGTTATTCTTTTCCAAATATTGTCCTATATCACGTACCAAGAAGCAAAGAATCTCCTTTAATGGGGAATGGGTTAGGTTTAGAATTAGCCAATTAGGTTTAAAGGTGGGAAAGACGTTCAGAAGAATTGGAGAGCACAAGAAGAAAGATAATTAAGCAATAAAGCTCTAAAATTATAACAATCAAACAATCAATCTAAAACAATGTATAGTGAAGGATTTACATGACTGTATAATGAAGGATTACATGAATTTATAATTTCTGAGGACTAAGCCAACCAAACAAATTAAGAATATAAAATCTAATAAATCTACCATAATTAAAATACTAGAATAATCTACTACTTGGTATAAGCTTCCAAAGCCTTTTGTATTGATCAAACCAAGTTGGTCAGGCCAATCCTGCATCACCATTCCAAATCACTTACTTTAGGCACCAGAAGATCTCCTACTATGTGAGTTCTGATACCAAACTGATGTAGAAATTAAGAGTGGAGCGAATCAATAATAGAAGGAAACCATGTATGGAAGGATGGAAAAAGAGGGATAGAAGGTGTACTGATCAAGATTTGATACTAAAAGTTCAGCTTATCAAAGCTGGGATAAAGCATTGGAATCATAATCTCAACTCATTCATAACTCATTACTGCTTTTAAAAAAGTACACGGAACTCGGCAGATAGACCTTTATCACCTACTAGACTTCGATATTAAAGGCAGACTTTGGAACTTAAAGTTTGACTGATACTCACTCTTGAAAGACTCTTAGATGATTCTAGAGACTCCTAAAACATAAATCAATAATAGTAACAGTAAACTAAACTATGGGATGACATCTAAGCTTCTACTTGGACCTATTCTAAAGCAAACTCTGAAATAGATCTCTTCTTTAATCTTATTCCTTCTTGAGCTTTTTATGGGTTCCATCACTTTGCAGTCTAAAATGATTTCTAACATATTCATACGGACAAGAAGGAAACGAATTAGATGAGCTCCAAAGTTTTTATCATTTAGAAAACTGAAGAAGTTATATTACATGTTTAACACACCCACATGATATTTTCTGGATTACTAAGCATTGATAGAGAAACACACACCCACAACAACCAAAATAATCAAAGGAAGCTACATACCTCTGGACCATTAAACACAGAAGGTTCATTCATGTCATTCCAAATATACAAGGAAGGAGTTGAACCAACGTACTCCTGGTACGAGAACTTCTCAGCCCACCATGACCTGATCTCTGGATTTACCATATCAAGGTACGATGAGGAACCAGGCCAGCACCAACCATCAAAATCCTTACCAGTTGCATCCTTAACGTAATGGCCCTTCTCAGAAGCCTCCTTATGAATGTGGTAGGAGCTATCCCTCTTTATATGAGGATCAACAATGGTGACCATTTTCCTACCCTTCGCAGTCAACTGCTTTTGCATTTCCTCTGGGTTTGGAAAAAGCACCTTATCCCATGTAAAATATTTCTTTCCATCCGTGTGCTCAATGTCAAGCCATAAAACATCATAGGGTATATCATGCTCATCAAACTTGGAATCTACATTCTGAACATCCTCCTCATCTCTATAATTCCATCTACACTGGTGATAAGCTGTGGCAAACAGCTGTGGCATTGCTGGTGTTCCAGTCACACTAGAATACTGCCTAACAACATCCTTTGGGCCAGGACCCACAAAAAAGAATGCATCAACAACACCAGCCTCACTCATCCACAAAGTATCAATCCTATTCTGATCCGAAGGAAGAGAGATTGAAGACTCAGCTTCCCATCCAGACTTAAGAACGTCAATCTGCATTTCAGCTGCATTCAACCAGAAAAACCCAGAAGTCCCTCGAGATTTCCCATGTGCAAGCATAAATGGTATTGATCCATAAATCCCAAATGGTGAATCATGAATATACTCAAAAACATCCAAATTAAAAAGCCTATATGGCTCAGATTCTTCAACTCCGGGACCCCTAGTAGGCTTCAGTGCAAGACTAGTAGCATGTTCAGGAATACCATAAACAAAATTAGCATCATAGAATGACACATCAAAGCTAATTGATTGAGGCCCATATGGCCTTTTATCAGTATGACCTCTAAACCTTTCCTCCCAATCTTCCCCTTCCTTTTTCACCCTCAACTGTTCAAAATCAAACAACCCATGTGAATTCAAAGACAATACACGTTTACCTCCTTTCGCCCTCACAAAAATCTCAAATGGGTCATGTCTAAGAACGGCTTCATATTCATCAGATAAATAAATAACCGATGAATCACCCTCTGAAAGCAGCCTCTGCAACCAAAGTTTCTTATTCAAGACTTCAGGTTCAATCACATCAGGAACCTCTAACCGCTTTTTGGGAGGATCCAAACTAGGGTCTTCATCAATCTTCAGCCTCAATATCCCATCTTGAAATGCAGACAAAGTAAGAATCAATGGCTTAATTGGGTCTTCTTGACTTTCTTCAACTGAGTTTTCTTGTTTATCTTGATTTTGTTGAGATGGGTATTTGGGGAGGAGTTTAGCAGTGAGATCACCATCATTGATGGTTACATCAGTGGCGATGAGAAAGCAAGAACCGGGTTTACGGGATCGAGCTCGCTTGCAGAATGGGGTTTGGTTACAGTTTCTGAATTCGTCTCTTTTCCAGGATGAGACAGAGGTGAAATGAGAAACTACGAGAAGGAGAATAAGATACAGAAGATGGTTTCGATGCAATGTTTTCTTCATGGTATGTTTTGTGTAGTTATGTATCATGAAATTCTGGATTTTGTACTGAAACCCTAAAATAAAAAAGGGGAGTGTGATGTACTCGGTACAGAGCTAGGTTTTACAGGGGACGCAAGCTTTAGTCCAGTGTAGTGGCCAAATGCCATCCGTTTTGTACAAGTCTGGTGCGGCATAGAACAAGCCCAAGGCATTTGTAAGTATTTTACTACCCTAAATCCTCTACTCTAATTCCCCTACGATTAAGGGTATAAATCAAAGTAGTCGAGCCCACTATTGAGTTATTTAGATTTGGTTAACAAAATTTATGAAGTGTAAAATAAGGTTTGATTAAGACTCGTTTAGTTATCAAGTCGAGCACGATCTCGAATCGAGCCTGAACAGTTTGAATTTTTCGAACAAATATGATCCGAGTATTAATAAAAAATTATAATTTGATAATGTTCGAGTAATTTATTGAACTTTAAAATTTGGTCATATTTGAATCATTTATATTTCGAGTCGAGTTCGAATTAAACTTTAGTCAAGCAAGTATGAATCGAGTGTAGACACTCGAAATTTTCTGCAGTTCTGTTGTAAACAATCGAGATTTTGTGTTCCTGTTACTAACCCTGCAGGAGGGCAAAACAGTCAACTCAGTCCCGGTCTCAACCTAGGAAGTACAGGTCAGCCCCGGTCTCAACCCGGGAGATATAGGTCAGCCCCGGTCTCAACCTGGGAGGTACAGATCAGCCCCGATCTCAACCCGAGAGGTACAGGTCAGCCCCGGTCTCAACCCGAGAGGTACAGGTCAGCCCTGGACTCAACCCAGAAGGTATAGATCAGCCCCGATCTCAACCCGGGAGGTACAGGCCAGCCCCGGTCTCAACCTGGGAGGTACAGGTCGGCCCCGGTCTCAATCCGGGAGGTATAAATCAACCCCGATCTCAACCCGGGAGGTACATGTCAGTCCCAAATTTATCCCGGGAGGTACTGTTCATCCCCTGTCTCAGCCTGGGAGGTCAGGTCAAGCTCCTAGTCACAACCCGGGAGGCCAACTCAACTTCGAAGACAACCCCGAAACCTCACATCATCTCTAGAGACAAACTTGGAAGAACCAAGTCAGCCTCGGAGACAACCCTGAGGACAAACAGAATTAGCTAGAATCCAAACCTCGGAGACAACCTCGGAAGTCAGCCGAAGGCCATGCCAGCACTGAAGGCAACCCCAGGAGGGGCAAAATGGTTATTTCACCATATTAAAGCCAATTCGGTCAAACTCGAGCCGAATTGATGCCACCAAGGTCAGAAAGAACCATAATAATGATTCCGAGTGGAAACAGCGCAAGACAGCTCAACGGACAAACTGCGAGGAATCGAAAAACTGGTTATGAATCCATCCTTTTGGACTCAGAAAAGGTTTATTCCCATTTCATTGCGACACTCTCGGCGAGGGCTTTCCAGAAAGGTATAGCACTGCCTCAAACGGATGCTCCAATCAAAAGTTAGAAAGTTTTGAATCTGACCTCGCATTGCTCGGAGTGCACGTACTTCGATGCAACAGAACCCACCACGTGGCCCTGCCACTGTGGAGCCACAGGTAGACCCGCGGCTGCCGCAGGTAGGGCCGCTTCCATCGGGTCTATATATATAAGTGCACCCCCAACTCATTTCATAATTTAGAAACGCTCCGAACCCCTGCCCGTTTCGTTTCTCAGCCCCACTCTTGTACTCCAAACCCAAATTTTATCACTCTAACACGTAGATATACTCATATACTACCACATATCAGAAATTAACCGGTAGAAACAGACGTTTAACGCCTACGATTTGGCAAAAAGCCCGTATAGCAGTCCATTGTGAGTATTTTTACGATCAGAAAGTTCATACTACTTCATTGCACTTTTATACACTTGCACGTTAAGTTTCACTTTCTGATTATGCCCGGAACTTAGTTCCGTGGCCGTTTTGCATACGTTTTCGTATATTTTAGTACATAAACACGTTTTCTGACATTTCCACCGCCCGAATCGTCGATCCGCGGCTTTTAACAGCTTATATATATATATATATATATATATATGTTTATAGCAACTTCGCTGGACTGGGTTATCTTCCCAGTCTGGGTTTGTCTTTTTTATGTATATATTTAACTGTATATATACTAACTTTTCAATTCTGTCAAGCCCGAATGTCAAATCTGTGATAGTTTACTGCTTTTTATATATAACTATATATATATAAATTTTTCTGACTTATTTGGGCCTGGATTTCTATTTCGTGGCTTTTTATTGCTTTAATATATATATATACTAACTGTATATATTAACTTTTTATATTCCAGTTTGGCCTGGATCATTCTATGGCCTTTTCAATGCTTTTATAAATATAAATATATATTTATATTTCTGTCCGGGCAAAGGATAAAATGTTCGTCGCCCTTTACAGCTTTTGTATATATATATTTACATTTCGTCAAGCCTGGATCACTCTATGGCATTTTACATCTTTTATATATATATATATATTTTAATTTTGTCCAGCCTAGATTACTCCGTGACTTTTTACAGCTTTTATAAATATATATATATATATATATATATATATATATACACATTCCAGTTTGGGCATCAGAGTGAAAATCCATCACCCTTTACATCTTTTATATATATATATTTCCATTCTGTCAAGCCTGGATTACTTCGTGGCTTTTTCCAGCTTTTATATATATATATTTACATTCCAGTCTGGGCATCGGAGTGAAAACCCATCGCCCTTTACAGTTTTCGTATATATATTACTATATATATATATATATCCTTTAATCATTTTGATTATATTGTTGCTTTAAATATTCATTTGATATGAATTGGCGCTGACATCTTTTTGGCGAACTAGATTTCTTTAAATCTCGCCAACTCTAGCTTTTAAACGGTTCAAAATAGGTCCACACGGAACCGGGTAGCTAGAATGGCTGAGATTTACTTAAATCTACCAATTTTCTAGTTTCAGTTATGAAAGCAACCTCGCGACCCATAGATCGTTATCTAGTGGGAACGAGACGCTTCGGTTACGCGCGAGCAAGGATTTACTGATGAATCCTTGGTTCTTGCGACATATGGATGTAAATATACATTTCTGTGCATATTTGAGCTGTGCAGGTTTATTGGCTTCTCTATGTGAGCCTAGGAATTGTGGGATTCATGATCAAACTAATCAGAATCTGATTCCCACGATGAACAAACTCCACATTACAAATGTACCCTGCCAGTTTTTATGTAACAATGTACATTCAAAAGACCTTAAAACAGTTATTCGGGTTTAAGGTCTCAACATAGTGAAAATATGGTTTGTCGTGTCAGAGTCACTCCGATGGCTGTCATGCCCATGAGAAGACCGACACTTGCATATATTCTGTGGTCGAAGATGCTTCGCAGCCCGACAATTACCATTCAAATTGAGCCGAAAAGGCTGAAAAGATAAAAATGGAAGTATCCATATTGAAAACCTGCTTTCAAAACATCATTTTAATAATCCTGTCTAAAAAAGAGACTTTTGCAAATCAAATCAAACCCTTCGTATGTAGGTTCAACGAAGCATGTCCATACTTTCAAATCAAAGCGTAGGCCCAATTTTCTTCCAGCATTCACACATACATTGCAGATTTAAAAGGGAAATATTGAAAAGATGTGGTACCGTGTTTTCACGAGAGTTGTGGGGTGCCTAACACCTTCCCCACACTTAACCAAGCCCCGGAACTTAGAACTTCGATTTCAAAGATTCAGTTTCGACAGTGTTCAGCAATTAGGCCTCTTTTCAAACAAACTCGGTTGAGTTAGTACAACCATTTCAAAACTATCAACTAGCGACTCTGTAAAACGTTCAAATCGTTGACATGATACATGTTGGCCTTTTCCTAAAAAACCCTTCAAAACCTTTTTCACAATAAAAAAGATAAAATAAGGGTAGACAAAACTTAGGAAGAGAGAAAGATTCGGGTCCAACTCGACCCGTATTTTTCCCGACGTCGACATGTGGCGACTCTGCTGGGGACGGTAGAGGGCTTAGGCCGTGATCGGGTATAATCCGCCGACCCCTGCATATGACAGAAGGCTTGGGCCGAGGGGAGCCTACCGGGTCCAATAGGACAAAGCCCAGATTGGGGTAGCAGTGTTCGGGATCGGGTATCTGAGCTCTTTGGGCCAGAACCCAGACCCAGCTGGATCGGGCATCTTAGTCCCTCGAAGTCGGAGCCCAGACCAACTTAATGATGATCGGGATCGGACTACCGATCCCTTCGGGACGGGGTCCAGACCACTTTGAAAGGCCCATACCGAAGGTCATTTCTCGGATGGAGCCCGGAGCAATAAGGAACCTAAAGGATTAAGGGTCTTAACCCTAATTCTATCTCAATACTAACTCTTATAAGGCAAGTGGTTGGATAACCACCAACTTGTACTTATAAAGGAGATTGTGTTGGACCCAAACAATGGTAACTGCCATGTTTAGGAGTCCTAACTCAACTGGGACATGGACTCTAGAGGCGGTGAGGATGACTATAAATGCAAGGTTTAACCTAATGGTAACAGGTAATATTCTCTTGAGCATTATACACTATTGCCTCCATTGTTAACCTTGTGACCAGCCTGTACTTACTCTCACACCGGAGCTATCACCCGGCGGCCCCAGCCGTCAAGCTTCGTTGTTGACGTGTTATTGTGCAGGTTTGAGCGCGTGGATTCGGTGATTAGACGCGCCGGCAAAACTTGGCGTTAACAGGCCGCATTCAAATCTTTTCAAAATTTCCCTTTCATATTTGCGTATGTGTGAATGCTGCATCTGTACATTGAATGAATGCGTGAACGCTGCGTCTTTACATTGAATGAATGTGAATGAATGCTTTCCTGCTTTATATTAGTGTTTCGCACAAATGTTAGTGCTTCGCACCAATGTCATCATATGCATACGGTGAGACGCGATGTATGTGAATGCATGTTGTGCGACTCCTCCACTAGGAGGCAAATACGTCGGTGACAGAGTAATGTCTTCGAGGACGGCTAAGTCGTCGGGGCTCATGAAAAAGCACCACTCAGATCCGCTCCAGTTGAAAGATCGGATTAATTTCCCCTCTAGTAGATTGCGATGATCTGGGGACCTTCATGCCGAAAAGCCGCGAGAGTAACCTAAGATAGGTCAGCCTCTGATCAACCAAATCCGAAGGGAAGCCTCTTCATGCCTTCCTCTTTTCAATTCAATGTCAAGTTTTCAATTCCAATGTAAATAGAATAATATAGATATCATAATGTACATTCCATGTTTGGTACATCCTGTCATATTATCCTGTCATCAAAACAACTGACCTCTGTTTTGCAGGATAAGATTAAAAAAACTTTAAAACACATCATGGCATGCATCCTATCCATACCTATCTCAGGAAATTGACACACCTACGTTTGTTGTAGGTGAAAAATTAATCCTGTCACTAGATCTAAGTCTAAGAAAGCACTAAGTCCATCTTCGGACATGGCTTCCAGTGCTCAACCAGAATCCACCCCTGTCTTTAGGGAAGAGTTTGAAGGACTGAAGAACCAGATAGCCGAATTGGCCACTTTCTTGAGAGAGCAGAGTAAAGCTCTTAAAGGGAAACAAGCACAGGGTCACATAGAACCAGGAACACTCGGTGGCAGTCAAGAGACCGGGAAAACAGACACTCAGATTCCTGATCCTCAGAACCAAGGTCCTACCAACAAAACCCCTAAAATCACCATCCTTAACAAAGAGCAGGAAGCTGGTGACATTCTGAAGAAAGTCCAATAGATGAAAGAAACCATCTGGTCCATCAAAGGGACTATAGCATTTGGCAGTGTTAATTATTCAGACTTATGTATTTTACCTGGGGCTCGTTATCTCGAAAAATTTCAAGTCCCTGATTTTGAGAAATACGATGGATTGGGAGACCCCTACACTCACTTAAAGGTGTTCATTGGAGAGCTCGGATCCTATGCAGAGGACGAAAAACTCCTAATGCAGTTATTCCAAAAAAGTCTGACCGGAGAGGCTAGAGCCTGGTATGCCCATCTGGATAACTCTAAAATTCACATCTGGGAAGAGCTGGCACATGCCTTCCTCAATCAATAAAGTTTCCAGTCTCAACTGGCTCCAGACAGATACCAAATAACCAAAATCAGGAAACAAAGTGCTGAGTCATTCAGAGAATATGCTCAACGATGGAGACGAATGGCGGCACAAGTCACTCCACCTATGACTGAGTCTGAGATAGTCATGACCTTCATCGACATTCAAGAAGCCCCGTATTATAAAAGGGTCCTAGCAGGCATAGGAAAGCCATTCTCAGAAATGATCAAACATAGCGAAATGGCAGAAATGGGGCTCAAATCTGGGAAGCTAAAGGATCTGACTGCCTTAGAAGCTGTTGCCGAGCATATTCAATTTGGGAGTTATGGGAATAATCCCTGGAGGACACACAAGAAGAAAGACGAAGAAGTTTCCTTAGTATTGCAAGGACAGAATCAGAGGGGTGATTCAAGCAGCGTGCCCATTCAAAGGAGGAACTATTCCCTTTTTCAAACTCCAGCACAACCTTCAAACCCGCTATTCCAGAGAAATTTGGAGGCCAGGATTCGAAGAACGTTCACCACGTTAGGGGATTCACTCGAGAATGTGCTAAAACTGTTGATGGCATAGAAAAAGATTATGCAATTCCTTCCACCCACCAATACCGGCGGACGAAATTTTAACCCAAGAAAAAAGTGTGCTTACCATTTCGGAGCCCCGGGCCATGATACACAAGACTGTTAGTCTCTCAAGCACAAAATCCAGGACTTGATAGACAATGGAGAGATTATGGTGACCAAATTGGAGCAGCCGCACGTACAAGATAATCCCCTCCCTCAGCACAAAGAGGAGGGTATCAACATGATTAGCACGCAAAATGGAGAAGGATCCAAATACCTCCAATACGTCGGAGAAACAACTCAATCCAGCCCAGACAGTTGGGAGTTATCAGAAAGACAATTCCTGATAGAATAGGAGATTAATTCTATCAAGGACCAAATTGGACAGTTAGGAGAGCTGGTTATATATAAATATCAAATAACCAGGCAGCTGATAAACTAATCCAACTAACAGGAGATAAGTCCGCCTACCCCTGAGATTAGCCCCATTGCTATAAGGGATCACTACCAATTTCATGAACATGAACCCTGGGCTAACAAGATGGCCAAGGAGGAGAAGTACCAGGCTGGTCAGGAATTTGCCTTCCAAAGGAATTTCACCAATTTGAATCAACCTATGAAAGAGATCCTCCAAATTTTAATCAATGAGGGAATGGTTGCAGATTTATTACCCCCAGTAAATCCTCGATCCAGGAAATTCAAGCCTGATCGAATCTGTCAGTATCACTCCAATGTGCCCGGTCATGACACTGAAGATTATGGGGACTTCGTAATCTGATTCAGAATATGATTGAAAGCGGTGAACTGATAAGAGGGAATCAGGATTATGGCCTCCCAGATGAAGAAACTCTCTTTATTCCCACTGCATGGAACCAGGATACAGTGGCTGTTATTTCCTATGATAAGGAGCCAGCCCTCACACCCTTAATGCTACCAGGGAAAGGGGTCCAAGAAACATAAAATCCTGTGAAGTTGGCGGCTTCTGAACCTTTGATATTACCATTCATACCCCAGTATTCAGTGATCAGTCTAAAGAAAGTCCCATGAAACTATAGGAAGGATGAAGGTTCCACCTCAAAGAACATTACCATTGTATCCAAGGAGAATCCATTGTACCTGCCTCAGCGGGTGATCAAATCAGTCATCAAGGCCAAAGAAAAAGTGGCTGAGGAGAAAATCGAAGAGTTCCTCAACAAAATGGGACACAATGAAATCAAAGTGGTGCAAAGCCTAAAAGATGCACCCATGCAAATGTCCATCCTAGATTTGGTCTTATCATCGGTGGATCATCGCAACATTCTGGTGAAAGTACTGGAAGAAGCCCATCTGCCAAAGACAGTGGATGCCGATAAATTCCGTCATGTGATAGAACACATCTTTAACAGCATTGTGATATCTTTCACTGACGATGATATACCTGCAGAAGGGATAGGTCATCGCAAGTCACTGCACATAGCGGTAATGTCATCCGGGTATGTGATCAGAGGTGTAATAATAGATGGAGGGTTGTCCCTAAACATCTATCCCTACGACACCTTGGAGAGAATAAAGATCAACCCGAACCGGATCAGAACCAGTTATGTGGTCATCCGGGCTTTCGATGGATCTCGCCGAGAGGCTATGGGAGAAATTGAACTTCCTCTGGAGATTGGCCCGCACACTTTCTATGTATCTTTCCAGGTGCTCAACATCACCACCGGATACAATTTATTACTGGGCAGGCCATGGATCCACATGGCAGGAGCTGTTCCATCTACCCTTCATCAGCAACTCAAATACATTTTCAATGGCAACCTAATCACGGTGAATGTCGATCCAGAATACCTTGTCTGTATACAGGGAGACATGCCAGTGATTAGTCTGGATGCAGGGATTGAACCTACTAGTTTTCAAGCCTTGGAGGTAAGCGATACTCAGTATCTAGCAGTTGGGGCACCAGCCCTGAAACCAAAGGTTTCTCCTGAAGTAATGACAGTGGGCCAGGAGATGGTATCTTTGGGTTTCCATCCTGGAGAAGAGTTAAGAAAGAATCAACAAGGAATCAAGAGCCCGGTGCAAATCCCGAGTTAGTTGGGGAAAGCCAAATTGGGCTATTCATCCGGGTCAAGCCACCGGAACCCACATAAGCATCCAAAAGCTTATGCTACCACTATACTATTGCCAAATCTCACTGATGCTGGATTTGTGAAACCAATAAGGAAGATCCCTGCCGTGGTGTCAGCTATGTTGTATCCTCCAATCATACCTGTAGGTGAGAGAAAAACCCCAAAGCCTGAGGGGAAGAGCAAAAAGGGAAAAGAAAAATTCCTGTACAAAGGACGAGACTCATTTGCTAACATGCGGGTTATCATACACTACGAAGGTATAAATGATGATACCCTAGACAGTGACGAGGAGGATCAGATCCAAATTCCTCGCATCAAAAAAAAGAAGGGAGGCAGTTCAAAGAAAAAACCCCGCCCTATTTTGAAGGATGTCTTAATCATCATCCGAGATAAGGCAGATGAGCACAATTCCTTGATCCTCCTGTTCATGAGGATCTGACCCTAGAAAATTGGAGCAACGTCCCTTGCCTCATTCAAAAAGGGTAAAAGGGTAGAGAATTCGCCTGCCCTGTAACATGGTTTCATTTAATGCTTATTTTATTGCACAGCTATAGTAGTAACTTTTGTCATGCTTTGCCAAATGCTTTGTATGTTTAAACAGTTGCATATATTAAAGCGAAAGCAATTTGTTTTCAGGACTCCAAGATTGGATTTGTTTGCCCCTGCTGATGAGATGCCAACCTGTCACAGTGACTACAACTTTGATATAGAACTGAACTTCAACTTGATGGAAATTGATCAAGATGACTATGAGGTGCCCAAGGAGATCAAAGAATGGGTCGAAGACAAACCCAAAGCGAACCTCAACTAAACCACCACTATCAATATTAGAACCTCAGAAAACCTCAGAGAATTCCAGATAGGCATAGACCTCACACAAGACCAAAAAACTGATCTGATTGAACTCTTAACATAGTTCCAGGATATGTTTGCATGGTCGCATGAAGACATGATTGACCTGTCTACTGATATTGTTATCCATCGAATGCCCATCAAAGATTGATTTAAGCCAGTCAAGCAAAAGCTCAGGTGATTGAAACCTGAATGGAGTCTAAAAGTCAAAGAAGAGGTTGTCAAACAATTCAAAGCCGGCAACATCATGGTATCAACATACCCGGAGTGGCTGTCAAACATAGTTCCCGTGCCTAAGCCCGGAGGGAAAGTACGAGTATGTGTAGATTACAGGGATTTGAACAAAGCCTGCCTCAAGGAAAATTTATCGGTACCTTTCATCCACATCTTGATAGACAACACGGCGTAGTATGGCATGTATTTCTTGGTGGATTGCTTTGCTGGTTACCATCAAATTATGGTTGCTGAAGAGGACATGGAGAAAATAGTTTTTATCACTCCCTGGGGAACCTTTTGTTATAAATGTTTGTCCTTCGGTCTCATTAATGCCGGGGCCACATATCAGTGAACCATGATGGCCCTATTTCATGACATGATGCATAAGGAGATAGAGGTCAATGTAGATGACATCATCGTCAAATCCCGGAAGGAGGACAATCACATTGACCATCTCAAGAAGATGTTCAACAGGTTGCTCAAGTACAACCTCAAGTTGAATCCAGCCAAATGTGCTTTTGGCGTCAAATCAGGTAAGTTATTGGGATTCCTAGTGAGCAATAGAGGCATTGAGCTGGATCCTGCCAAGATCAAAGCCATCACTGAGATGTCAGTGCCCCGAACAGAGAAGGAGATACGCGAATTCCTGGGGAGGATCAATTTCATAAGCCGATTCATCTCTCAGCTCACAGCAACTTGTGAACCCATATTCAATCTACTAAGGAAGAATTCCTCCGCGAAATGGAATGAGGATTGTCAAAAAGACTTCCTTGCCATCAAGAAGCAGCTGATCGAAGCACCAGTATTGGTACCCCCAAGGGATGGAGTTCCCCTGTTTATGTACTTGTTCGTCAATGCCAACGCCATGGGCTGTATACTGGGACAGAAAGATGATAGTAGTAAGGAGAGAGCTATCTACTATATCAGCAAAAGATTCAGCAGCGGTGAACAAAAATACACCCTAACTGAAAAGACATGATGTGCGTTAGCATGGGCAGCCATGAGGTTACAACACTATTTGCATGGGCACACGACCTACCTCATATCCCGTATGGATCCGCTGAAATACGTAATCAACAAGCCAATGTTGAATTATCTACTGTCCAAATGGCAAATGATCCTACAACAGTTTGACATTGTCTACGTGACTTAGAAGTCCATCAAAGGTCAAGGCATTGCAGATCAACTAGTCGAAGCACCGTCAGGAGGGTTTGAACCCCTGGAAACTTACTTCCCGGATGATGGGATCATGACAATTCAGCAAGATCTTCAAGAAAATGTGGTCTAACTATGGAAAATGTATTTCGATGGGGCAGTAAACATGGAAGGTGCCGGAGTTGGGGCGGTCCTTATCTCTGGTACAAGAGAACAATACCCTGTGGCTACCAAGCTGCAGTTTGTCAACACCAACAACACGGCTGAGTATGAAGGCTGCATAATGGGGTTGAAATTAGCCCAATCCATAGGTATCAAGCATCTACTAGTCTTTGGAGATTCTGAGTTGGTTATCAGACAAACCACTGAGCCATATTATACCAAAGAACTGCATTTGCTGCCCTATCAGCGGCAGATCATCAATATATCCATGGAGTTTAAAGAGATAACCTTCATCCACATCCCACGGGGAAGGAACGACTTTGCTGATGCATTAGCAACGTTAGCTTCCCTGATCAACATATCAGGTAGGAGGGGAATTCCCGACATCCAAATCACAAGCCAAAAGACCCCGACATACAGGAATTACGTTGGAGAAGTATCAAATGAAATACCTCCTATCAAACAGCCTTGGTATCAAGGCATCAAG
Source organism: Panax stipuleanatus (assembly GCA_020205555.1). NCBI lineage: Eukaryota > Viridiplantae > Streptophyta > Magnoliopsida > Apiales > Araliaceae > Panax > Panax stipuleanatus. The sequence continues at coordinate 106,265,450 of CM035122.1, forward strand.
GAATATCTACGAGATGGATCTACACCCGCTAGGGCAAGCCACTCCGCAAGAAAGTGGATTCACAAGATGGCTATGAAGTTCTATTTGAGCAAAAATGCACTCTATAAGAGGGATGTTGGAATAGGGCTCTTAAGATGCCTTAATAAAGAGCAAGCCCAGAGATTGATGGATGAAGTCCACGACGGAATCTGTGGTCCACACATGAGCGGTCATCTGCTGGCCAAGAAGATATTAAGAACCAGACATTATTGGATCTCTCTTAAAGCTGACTGTGATGATCATGTCAGGAGATGCTTTCAATGCCAAGTCCATGGAAATGCCATACACGCTCCTCCAAATGAGCTACACAATATGAGTTCGCCATAGCCTTTCTCCATGTGGGGAATGGATGTGATAGGCCCAGTAGAACCCAAAGCCAGCAATGGACATCGATTCATCTTCACCATGATCGATTACTTTACCAAATGGGTTGAAGCTGCCTCTTTTCCCAAAGTTACCAAAGAGGTCATCATTGGGTTTATCAGAAACAATGTCGTCTGTCGATATGGACAACCAGAGGTGATCGTATCAGACAACGCCAAGAACCTAAATAATCAGATGATGAGAGAACTATGTAGCAAGTTCCACATCAAACATCTCAATTTCGTCATCTATCGGCCTAAGATGAATGGTGTCGTCGAAGCAGCCAATAAGAACATCAAGAAGATCATGCAGAAAATGTCCGCCAATCACAAAGAATGGTCTGACCTGCTGCCTCTAACCCTGTTAGCATACAGGACGTCAATGCGTACTTCTACTGGGGCTACCCCCTACTCATTGGTCTATGTCATGGAAGCAGTACTTCCCATAGAAGTAGAAATGGAGTCCTTGCGAGTGTTAATAGACGCTCAGATGGAAGAACGGTACCACCAACTGTCCCTAATAGATGAAAAGAAGGCTACAACCATTTTCCACGGGCAGTTATATCAACAAAGGATTGCTTGATCATACAACAAGAAGGTCCGAATCCGGCAATTCAAAGAAAATGTTTTGGTGCTGAAGAAAGTTTTGGCCAATCAAGACAAAGCCAAAGGAAAGTTCGCCCCAAATTGGGAAGGCCCTTTCATTGTCAAGGAGGTGTTGACGGGAGGAGCTATCAGATTACAAGAAATAGACGGAAGCAAATTTCCCTAACTCATCAATTCAGACACCATAAAAAGGTACTATGCCTGAAACACATGCATACCAGCATCCTGGTCCTGCAAATCAATCAAATCAGTTCAGTTTTCACTAAAGACGGAACTACGAATGACCTGATCTCTCTCAACCCGGGAGTACGTAGGCAGTCATTCTTGGTGCGGTCAAACCAAACAAAAACTCAAAAACTCATCAAACCAAACTCAAAAGAGACACTTCTCAAGCCTCTCTCACACAGAAATTGAATTACGAATGACCTGATCTCCCTACACCCGGGAGTACGTAGGCAGCCCTTCACGGTGCAGTTTGACCTTCAAGAAAATACAAAAACCAATAAAAACCAGTCCCAAGACATCGAAACATAAATCCTATCAAGCCTCCCTGATCCATAGGCCAGTCTAAGATATTCTTCGACATCTCAATGTTAATCCATCAAGGAGAAGCTCATAATACATCAACAACAGCAAGTCATGAAAGAAGTGGTAATCACTCAACAATGACAATACATATCCAAACAGGGAAGTGAATCAAAATATATTTCTTTGATATATAATACTGTTTAATATATACACTGTGTCCTGTACATGACAAAATGGCTGATCTAGTATGTGTAGAAAAAACAAAGCTAGTCTATGGACCCATGGACAAGCAAGATAGCAGTGCCAACATGGCATCTCTTTCTTAAGATGGAGGAGCCGCTGCAAGTGCAATACTCTCAGCCTCCATACGGGCCAGAACATCCACCGCCATCTGTATAGTGGCACTATGATCATCAATATAAGCACTCATATCGGCAACCAGGCCATGGGTATATGATCGGAGAGTAGTACTGTCGGTAATTTGGAGATCCCAGGAAGCTATAGCCTCATCCCTCTCTACAAAAGCAGCATCCCGGGCAATCAAAGTCTCCTCAATCTCAACAAAAGCAGCATCTCGAGAGGATCGAGCCTCATCTCTCTCTCGACCAATGCCGTATCCCGAGTGGCTCGAGCCTTATCTCTATCAGCAAAAGCTATATCTCTGCTGGACAGGGCAGTCAACATCAGCGCCCTAGCCTGATCTCTCTCAAAAGTCATCCTAGCTAATGAATCTGCCATAGTTGGATCTGTCTCAGCAGAAATAATTGGCGAGTCACTAACTATGGATGTTGTCGGACCCATGAATATATCGTCCTCCGTAGGAGAATCAGGATCCTCCATAGGCTCCTCCTCATCTAAATCCACAACCGGAGCTGACTGGACGACTGCAGCCGCTGCTATATCAGTCTCCAACCACGCTCCGTACTCCGGAGAGAGATCCGGATGGCTAATAGAGAAATCAACGCTCTCCCTATCAGTCCAACACTCATAAATTCGAGTCAGGTCAGCTGACGATAACAATGAAGCTGATATCCGCTGATCAATAGCCCCCTCAAATTGGTGCAGGCTCTAGAATTGATCAAACTAACCCATAACTGCTAGCGGATGATAAGTGGTCACCCCTCTCAATCCCGCTAGGGGTAAGTAGTCTATGTCGGAAGCATGGGTAATGAAGCTATAAGGGGAGACTAGCCCTGAGCATGGCAAAATCAAAAAAAGATGCTCTATATCTGACAAAAAGATGACAATGTCTCTGCATCCGAACACTCTGCTGGCTGAAAGGAGTAGGACGTAGCTATCTCGTGGGTGAAGCAGTACCCCTGATGTCTGAAGAAGCCAATCGGGTGCAAATGGGTCATGAACCAAACATACAACAAGACAGAGCTACCTCTAAAAAACCCCTCTGGATGGGTACTGCAATAGGTAGCTGACTTCAATGTCTCGGCCAGTATCATCGGCAGGATGGTGCTAACCTGTCTAAGGGCACGAACCACGACCATTAACCCAACATCTAAGTGGTCCAAGTATAGTGGCATGTATAAGTAAGCCGTGATGCACACAGCAAGACATCTATCCAGGCTGAATGCCACTCCTCTGCCAAGATAATAAAGTTACCAACGTGTCCATCGTAGCTATCCAGTCTATCGAAATGATCGATCAAAAAGTCAATAAAGATCACACGTCCGGAAATGATCTCATCCGTGACTACACTCTGACGTAGACCCGACATCCGCAGGAACGGTCTCCTCATATCACTAATAGCGGTGCGAGCGCAAGGCAAGTCCAAAGCCAAACCTGCAAGCAGCTCGTACTCCTCCAAAGTCTGAGTCAACTCATGCCGCCCGAAGCGAAAAACCTGCCTCTTAGGTATCCAACAGGATAAAAGTCCATCTATGAATCCATATGGAACCTGGAAGTCCACAAAGGCCAATAAATGCCCCAACATCTGATCTACTGTCCCTCTGGCTGGGAAGGGCATGCTATCATACCACGACTGTGACGCCCCCAAATTCCAGGACCGCCACTTGGTCTCTCGAATTCGGTTCATCACGTGCTCATGGTAATACATCACAATAATAATAACTAAATATCACACAATCACAGCGAAAAATCTATTCTAGAATAATTTACAATGATTTATTATAATTATTCCCCCAAGTCTCGCAACCTACAGTACTTAATAGATTACATACTAATATCAATTAACGACTTATTACATAATCTAACTTAAGCTTAAACATAATCAAATCCAGTCTTACTTCATCATCTTAATACAACATTAAAATATTAAAAAAAACATAAAAGAGACAAGCTAGTTGGTAGCCTTGCCCTTGCCCTTATCAATGCCCGATGGTTCGCCCTGCTCTGCCTTAACTGAAATGTTTTAGGGAAGCAAGAATGAGCACAATTGCCCAGCAAGTAATATACGACAAGGGTAAGTGATATAATTCTCAATTCTCGAAAAGGTATAGAAAAGTTTGATAGTTCAAGGATAGCAAGAGTATCAACAGTTCTCAATAACAGTCGCTAAGGACAGAATAATATCGATATAATTCAATAATAATTCAATTCAAGATTTCAAGATAACTGAATACTGAGCAGTCACTAAGGACTATGAACTTCCACAGGATTTGACAGTAATAAACTGAAAATCCAATAAAAACAGATACAGCAGGTGATCAGCCTAAAGTACCCTCGTTATGCATAACAATCAATCATACTCAAGTGCGCGCGTCGGTTCTCCGACAGTTATAGTTTGTTCTTCTCAGTCAAATACAAGATCCCGCACCAATCAATTGGTTTGGGTCGCTTTTCAATAATATAAGTCTAGCCGAATCAAATGGCATAGACACTTTCACAATATTCAAGAACAATACTAAGTTCAACATGTATAATAGCTTTAATGAATTAAGAGTTCAAGTATGCTAATTCAATTCAACAATTTAGTAAGAAACTAGTTCACAATATACAAGGATAGAATACTTGCACCGTAAAAGAGTGTAAGTTAGGAAACTTGCCTTTAGCGTAGTTTATCCACGTAAAGTAATTCAACACTTTTGAATCCTATTTATAGTGTATTATAAGTATAGGATTTTCATTAGTCATTTATGCTCACATATGATATGTAATTTTAAACGCACCCATAAACGTTTAACTTAGTTGCATACTATACACATACTTCATCATATACTTTTGCGTACATATAGCACATTTCAGTTTACAAGACATTATGAAGTCATCACATAGTTTTTAATCGTTGCTTTATAGTCCCCAAACACCTTTTGGACTTATCCTTGGGAAGTTTATAATCAAACATTCAATTTTATCACTTAGCATGCCTCTTAACACATTTCTTAGCATACTGGTCATATATTACAAGTTAAAGTAATCGCATAAGCTAACTGTAAAAAAAATCAGATCAACAACTGGCTCAATTCTGATCCCAGACTGGCGCAGCTGCGCCATGGCTAAGCCTAGGGCCGGCGCAGCTGCGCAGCCCTCTGGCTAAGCCAAGGTTGATATGTGCCTTGTGGTTTCTGTCCGGTCATGCAAGCTAACATTCACACCAGGTATACTGACATGTTAAAAGTCCTTTCGTGTTTTCCCAAGGCAATCTAGGTTCCACTTTCCATAACATGATTCTAGACTTACATTTTAAACAATTCAAGTCCTTACAACATCATAAAATCATGTAAGCTATCATGCTCGTTAATTTTAAATATACGAGGTGATCATATAACTTGATTTAGGCATGCTCACAAGTAGTTATATCATACACGTATTCAAATCTAAATTTATCTTTACATATTAGGGCCAAATGTGGCCATGCAATCACAACGTATACAATTAAACCATAGATACATACGAGAAGGTCATACAAATTGTAATATACATGCTTGCGATTGTCCACATCCTTTATTCATAACTAGCATTGTTTGTTACTTTAGAAACATGCGTAAACCCGTGCCTGGTTAACTTCTTATTGAATTTTAACAAGCGAGTACACACGTATGGTATACTAGTGATGTTATATTCATTATTAAGCATGTTAAAAATATCAGAATATGGATTCTAATACAACATGTTAAGTCCATGTTCAAAGTCCATGTTTCGTTAGTAAGTTCTATTAACGAAGTCTAACATGTTCATGTTACCTTAAGATACATATATACACAAGTTATCACATCCTTCATGAATCTCTAAACCATAATAACATGTATCGAAAGTCAGAATATAAATATAACATATTCAAGTCTCTCTTTATAACTTTAAGTTCCTCTTTAAACATATACGTCGTTTTGTCAAAAAGGTATACCATCTTGGTTTAAACATGCTTACGTTAGGCCTATGTACTCATACATATGTTCTACTCATGTTCACGTGCTTGCCTTATCTATACAAGTAACTACCACATAGCAGTTTTAGGAACAAAATTAGATTCTGGTTCCAGAGGCCGGCGCAGCTGCGCTGCGCCTCAGTAGTAAACTGGCGCAGCTGAGCCGTGCTTCGGCCAGCACCAGTGAGCTCCCTGCTTCGGCAGTTCCCAGCCCAAACACAAATTTACTTCACGAACTTGCTTGTGATCAGTCACATTGGCTCATTAACATATGTATAAGACTATATAACAACTAAGAACATGTCCCAATCCAATCTAGTATGAATTGAAATCAAAATCAAGAATTGGAAATTTTGACAGTAAGCAAAATATAGAACATGAATGAAGAACATGGAAAGATAATTATACCTCTGTTAGATAATTGAACTTGCTGTTACTTCACAATGCTATTATACTGATATATGTATATGCTCTCAACTTATCAACTCAAACAAAATCTCAGCAAGGTGAAATGAGAAGGAAGGAAGCCATATTTATAGAGAAAACAAAATACAGACAATGCAATTGCCTACCATTTCAAACTAACAAAAATTTGAATTGCATGCTAGATAAGAGGAAGTTGGTAGATAGTTGGTGGAATGCATCATGAGAGCCACTCCTCATATAATTATGAGCTAGGATTGCTTGGGAGAAGAATGAGGAAGTAGACTAGCCTTTGAGGTTTTCACGTGTATGAGAGGAAGGAGGAATGGACAAGCCATATATCTCAGCATTTTATTAGTACACAACACTTAAATTATTATACACACATAACATACTTCCTACTCTTATGTTATATTATATATCCCTATTGTCCATACATAGGTTATAACTTAATGTCACAATATAAATTTGCATAAGGAATACTTCAATATAGTGAAGGTGACTTGTACGCATATAATCCATGTACATTCTGTTAATACCGGATATAATTGAATCAGATACTATCACATTATTAAATTCTACAATCAATAATTGATTACAATATATTCATGATATATTATTTTACTGTATACACACTCACCTTGTCACATAGGCATTATCATGTATTCCTATATAGTTTTAACATAATCACATTATGCTTCATGTAATATATGGTTTCTATGTGTAATATATTCGTATTGCATTATATAACATAGTTTATGTATATACATGCATGGTCACACTTAAGTGTCTCTCTATAATATAGTTGTATTCCATATACTTTATATATTCAAGTATTGCACTTTTGCACATATTAATTAATATAATCTTATTATATTAGTCACTCACTTATTTGTTTTATTATTCATAAGGTCAAATAAATAGACTATTTATCTCGTTGATTAACAATAATATTAATTAATTTATTCCTCTTTGATTATAATTATACCAAATTAATAATCATAGGATTAATTATCACATTAACAAATATAAATCTCAGCACAATTATAAACAAGTGGTTTATTATTATTATATTTCTTGCAATAATAATAATCACATATTATTAATCAACCATAGTTAATATCCCACAACAATCAATTAATATTCTCTAATAACAATTAACAATTAATTAATTGTTCACTTAAAAATTCTTCGTCAATTAATATAATTATTAATATTTTTCATCACTGTGCCACACTAGGCTCTCAACGAGTTTATCGTAAACTCCACATTTTTCTCAATTGTCATAGATATTCAATTTAATATAATTGAATTAATCATTCTCATAACACAAAATTATTTATATTCAAATAAATTCTTATTTCCATTAATATAATTATTTAATAATATTAGGAAATTCTCGGGTATTACAACGACCTTAAGGACGATGCTACCACGAATGGTGGTAAATGCTCGATGCGGCTAACTGTCGAGGACGATATCTGTATCACCGTATCACAAGACCATCCAAGGGTCAAATCTAAACTCATCTGTTTAAGTGCATATCCATGACATAATACATGCATAATGACAATAATAAACATAATGCAACAGATAGGAAATATTATGCATATCTACAAAAACTATCTACTGCAAGCATCATCTCTATCTGCTAATAAAATATAAAATAAAAAGTACAGGGATATGGGGTACAACTGCCCAACTGCTAACAGTGGCCTATCAAAATGGGGCATAGCCACCCAACAGCCAAAACAGTGGCCTATCAAAAGATATAGCGAGAAAAGCTATCCAAAAAGATCAATAATATCTACACTCAGGCTGTTAACCTGCTCCATCTCCTCCGTAGAAACAAAGTCTCGACCATCAGGAATGTCTGGGCGGTACAAGGGAGGATCAACCCCTGTATAACTGCTAGAAAATGGACCTATGGGAGGGCCCGCTCCAGAGCTGGAAGGATCAAAAGAAGATACCTCTGATGGATCTCTACCAAGATGCCTGATAAACAAATGAGCTCTCTCCAATTGCTGGGTCAATCTTGTAATTTGGTCCAAGTGGGTAGATACAGGTCAGCCCCGGTCTCAACCCGAGAGGTACAGGTCAGCCCCGGTCTCAACCCAGAAGGTACAGGTCAGCCCCGGTCTCAACCCGGGACGTACAGGTCCGCCCCGGTCTCAACCCGGGACGTACAGGTCCGCCCCGGTCTCAACCCGAGAGGTACAGATCAGCCCCCGTCTCAACCCGAAAGGTACAGGTCAGCCCCGGTCTCAACCTGGGAGGTACAGGTCAGCCCCGGTCTCAACTTAAGAGGTACAGATCAGCCCCAGTCTCAACCCGAGAGGTACAAGTCAGCCCCGGTCTTAGCCTGGGAGGTACAGGTCAGCCCCGGTCTCAACTCGATAGGTACAGGTCAGCCCTGGTCTCAACCTGGGAGGTACAGGTCAGCCTCGGTATCAACCCAGGAGGTACAAATCATCCCCGGTCTCAACCCGGGAGGTACAGGTCAGCCCCGGTCTCAACCCGGGAAGTACAGGTCATCCACGGTCTCAACTCAAAAGGTACAAATCAGCCCCGGTCTCAACCCGAGAGGTACAGGTCAGCCCCGATTTTATCCCGAGAGGTACAGGTCATCCCCGGTCTCAGCCCAGGAGGTCAGGTCAAGCTTCGATCACAACCCGGGAGGCCAACTTAACTTCGAAGACAACCTTGAAGCCTCATATCATCTCTAAAGACAAACCTGGAAGAACCAAGTCAGTCTCGGAGATAACCCTGAGGACAAACAGAATCTGTTGGAATCCAAACGTCGGAGACAACCCCAGGAAGTCAGTCGAAGGCCATGCCAGCACTGAAGGCAACCCCGAGAGGGGAAAAATGGTAATTTCACCAACTTAAAGCTGATTCGATCAAACTCGAGCTGAATTGATGCCACCAAGGTCAGAAAAAATCATAACAATGATCCCGAGTGGAAACAGCGCAAGACAGCTCAACAGACAAATTTTGAGGAATCGAAGACTTGGTTATGAACCCGTCTTTTTGGACTCAGAAAAGGTTTACTCCTATGTCATTGCGACACTCTCGGCAAGGGCTTTCCGGAAAGGTATAGCACGCCTCAAACGGACGCTCCGGTCAAAAGTTAAAAAGTTTTGAATCTGACCTCACATTGCTCGGAGTGCACGTTCTTCGATGCAATGGGACCCACCATGTGGAGCCACAGGTAGACCCGCAGCTGCCTCGGGTAGGGCCGCTTCCATTGGGTCTATATATATGAGTGCACCCCCAGCTCATTTCATAATTCAGAAATGCTCCGAACCCCTGCCCGTTTCATTTCTCAGCTCCGCTCTTGTACTCCAAACCCAAATTTTATCACTCTAACACGTAGATATACTCATATACTACCACATATCAGAAATTAACCGGTAAAAACGGACGTTTAAAGCCTACGATTTGGCAAAAAGCCCGCGTAGCAGTCCATTGTGAGTATTTTTACGATTAAAAAGTTCATACTACTTATTGCACTTTTATACACTTGCATGTTAAGTTTCACTTTCTGATTATGCCCGGAACTCAGTTCCGTGGCCGTTTTGCTTACGTTTTCGTACATTTTAGTAGATAAACACGTTTTCTATCATTTTCACTTCCCGGATCGTCGGTCCACGACTTTTAACAGCTTCTATATATATATATATATCTACATTTATAGCAACTTCGCCGGACTAGGTTATCTTCCCAGTTCGGGTTTGACTTTTTTATGTATATATTTAACTGTATATATACTAACTTTTCAATTCTGTCAAGCCCGGATGTTAAATCTGTGGTAGTTTACTGCTTTTATATATATAACTATATATATATATATATATAGATTTTTCTGACTTATTTGGGCCTAGATTTCTATTTCGTGGCCTTTTTATTGCTTTAATATATATATACTACTTGTATATATTAACTTTTTACATTTCAGTTTGGCCTGGATCATTCTGTGGCCTTTTTAATGTTTTTTTAAATATATATATATATATATATATATATATTTATAATTTTGTCCGGGCAAAGGATAAAATGCCCGTCGCCCTTTACAGCTTTTGTATATATATATTTATATTTCGACAAGCCTGGATCACTCCGTGGCATTTTACAGCTTTTTATATATATATTTTAATTCTGTCCAGCCTGGATTACTCTATGGCTTTTTACAGCTTTTATAAATATATATATATATATATTTACATTCCAGTTCTGGCATCGGATAGAAAACCCATCGTCCTTTACAACTTTTATATATATATATATATATATATTTTCATTCTGTCAAGCTTGGATTACTTCGTGGCTTTTTTCAGCTTTTATCTATATATATATATATATATTTACATTCCAGTCCGGGCATCGAAGTGAAAACCCATCGCCCTTTACAGTTTTCGTATATATATAACTATATATATATATATATATATATATCCTTTACTCATTTTGATTATATTGCTGCTTTAAATATTCATTTGATATGAATCGGCACTGACATCTCTTTGGCGAACTAGATTTCTTTAAATCTCGCCAACTCTAGCTTTCAAACGGTTCAAAATATGTCCAGACGGAACCGGGAAGCTAGAATGACTGAGATTTACTTAAATCTAGCAATTTTTCTAGTTTCAATTATGAAAGCAACCTCGCTGCCCTTAGATCGTTATCTAGTGGGAACGAGATGCTTCGGCTACACGCGAGCCAGGATTTACTGATGAATCCTTTGTTCTTTGCGACATATGGATGTAAATATACATTTTTGTGCATATTTGAGCTGTGCAGGTTTATTGGCTTCCCTATGTGAGCCTAGGAATTATGGGATTCCTGATCAAACTGATCAGAATCTGATTCCCATGATGAACAAACTCCACTTTACAAATGTACCCTGCCAGTTTTTCTGTAAAAATGTACATCCAAAAGATCTTAAAACGGTTATCCGGGTTTAAGGTCTCAACATAGTGAAAATATGATTTGTCATGTCAAAGTCACTCCGATGGCTGTCATGTCCATGAGAAGACAGACACTTGCATATATTCTGTGGTCGAGGATGCTTCACAGCCTGACAATTACCATTCAAATTGAGCTAAAAAGGCTGAAAATATAAAAATTGAAGTATCCATATGCTTCAATTCCTACGTGAGCGTAAGGGTTTGAAAACCTGCTTTCAAAACATCATTTTAATAATCTTGTCTAAAAAAGAGACTTTTGCAAATTAAATCAAACCCTTCCTTCGTATGTAGGTTCAACGAAGCATGTCTATACTTTCAAATCAAAGCGTAGGCCCAATTTTCTTCCAGCATTCACACACACATTGCAGATTTAAAAGGAAAATATTGAAAAGATGCGATACCGTGTTCAAGGGAGTTGTGGGGTGCCTAACACCTTCCCCACACTTAACCAAGCCCCTGAACTTAGAACTTCGATTTCAAATATTCAGTTTTGACAGTGTCCAACAATTGGGCCTCTTTTCAAACAAACTCGGTTAAGTCGGTACAACCATTTCAAAACTACCAACTGTCGACTTTGTAAAACGTTCAAATCGTCGACATGATACATGTTGGCCTTTTCCTAAAAAACCCTTCAAAACCTTTTTCACAATAAAAAAGATAAAATAAAGGTAGACAAAACTTAGGAAGAGAGAAAGATTCGGGTCTAACTCGACCCGTATTTTTTCCTGACATCGACATTGAGCTCGAACTATTTGCTTATTTTACAATCTTACATGCAATGCATTGACTATTTTATATACACTAGTGGTTGTTGCACAAACATTGTATCTATAAATTATGTGAAGTAAAATAAGAACTTTATAAAATTTAAAGGAATAAATAGAAAGTTATAAGAAATGAATATTAAAAAGGATAAAATAGTAATATACCTAAAGTTGTAAGGGCGAAAGAGTACAAACAAAGGAAAAAATGTGACCCAATTACACCTAACTTATGAAGAAAGCCTCCGCCTTCATAGAGGCTTTATAATATAATTTTTTATATAAAAAATAACTATTAATGATAATAACATTAATATCTTATAATAAAATAATTTTTTATTATTTATACAACTTTTTTTTACCTCAAATTGATTTAAAATACATGTTATCTAAGAATATAAGTAAATTTAACTTCAATATTTAACTAAATTACATTACTTGTTCGATACGACTGTAGACACTCGAAATTTCTCTTTCCTTGGACTAACATTTCAGGAGGGTAAAAGCGTAATTTCACTTCGGAGGCAACCCAGAGGTAGGGCAAAAGCTTGATTTGACCCGAAGACAACTCCGTGGAGAAATCAAAGTGCAACGACGCCCAAACACGAAGTGAACCGAACGAGAACCGCAAAGCTGAGAATGTGGCCATAAAAAGTCACTACAGCAACCACTGAACTGCGAGCTATCAAAGCCGAGCTGATTGACAACCCTCGGGAATCGGAAGATACCTTTAAGCTAATTACATCATCTTCCCGGTAACCCGATTCAGTCAGCCTTCCGCAAGGACTTTCTAGGATTTTTGGGTACGGAGTTCATCTTTCACCAGACTGAGACTGAAGGAACAAACTTCAAGGTGGTGGGACCCGCGGGGCTGGGGTATAGCCGCACGTATAACTGCGGCTGCCCCGGATCCCTATATCCAGCAGCCAACAGCTCATTTGAAAAAAAGAAGTTAGAAAGAGAGATTTTAGAGAGAGAAACCCTCGAGTTTGACATTTCTTTAACAAATTTAAGTTGTTTGATCTTATATATCATACATCTTAAGTGTCTAGAGTGATATAAGTTGATCCCGAGCCAAAAAAAACTTGTTCACGCATTTCTCAAGGTGAAAAATGCTCATTTTGGGTCACTTTCTTTGCAAATAATGTTCTAAATACTAGATCCATGTTATATCTTGTTTAAATTTAGTTAAACTTGTTGTTTTATACATATTTTGCGTAATAGTTAGTAGATCTAGAGTTTTTAGCAAAGATTTTTAAGCTGGAAATGTATTTTATCGGGGGAATTATGTCTGGCCATGCCCGGCGTCGTTACCTTAACCGCAAAGAGGGGATGCCGAAGGCAGAGCTAGTGACTGAAGTGAAGTCGTAACAAAGTAGCCGTACTGGGTTGGAGGTCTAATAGTAGTCACATCAAGTTCTCCCCCTCTTACTCAAGATAGGCAGCGAGAGAAAAAATGAATGAAATCCTAGTTTAATTGATTTTATCAACCCTTTTACTTATCAACAGATTCTTGTTGGATTTGTACGAAATCGTGGCGCAATCAAATTGTACAAAATAACGGAAGCATGATATATCAGAGTTTAAAAAATTTCTACAAAACCATTACCCGGATCATCCTTTATGCAAATTATTAATTTAAAACGATAAATAAGAAGTTATGGAATCATACCCTTGTAGAACGAAGCTTCCACGGATACGAGTTTAACTCCTTATTCTTCGTGATCTCCTTGAATTTTCAGGTTAGACTCCTTCCTTTGATCAATGTTAGCCACCTAAGCGTTTGGCCTCTAGAGGTGATTCACTAAGAAGAGGAATTATCAAGAAGGAGGGTGGTTGGTTAAACCCTAGCTTTCTATCCTTTATAGAAAAAGAGTACTCTCCAATAATTATAATTGCATCAATTGATATCTAACATAAGACTCCTCTTATATAGATATTGGTCAACCCTTCTAATCCTATTAGACATAGGTTTTCATTTAATTAATTAAACTCCTTTAATTAATTATGCTTCCCAACATATTGGGATTTAATTAATTAAACTTCTTTAATTAATTTGCCTCCTAATCTTATTAGGAATAAATGAGAGTACTAATATTAAATTAATTCCTAAACTCTTTTAGAAATTAAAATAATAATAATTGTACTAATATTAATAAGACTCCTCTTATTAATTTATATTTAATATTTTCAAAATATTAAATAATAAACATTAATCTATTTAATTTATTCTATCACCATAGATTAAATTAATTACACTTAATGTATTATTACGATTATGCCATTACATTCTTATATAATTATTCTTCCTTTGTTGGTGTGACCCTTTAGGTTCTCCATATTAAACCTGTGACGCCCCCAAATTCGGACCGTCACTGATCTTGAATTCGGTTCGTCACGTACTAATTCTAATAACAATTAAAATCTCAAACAATGGAATAACAGAATAATTTACATTGATATAACATAAATATTCTCATCCCAAGTCTCGAAACTATTACTAATACACTTCATAACTTAAACCAAACATATCTTAATATATAACATTAAATAAGTCTTAATACAACATAAAGGAAACATCCTAAGAGCACAGCTACTTCATAGCTTTGCCTTCGCTCCTGTCCCGGGGTTCCACCTTCCCCTGCCCTAACTGAAATATTTTAGGAAAATCAAGAATGAGCACAAATTGCCCAGCAAGTAATATACGATAAGGGTGAAGATTTTTATAAATCGAGTTTGAAATATCAAGGTATAATCTTGATGATAATCAAGAGTTTGAAGAATAACATCATGAACAACGAGTATTAACAATTCAAATTAAAACCTTGGAATATGAAACGATAGTTCATTATAGATCAACAGATATATATGAATTCAAAGGCTATCAACGTATCCAACTAGATAAAGTAATTTATACTGAGCAGTCACTAAGGACTATTGAACATCTACTAGAATTATCAATATTAAACTGATAATCCAAAAATAAGTACGATAGATGATCAGTCTACAATACTCTATATTATGCATAACACCACAATAATTTTCACGCGTATGTTGGGGCTTCCAACAATATATACACTCCCCTTACCATAAGGGTTGTTCAACTCAGTTTTCAAAGATTTCATACCAGTCAATTGGTTTGGATAGTTTTCTAAATATGCACATAGTCTAGCCGAATCAAATGGCATAGACACTTTCACAATATTCAAGAACCATGCTAAGTTTAACATGAATAATAGCTCAAATGAAACAAGAGTTTATTCAATAAGCATACTAATCCAATTTAAACGAGTAAGTAATACAGCTTGCTTTCACAAGGGTCCATTGCAAAGGTTAGGATTCTTGTAATTAACAACACAAGAACGAGTTCAAAGAAACTTGCACAATAAAAGAGTGTAAGTTGGAGAAACTTGCTTACAATATCCGTTGAATAAAGTAATGCAAGGGTTTAAGATACTTGCATAATAAAAGAGTATAGAAATTTGCTTACAAGATCCATTGCATAAAGTAAATGCAAGGGTTAAGATACTTGCCTCAAGCGTAGTCTATCCACGTTAAATAAATCAACACTTTTCGAATCCCTATCGTAATATAGTTATGCGTATAGGATATTCATTAGTTACGTATACTCATACATGATATGTAAGTTTAAACGCATACATAAACGTCTAACTTAGTTGTATACTCTTTACATACTCCATTACACACCTTGCGTAGTTATAGCACAAAAATTTAGTTTATAAATCACCATGAAGTCAAATAACATAGTTTCTAATCATTGCTTTATAGTTTGCAAATACCTTTTGGACTTAACATTCAAAAGTTTATAAATATATATCAACATACTTTTATTACACATATGTTTATCCATGTATTCGACACACATTTAAAATCATAGATGTATAATCCACATTGCTTCGAAAACCTTAGAAACACCTTGGCAAAACTTAGTTCCATAAAGTCACTATATGCTTGAACACTTAAAACATTGCTTGAGTCATGTATTATAGCTTAAGGCATTCATACATGCATGTTGAGGAACTAGGTTTGGTCTTTTCCATTTACTTTCAACAATGGATAGTTCTATTCATAAATCTTTATTTTACGAAGCCAAGAGAGCTTATCACGTCAAAGACTAACCATAGTACTTATTAAACCACATAACATTGCCAAACAACCTCTTTCTACACATGCTTGCAGGTATTAGATTTGGTTGTATAACTTTCTACTTAGAAACTCTTTTAGTTCATGCTTACGTAGTTTATAACGTGCCTAACTAGATGTGTGAATTTGTCGATTATCTCTAGAGGCATAAAGTCTCCTATCATAGTTTGATCAATAGTTCACAATACAAGTCGTAGAGTTTTCAACTCAATTGGTTTCCAAATACTAAACTCTTATGACCAACAAGTTAAGCATGCAAGGTATCTTGATTTCACATTTCATATGTATTTATAAAACTAACTAAGTTGCGCATACATGCTAAAAAGGTTAGATTTCAAAAAGGCGTAAGGTTTTATAAACATGGTCTTCGTCCTTTAACTTTTCTTTCAAAAGATTATAACTCAAACTCTAATCCTACTAAAATATCTTGCAATATGCATTAACACATGTTTAAGGATCATGTAAGCTCCTTAAGTTTAGTTAGGTTAGGTTACAAAGCTTAAAAAAAACAACACAGTTTTGGTTCCCTGGTCACCCCCCCGACGGGGCGGGTAAATGAGCTACCGGAGGCCCGTCGGGGGGCAAAGCCCTTGCATTCCCTGGCCACCCCCCGCCAGGGCGACAATTTGGCTTATAGGAAGCCCGCTGGGGTGGGCATAGCAGTTGCAGTTCGAAAATTCTTTTCCCCTGCTGCGAACAAACATCCCAAAATCACAACAAACAACAATTTAAAGCATACCCACTATGTATAAACTCCATAAACTTACTACCCAACATACATAGCATGATTCCAACAACTCCAAACACATAAACAATCAAATTCAAGAATAAATTTCAAGATTTTTTTGCCATTTCTCAAAGTTTAATACATTTAGTGATTCTCTTCACTACGGATTCGTTACTTGACCAAATTACTTCGTTTAACTTCCGTTGATTTCGTATTCAACCATATTAACATTATCTAGCATCAATTGACAAATTCAACCATACATTTTCCAACTCTAACAAGTATTATAGCCCTTTTCTAAGAACTTTGCAAAACTTGAACTTAAGAACATATGAAGGAATATTACCTTTTGTGAAGTTGAAATGCTACTCTAGCTTCAATTTGCAGATTACTCAACAACACTTCTCACTCCAATTTAGAACTCACAGAGAAATCAACAATTCATGTTTGAGAGGGGGACTTCTATTTATAGAGGGACTATTGTTCATATGGAGATTTTGCCCTAAGGATTGTTTCCATGGAAGATTGAAGGAACCATTGTGCAACAAGAAGTTGGTGAAAAGTTTCACCAACTCCATCTTCTCCTCTTCCCATAGCTGTAAGACCCCAACTTTTATGAATAAAGATTTAGTTTTCTTTATATATTATTTCGAAACAGTAAGGTGTTGTTTTGATAAATACGAAAGTTATGGGTGAAATGTGCAAATATTTTTAAAATGAGCAAGTGGTTATAAAATATTCTTGTTGTCGGGGAATATTCGTTTGGTCGTGGAATATTCTTGTTGTCGAGGAATATTCGTACGACGGCGCAGCTATTTGTGGGCCCCCACAATAGAATAACTGTCGGATATAGAAAGCGACAGAAATAACTTTTTACAAAATAACGGCGTGGTTGTTACCGTTAGTACTGTTGAAATACCCGGTGGTTAAAATACAGTGATACACGGTGTTGCATAGTAGCACACGGTATTGCACAGTATTTCAAATTATTGAGTCTTACGTGAGAAGCCATTACTCAATTATTGTTACAGTAATTACTGTTCAATATTTTATATTATTGACTCAATAATTGCTACGTTGATATTTTATATTATTGACTCAATAATTGCTACGTTGATATTTTATATTATTGACTCAATAATTGCTGCATTGATATTTTATTGACTCAATAATTGCTACGTTGCTATTTTTTATGATTGATTCAATAATGGCTACAGTTGATATTTTGTAGTATTGATTCAATAATTGTCGTTGCACAGTATTTCACGTTATCAACTCAATAATTCATATTATTTGAATAATTATATTAGATAGCATTATTGACAATGTCTAAGGAAGTTCTGTCTAGGAGGGGTTATTTAATTGCGCGCCAGTAAGGAGAAGTCCTTATCGGAAGGCCCCCTCTGTCCTGGGAACGACCTGGTTGTTAATATTGTAGTTCTATAATATTATTTGCGAATAATTAATTATTGATTTATATGATAAGGAAATATTTATTTTGTGGATATTAAAGAAGGAATTGGCGCTGATGAGTTTTTATCAATATTTTGGTGTGAGAAATCATCTGGTTGTGGATTTCGGATAATTTATGTTTGGAATTTGGAAAAACTTTCTTCTGCAAAGTTGTAGAGAATTAAATTTCCTATGGAAGGGCACAGAATTTGTATTTTTCTGACGAAGGGGCTATTTGTTATGAATTATTGAAGTTTCGGAAAATATATATATTATTTAATGGGTGGGCCCCACTTTTGTTGAAATCTAATTTTTTTGGTAGCAGCCGGCGGCTGGAGAATTTTAAAAATAATAATATTATTTTATTATTTTAGTCTCCTTTGGCATCCTAAGCTTTTCCTATAAATAGGGTGCTTAGGTTAGAATTGAAAATCACACCAGAATCAGAAGTTTTCTCTCTCTATAATATCGAGCGTATTTTTGTGAGTATTTCAATACTTTGAGTATTAGTATTCAGCGCAAGTTTCCTTCAATATTATATCCGATATTCCAGTCAGAGGTACTATCTTTTTGAGGTAAGGGATGTTATTTTCTTTCGTAAATGATGTTATTCTTCTCAATATCATTATACAGAAATATTGTCATGGATTTTATGTTGAAATTCTTACTTTTTCCGTTGGGGTTACTATTCACGTATACGGCACTATTCACGTATACGGCACTATTCACGGAAAAATTAAATTTTCTTCTATTTGTCCAAATTGCTTGTTGAGGTTATTATCTTTGATTATATCCAAGTTTTGAGCTCTATTCTTGAATTTTGCTCCATAATTGATTATTACGAGGTATTTTTGAATTGGATATACTAAAATACGAATCCTTAGTCTTTGTCTTTTATCTCACTGGATTCGTTTTTTTAAAATATTTTTCATCATTCTCAGTCCTAAAAGATGAATGATTACTTGATGAATATCTTTGGCCTGTAGAGCAAAGATGAATGATTACCTGATGAATATCTTTGGCCTGTAGTGCAAAGATGACAGGTGTTGAGATGAACATGACCACTGATGATACAAATGAATATCTTTGGCCTGTAGTGCAAAGATGAATATTTGATTCGAGATGTATATTGATTGATGTTACAGGGATAAAATATTAATGATGGACTTTTAAATCATAGAAGATAGTAGACTTTATTCTCTGCTTAATTCTTCTAATGAACTGTTATTTCCGCTGCGAATATTGATCTGAAGTTGGTTGTCCATTATATTTTATCTGATTTGTTGAAGACTAACGATAATTTATTTTCCATTATCTTAGTCATAATATTCTTTACTGAGCTAGTTGAGCTCACCCTTTTCATCTGTTGTCCTCTTCAGGAAATGAGAATGTTGCGGGAACTAGTCGGGGGACAGAGTAATGGTCCGAGTTAGAGCAGTAGTAGTCCTCACTATTTCTGATAAATAGTGTGATAATAATTGTAATGAGAACTTAGTTTGAATCTTAATATTTTCTACATATTTGTATTGAGACTCACAGTTGTGTGGTCGTATTTTGCACGACCGTATGATGTAAAGTTTGTATTTGAATTCTGTACCATGTATTTGGCGACTCAGAATGGGTTGGGTTGAATGGACCTATTCTGGGGGGCGTCACAATAGCCATCATTCCCATCTTGGTTTTTAGCAAATATAGAGCCATAGGGTTTTAGCAACACACGAAAATGAGAAATGAGGGGCAAAGTGACTATCAATTTGGGACACTACTATAATACTCAGCATTTGCAAAACCAATACTTAGCATACTTAGGTTTTATTTCATTTTTAGTTTATAAGGTAATTTAATGGGATTATATTGTGATACATTAGGGATAAATATACACATAATCATATAATCCATGTACATTGGTTTATTTCAAATAATATTCACATTAGACTAGAATAATTTAGTTGGGTGCCAATATCATTTTCCATAAAACTCATTATTCCAAATTCTACATAAATATTAAAATAATCATTTAATATTAATTATTTATTTAGTCTAAGTTATTTTCTCTCATAGGTTTAAAATACCCATTTAATTACTCCCACACACAACATGGGGTCACATAAGACTCTTTCATACCACTTAGTGATTTACATAAGTTAAGCTTACTTTTATCATATAGTTTTATATAATAATTATTCACATTCCAATGTCACACGTCATTTTACAACCTCTATTATACAACTACATACATATATATCTACATGTATATATATACATATTCCTATCATCATACATTACACATTGGGCCACATCAAATTAAATCAATTGGGCTAAGCACACTAAAGCACATGACCTCTATTATTTAATCTAGCACATAAATTGATTGGGCCTCATCTCTTAATTCTTATATCATAAAAGAACCTGTGATTAAATAGTTACCGTACAATTCAATATTTTCACCATACAATGTCCCAATTAAATATAAGACATGGAATTACTGTCAAGTCTTATTTTATTAATTATATGTATTTTGATTAGAAAATGCACAACTCCAAATAATGCAAATTAAAAACTCCTTTCTAATTTCATTCTGCCTTGGCCAAAGACTACTGAGTTGTCATTTAACGAATCACATAGGACATATCTCTTTTTTTACTAGAAGTGGTAGATTCTTTATTGACCATTCATTATCTCCATATGTAACTGATTATACCAAAGCATACCCTTTGATATACCCTAAGGGTCTTAAGGAATAAGTCAAAGTATAATTCATTACACACAAGATACTATGATGATCTCAAGTCCAAGGATCACTTGTATTACTATCACATTAGGAATTCCTATTGACAGACAAGTAAAACTCCATTAGGTATTCCATAGCGAGTCACGTTCTGTGAACTTATTCTCCAATAAGCACCTACATACTTGCTTTAGTGCTCCACACAAATGATCATGAGATCAATCATCCTCATCCAATGAGCAAGCAACATATGTACCAATCTATCCGGATTTACTAATCTCATTTTTAGTAATCCAACAATTGGGAATTATTTTAGTTTTAAGCTTTCTAAGAATTTAGATCTCATTAGCATGATCAACATCATGATCTTAAAAGCATTGCTTAAAACTATGGGTTATTTACATATTATAAAAACAACATCATGTAGATAATTAAATGTCTTTAATAAATAAATACTTTTATTAATAAATAAATAAGATTATCTCCAAAGTATATGCTTTATCATCATACATGATTGGCTTGTATGCATACTACTTTCAATCTCCCACTTGCACTAAAGCCAATCGCCATGGTATCTCATACTCTTCTTCTCTAAGTGACGATCAAACTGCTGTTGTGTTAAAGCTTTAGTAAATGGATCTGCAATGCTGTCTTGAGAGTCTACACGCTCTAAGGTGACGTCTCCTCTTTCAATGATTTCTTTAATCAAAGTGCCGCAACACATGTTTAGATTCAAGATGAGACATATCAACTATTCCTAGTTCTGTAATGAACTTTTCATCCGAAACATCAACTTGCAGCTTCACTTATAGTTATATACTTTGTCTTTGTCACTAGACCAACAACCTTTTGCTGTTTGAAACCTTTCCAATTCACTGCACCACCTTTCAAGGTAACGACTTACCCTATAGTGGATTTGCTGTCGTCTTGGTTAGTCTGAAAACTTGAGTCTGATTAGTCCTCTAGTTTAATTCAGACCCATCATGTGTCATGATGACATCTTTTGTGTCAGTTAAGTACTTTAGGATATTTATCACTGTCCTACATTGATCTTCTCTAGAATCTGACTGATCAACCTCAAGTTTCGTATATTTCATTGCATACATGATAGTAACTCATGCGATCTCTCTTTTATTGAGAAATTTTTTAGAGAGATACACTCCATGGCTCATCATCATGAGACACCTTTTGGAGTTTGCCATGCTAAACGCCTTTAGCATCTAATGAATATACGTTCCTTGAGTTAAGCCGAACATCCTTTTAAATCTATCTATACAAATTTATATCCCTCAATATAGGATTTTCTACCTAAATCATTCATGGAGGAATGTTTAGGCAACTTTATTTTGATCGATTGTAGCATAGGAATGTCATTCCCTATCAATAATATATCATTAACATATAATACAAGAAATGAAACAGCGCTCCCACTAACCTTCTTGTACACACATGGTTCATTTTTATTTTTGATAAAATCAAACTCTTTGATTGTTTCATCAAAATAAATGTTCCATCTACAAGAAGCTTGCTTCAATCCATAAAAGGATTGTTGTAGCTCATATATATGAATTGCTTCAACCATTGAAACAAATCCATCTGGCTGTATCATACATACATTTTCCTTTAATAATTTATATTTGAGGAAGGGCTTCTCCACGTCCATTTTGCCAGATCTAGTAATAATAAGTTACAATCGTAAGTAAAATACAAATGGTGTTGTGCATTACTTCAAAGATCCATTTTAGATTTTATGGACATCTACCATTTCTCTAAGTCTTAGTTACTCATAGCATGTTCGTAATTCAATGGATCATCATCATCATTTATGACGTGTACCTCATCGTCATCCTCTATGACGAATCTATACCTTTTAGGTATCTTCGGTACTCATCAAGATTTACGAATAGGGTGTTGTACACTAGGTGTTATACTTGGATAGGTTCATCCAATTGATCTGTAGTGTTTTGTGGTTCTTAAATTTCTTCAAGATCTATTTTTCCTCCCACTAGCCCCTTCAAGGATAAACTCATTTTCCAAGAAGGCAGCGTGTTTCGCATTAAACACTGTTTGCTCAGTAGGATTGTAGAAATAGTATTCCAAACTTTCTTTAGGATATTCCGCAAACGTGTACTTATCAGATCTTTTCCCAAGCTTATCATTTTGAAACCTTTTTCACATAAGTTGGACATCCCCAAATCTTAACATGCTTAAGACCAGGTTTCCTCCTTGTCCACATCTCATATGGACTCTTTGGGTCGGATTTTGAGGGGACCTTATTTAGTAGATATGTAGCCGCTTTTAGGGCATAACCCCAGAATGATACTGGAAGATCGGTAAAACTCATCATGGAATGAACCATGTCCAACAATGTTCGATTTCTCCTTTTAGATGCTCTATTTAACTGTGGTGTACCTGGTGGAGTCCATTGTGAGATTATACCATTTTCTTTGAGACAATTAAGAAACTCACCGCTTAGGTATTCACCATCTCGATCTGATCAAAGAATCTTAATACTTTTGCCAGTTTATTTCTCTACTTCACTTCTGAACTCTTTGATCTTTTCAAATGATTCAGATTTATATTTTATTAAATACACATATCCAAATCTTGAGTGATCATCAGTGAAAGTAATAAAATAAGAATATCCTCCCCGTGCATTCGTTGTCATAGGTCCAAAAACGTCTGTGTGAACAACCACTAACAACTCTATAACTCTTTCTCCTTTTCCACTAAAAGGAGATTTAGTCATTTTACCCATGAGACAATATTCACAAGTTGGATATGATTCATAATCGAATAGCTCTAAGAGCCTATCCTTATGTAACTCGGATAATCTTGTTTTATTGATATGACTGAGTCTACAGTGCCACATATAGGTATAATTAACATCATCTCTTTTCCTTTTCTTAGTTTGTTCTATTTGAAATATATTTTCATGCAAGTCAAGTATGTAAAGTCCATTTCGTAAATTACCAACACCATATAAAACATTGTTATTATAAATTGAACAACTGTTGTTCTTTATTATAATTTCAAATCCATCCATATCTAATACAAAAATAGAAATAATATTTCTAATGATGTTCAGAACAAAATAACAATTATTTAAATAAATAGACTTGCCCGTAGGCAGTGATAAACAATAAGTGCCTACAACTAATGCAACAACCTTTGCTTTATTTTTCACTCGTAGGACAACCTCATCCTTGTTCAGCTTTCTACTTCTGACCAGTCTCTGCACAGTATTACATATGTCAAAACCACAGCCGGTATCCAATAACCAAGTAGAATTTTGACTTTCTGAAAAATTAATTTCAATCTTGAACAAACCTTGATTGGAAGTCGAAGCTTCTCCAAGCTTCTTCTCTGCCATAAACTTCTTGCAGTTCCTCTTCCAGTGACCTAGCTCATTGCAATGGAAACACATTCCTTTGCTAGCTGGATCAGGTTTCTTTTGTTCCTTCATGTCCCTTAGCCTTCTTAGATTTCTTCTTTTCAGAAGATACCTTGGGCCTTTTTCTTTTCTTGGAAGAATCCACCATTAGGACATAGTTCTTCTTGGATGGGAAGTGACCTTCTGTAGTTTTCAACATGTTAAGTAATTCAGACAAGCTGACATATAACTAATTCATGTGAAAATTAACAACGAATTGCAAGAAGGTCTCAGGGAGTTACTGCAAGATCAAGTCTTGACTCAACTCCCCATCCATAACGAACCCAAGCTGTCCTAGGCGTTCAATCAGATTGATCACCCTTAGGACATGAGTCTCAACGGCAGTGCCCTCGGTCATCCGAGATCGAAAGAGCTCCTTAGATATCTCCTATCTAGTAGTCCTACTTTGTTCACCATACAACTCCTTGAGGTGAAGCAACATAGTAGGAGCATCCATTTTTTCATGCTGATGCTGAAGCTCGTTATTCATGGATGCGAGCATGATGCATTGAGCCACATATGCATCATCTTACCACTTTGTTATGGTGGTAATCTCTTCCTCAGAGACTGATTCTGAAACAGTTCCAAGGACAGGTGAATTTAGGACATAAAAAATCTTTTAAACAGTGAGAACTATTCTCAGATTCCTTAACCAGTCCGTGTAATTCGGTCCGGTTAGTTTGTTAGCATTAAGTATGCTACGCAGTGAAATTAGTGATTTCGACATTTTTAAATTTCTGTATGTGAAAAGACAACATTTTAGCATACATTCATTTAATTAATTTTAGATACCAAAATAAATTAGGTCTTATTTTAAATTGGTATCTCCCACTATTTTCTTCAAACCATATTATCCTCACTTATATAGTTCGGCAACATCTAATTAAAGATTTGCTAGTGAGAATAAGGATCCCATTTCAAATATATATAGCCTTGTGGATAGTACAACAAACGATATATAAATAAATAGGTAGACAACTTTTTGTCAATTACATCAACATGTAACTCTTTTTTATTTTGTCTCTTAAATCATAATGGTCAAGTGTGTGCACATCCGAACTAAAATGATTTAAGTTAAGTCCAACCTAGCACTTCAATAAATTTAAAAAAGAAAAATATTGTCATTGTGGATAGCACAACAAAATAATATTGCTCAATTTTTTTGATAAGCATCAAATGTGATTAAATTAATATCTTAAATACGCAATACTTGCCTTGTGGATAGCACAACAAACTCGTATTAAATATTTAATACTCTATTAATTTATCATGCTAGAAGGCGACGTTCGATATTCCAAATATCTCTGAATGCTTTAGACTTAATATAATTTCTTTGAGGAGTTTGTTATTATTAGTCTTATCTTGTTTAGCGTGCATGCACACACACACACACACACACACACACACACACACACACACACATATATATATATATATATATATATATATAAAATACGCGTCATTTTATTAAAACATACGAAGCATGTTTGTATAAAATATAATATATATAATACTAGCATGCATATATAAAATACTATATTCTACACGAATTGATTATGAACTTTTATTCTAGTTTGGTTCACTCGAGCCACCAAGTGAACCAAAAGGTCAAATCTAAGGGTGCAAGAAATAAAATTTAAACGTAACTATTACATTTAAACCCAGGCTCCATACAAACGGGTCTTCACGCGCTCCTTGCTCCTTGGTCTCCAATTTCTTCAAGATAATTCTAACTATTTCTATTACATAAACTATTTAATTTAAATAGAAACCATGATCAGCAGTCAAGGGGAAGTACATAGGAGGAAGATAGAATTTTACATAAAAAAAAACAGAGAAGCCGAGGTACGCAGACCCCATTTAATAAAAGTCATTCATTCAAACATTCAACTAAAACTAAATCCAATCACATTGGTCAATAGTTCATAATCAATCCCATTTATTTTCATACATATCACCATATGCATCAATAAATAAATATTCATCTCATGAATTAAAATATTCCATATATATATGAGTATCATTTAATGGGCAATTTTAAATTGCATGAAATCCAATTTTAAGATTAAAATAAACTCTTTATTTTAATTATAAAATTATTAAGAATATATATATATATATATATATATATATATATATATAAAATATATAACCGTCCCTTTTTTTAAAAAAACTTCCTGGATAACAATTATGTATCACTTTATATATATATAAGTAACCTGTTATATATATATATATATATATTAGTGAATCAGTTTATAACCCGTTATATATATCTTATAGTGAATCAGGTTACTTTTTCTTTCATTTTTTTTCTCCTGGGTCACTTTTAAAGGGATAATTCGTGGTCACTGTTCTTAATAAAACAATCAACATCTAGGATAGTAGCGAACATACGGATCTCACCACGAAAGAAAAGAAAAGAAAAATTTGGTTTCCATTTTTTTTCTTTCATAAAAAATTAATTTTATACAACTAATTATGCCCAATAAATTATTCTAAATACATACCCATATGTATATTGAAATCAAAATAATTAATAATTGCATAAAAGTTTGGCTCTGATGCCACTGTTGGATTTGTACGAAATCGTGGCGCAATCAAATTGCACAAAATAGCGGAAGCATGGTATATCAGAGTTTAAAAAATTTCTACAAAATTATTACTCGGATCATCCTTAATGCAAATTATTAATTTAAAACGATAAATAAGAAGTTATAGAATTATACCCTTGTAGAACGAAGCTTCCACAGGTACGAGTTCAACTCCTTGTTCTTCGTGATTTCCTTAAATTTTCGGGTTAGATTCCTTCCTTTGATCAACATTAGCCACCCACGTGTTTGGCCTCTAGATGTGATCCACTAAGTAAGAAGAATTATTAAGAAGGAGGGTGGTTGGCTAAACCCTAATTTTCTATCATCTATAGAAAAAGAGTACTCTCCAACAATTGAAATTGCATCAATCGATATCTAACATAAGACTCCTCTTATATAGATATTGGTCAACCCTTCTAATTCTATTAGACATAAATTTTCATTTAATTAATTAAACTCCTTTAATTAATTAGGCTTCCCAACATATTGGGATTTAATTAATTAAACTCCTGTAATTAATTTGTCTCCTAATCTTATTAGGAATAAATGAGAGTACTAATATTAAATTAATTCCTAAACTTCTTTAGAAATTAAAATAATAATAATTGTAATAATATTAATAAGACTCCTCTTATTAATTTATATTTAATACTTCCAAAATATTAAATAATAAACATTAAACTATTTAATTTAGTCTATCACTATAGATTAAATTAATTACACTTAATGCATTATTACGATTATACCATTACCTTCTTAAATAATTGTTCTTCCTTTTATGGTGTGACCCTTTAGGTTCTCTATATTAAATTGGTTGTGAATAAATCAATTAGAATAATTTTAATCTTATTTAAATAAATAAATTAAACTAATAATTTATTTAAATAAATAATATTTATTCTACAATAGGGATAAGCCTCTCTAGCAATCAACGACTTTCCAGATAATATAGATTTTAACATTAATCATAAAAGAACCTGTGAGTAAATAGTTACTGTACAATTTAATCCTTTCACCATACAATGTCCCAATTAAATATAAGACATGAAATTACTGTCAAGTCTTATTTTATTTAATTATATGTATTTTGATTAGAAAATGCATAACTCCAAATAATACAAATTAGAACTCCTTTCTAATTTCATTATGCCTTATCCAAGGACTATTGAGTTGTCATTTAACGAATCGCATAGGACATATCTCTTCTTTTACTAGAAGTGGTAGATTCTTTATTGACCATTCATTATTTCTATATGTAACTTATTATACTCAAGCATACCCTTTGATATACCCTAAGGGTCTTAAGGAATAAGTCAAAGTATAATTCATTACACACAAGATACTATGATGATCTTAAGTCCAAGGATCACTTGTACTACTATCACATTAGGAATTCCTATTGACAGGCAAGTAAAACTCCATTAGGTATTCCATAGCGAGTCACGTTCAGTGAACTTATTGTCTAATAAGCACCTACATACTTGCTTTAGTGTCTCCACACAAATGATCATGAGATCGATCATCCTCATCCAATGAGCAAGCAACATATGTACCAATCTATCCGGATTTACTAATCCCATTTTTAGTAATCCAACGATTGAGAACTATTTTAGTTTTAAGCTTTCTAAGAATTTAGATCTCATTAGCATGATCAACATCATGATCCTAAAAGCATTGGTTAAAACTATGAGTTATTTATATATTATAAAAACAGTATCATGTAGATAATTAAATGCCTTTAATAAATGAATACTTTTAATAATAAATAAATAAGATTGTCTCCAAAGTATATGTTTTATCATCATACATGATTGGCTTGTATGCATACTACTTTTAATTCTCTATCCTTTCCTTTCCATTTAAATGAATTGGTTTATGTTCGTTATAGAACTCTCTGCAACCGGCTAATTTTAAGCGAGATAAACAGGTCTTACTTAATTGTTACATTGAGTTGGGAAAGCCTCTTGTTCTTCCTACCAAAAGAGACACTACTCATTGCATATATAGTTGTAAATCAAGTTCGGAGACTAGATCTACCTAAATCTAGCCCTGGAATGGTTATGGAGCATGAAGCCCTAACCTATATGCTAGATCGATTTAGATCTATGGTAGATCTAGAAGGTTTAATGCTTTTGATCGGTCCGGGTTACTCCGTAGAGCCCTAGATCTATATTTAGAGGTGAGGGGGTCCTAATGGCTCGTAATGGGGATTTCAATTGATGAAATCACCTAATAACGAGTTTAGGATATGTTGTACATACATATTTAAGTTTAATAACGTGAGCCTAGGAATCCCAATGTCAAGATCTAATGATCGGAATCTTGACTTGACTCTCACGATGGACGTTTCATTTTCAATGTAATGCTTAAATAACGTGAAATCGTTGTACGTGTAATAATGGATCTTAAAACGAGTTCGAGGGGTTCGTCCCGAGAAATCAAATTTAAGATCCCGTGATAGTGAAAACTTGTGATTGTGGGTTCGGATCTATTGAGATGCCTTTCATGCTTGATGTTGATCCGACTCTTTTCAGCGCTTTCTCGCATACATTATAACCCAATTCCAATAAAACCACAAAGAGCTTTTATAAAAAAAAAGCGATTCGGGGGTAGATCAACTTATCAACATAAAGATAATAAAAGAAAGTATCAAAGGTCCTCAATTACTATTTGGGTGAAGGATTTGAAAACTACATTTTCCAAAATATCATTTCAATATATATTTTGTCTAAAAATAAACTTTTTGCTAAATCAAATCCTTCGTACATAGGTGCAAAAGAGGAACAACACTACTTCCAAATAACCCAAAAAATGAGATCCAGAATAAAGAATACAATCAAAGCACTTATCACAATAAAAGCACACACACACACACACACACTTTATGCATAAGAAATTAATAAGATGCGGTAACCGTGTTTTTACGGAAGTTGGGGGGTGCCTAACACCTTCTCCTCGCTTAAGCAAGCCCCCGAACTCTATGAATCTCGGGTTTCTAGACCAATCTTATGGAGTCACATATTTGACCATATTGCAATAACCTTTAAAATTCGGGTAAGTTGGTACATTCATTAAAAAATTATACCAACTGGCGGCTCTGTCTCATTTGATCCAATCATCAAAATTAAATCGTTTAAATCATTCTTTTCAAGTTCGTCGACATTGTAAGAACCCGAATTTTTAGATATTATTAAATAAGGATTTAATAAATAAAATTCTTAAACCGTGAGATGGGTTCGAATAAAAATATATATATGTGATATGAGGTATGTGGTATTATATTACATAGGGTAATATGGACTATGTAATATGTGTTTTTGTGATTTATAAATATATTATTAATATATATTTGTTACTTATCGTAGAGACGATCCAGTTGAGATAAAGGAGGTGGATAAATTTCTATCGATATTAAATAATTTATAGAATTATTTTATCATAGCAAGTTGGTGACATTAAATATCCTTAATGTATAATCACCATATTCTTGAGTATGTGTATTAATAACTAGTATGTTTATAATATAGGTTATTAATAGCACTTAAGCTATCCGTGAATAGGTTTGGATAGTGAAGCATGAGTTAGTTAAGGAATTAACTAATAAGAATAAATATTAGTTAATTTAAGTTGTGAGTTATATTATGGAATAATATAATGTCAGTATTGAATCTTAATTAACTATGATGATATAGTACAGTGTTTAATTTACTTAAGTAAATGAGTGAATTAATATGTGTGTTGAATATGTAATTATAGTTGGTACTTTTATATATATTACTTAGAATAGTAATATGTGAGAAAGTCTAATGTGCGAATAACGTTAAATATATATACGTTATTAAAGGGAGATGAAAATCATTATATCTTTAAATGTATATTTGAAGAAATTGTTTTGGGAACAATTTATAGAAAAGAAAGAGAAATAGTTATTATATATTTCTAATAAAGGATATTAAAATAATTTCTAATATTGAATTATTTTAATAAAAGGAGGAAATGTTATTTTTGAATAATAATATTACCTTATATATTTTTTTGTATGAGGTAATAGGTATGATTAATTAATATGGTAAATATATTAAAACGTATTTGCTATATGTAATTAAATTGATGGAAACAATTTATTATAATAGAAAATAAACTTATTATCTATTTTCTATATATAATATATGTACATGTGTCGTACATATAGTTATTTGATATTATATTAAGAATAATATCATGAGACAATAAGTAAACTATTTTTTAATAACGAATGTGGTTATTTGGAGAAAACATAATATTTTATGATATGGCTAAATACATAATTTTAAATGTATTTTCAAGGGAGTTTAATTAATGAAAGGAAACTAAGTTATTTTAATATATTAAATAACTTAAGTTATTATTTGATCGCGAATATTATTATTGGAATAATTAATAGAGTATATATTAATACTTATTATAAGTATAATTAATTGAAGTAATTTAACATTTTAATAGCTTGAGTTATTATATTTCCGTAAAGGTTATATATAATATTTGAATATTTGATTTGTAAAATATTTATATGTGGACCTTGGATTTAATAGTTCTAATTTAATTGAACAGGTTATAAGTAGTAATGTGGTGAGAAATGAGTAAGTGATGAGAATAATGATAAGCTTAAGATTGAGCTTGTGAGAGATGCCTTGTGTGGCACAATAATAGATTCGGTAATGAATTGACTAATTTAATGATGGAGGAATTATTAATTAAACGATTAATCTAAATTAATTGTTAATTGTTATTATGATAGTATGTTAAATTATTATGGCTAGTGATATTATAATAATAAGAAAATCGATTATAAGTATAATCGGATTTGTGATGAGATAAATTGTCTTCTAATATTAATTATTGTTATGAACAATATACTATTATCAAGTAATTATTTGATAATATGATGATTAATGAGTAAATGATTTATAAATATAAAAAGATTTATATTTATTTAACGTGATAATAAATCATATAAAGTGTTAATCAATTAGCGTGGGAATTATAATTCCATGGATTAATGAGAAATGGATTAATTAATATTATTATTAATTAATTGATAAGATAAGTAATTTATTAATTTCTATGTGCAACCATGCGATATTAAAGTATAACGTATGATAGTTAACTATATGTTATGCGAAGTATAAAGTGCAATGCGACTATGCTATATATGAATATAAACTATATAGTAAAGTTATTGAGTTGTAATAGGTACATGAAATGTGGGTGTGACAATGTGTATATTAAGTATACAATAAAATAATATATCATGAATATATAGTAAACAATTATTGAATTAATGAAATTTAATAATAAATAAGATAATACACTGTGTTGGTACCCGAAAGAATTATATCCGGTATAATG
Source organism: Panax stipuleanatus (assembly GCA_020205555.1). Lineage (NCBI taxonomy): Eukaryota > Viridiplantae > Streptophyta > Magnoliopsida > Apiales > Araliaceae > Panax > Panax stipuleanatus. The sequence continues at coordinate 106,297,958 of CM035122.1, forward strand.
AGATATATATGGATTATATGGTGATGTATATGTACCTCCACTTGATATATTGTATTATGGTTTGCTCATTAGAAATGACATTGTGACTCTAGATAAGCTTATAACCTAAGTGTATATATAGATAACCCAAGTATTTATACACTTGCTAGTTACTTTGTTGCTGAGAGTCATTTTTTTTGTCCCTAATTGAGTGACCCATTTCATCACACGTGAATGGCTACAAGGCTAGCCTATCTCCATTTCTCAAACTCAGCAAACTAGCAACAATCATGAAGGGGGAGTGGTCCTAATAGTGAAAATCAACTACTCTACCAACTCCTCTCCTATAACCATTGAATCCTTCTTCTTCCCATTAGTTTAAAATGGTGTAGAAAGTTAATGTCTGTGTAATGCATGGTATATAAATGGAGCTATTCTCCTTCATGTTTTCATTTACTGAGATTTATGTTAAGTGAAAATTGAGAGAGAATATAGCATGTTGGCAAGGAGTCAGTGAATTGAAGGAATTGGATATAGCAGTGGTATAACCCCCTACCTATGTTCTTTAATTTTCAAATTCTAGATTTCTTGGTTAAGCATTAATTGATGATAAGTTGATTAGAGAGTGTGTATTAGTTGCTATGATAGCTTATATGCATGATAGAACTAATATATAGTTGCTCATAATCGAATTGCTGTGGAAAATTTTGAGTTTGGGCTAAGTTCTGCCGAAAGCAGGCTGTCTCTGCCCCTGGCCGGCCACCTGCGCAGCTGCGCCAGTTTTGTACTGGCCAGCAGCGCAGCTGCGCCGGTACCTGACTTGAGTTGGGCAAGACCCTGCGCAGCTGCGCCGGTTCTTGATCCCAGTTTGTGCAGATTTTGTTCCTGCTTGATGTCTGCTAAGTGATAGATATTGAAAGAAATTAGGACAAGCATGCTGGTATGATTAATACATATATATGGACTTGTTAAACTAGTATATGTATATTATATTCGGATCGCTTACGTGAACGATGAAGTTATAGTTTTGAAAATAAACTTAAGGTTTTATAAACGAATTTTGGCGTATATAAGTCATGTTTATATTCTGATTTTGTGAACCCGATAGTATGGTTTATATTGATATGAAATACATGTTTAAGGTGTTAGTCACACTACAATACATTATTGATAGAAAAGACTTGTAGTTTGAAAATAGACTTAAAGTTTTATAAACGAACCTTGACATATACATATGATGTGTATGTTCTGATTTTTAAGGATGATTGTATGACCTTAGTAGTTGGCCTTGAAGTATGGACTTGAATTACTTAAGGTATATGAAAGTCCGACATGAAAACCATGTAACTTTGAATTAGATTTGAATGTGTATGCTAGGTTTCAAACTTGAGTTAATGACCCTATAGATATAGGTACGTAATGGATATCAGTAATCTGAATGCTAGTGAATGACCTCGGGTTGTCCAGCAGAATGAAAGGTCATTTCTGGTTTGACCAGTGAGTGGCGCAGCTGCGCCACTCTTAAGGCCAATACCTGCGCAGCTGCGCCATCCTGTTTTCAGGATTTATGCAGTCTGTTTGTTCTTGATTTTGTAGTAGACTTGTATTATTACTTAAACTGCAAATCATGGTCTGACCCCTACTGGTTTATGACTATATGATAAACATAATAACCTTGCATGCCTAGTTTAAAATATGACAAGGATTTTGAAAGGTGAAACTTAGAAAAGTTTGAATGTAATGGTTTCGATAAGGTTTGAGAAACATGAAAGCAATATAGATCATGTATCTATGAGCTTTAAATACATGTCAAACACATAGCGAGTCGAGTAAAGGTGTATGAATGTTGATATTAAAAGTATACCTATACTAGCTATTATAGGAGTATGTTAAGAAAGTGAAACAAGGTTCTAAGAACCAAGTTAGACAACAATGTAACCTTTATTATTACATTGACAATGTGTGATACATATAACTAATGAGTGTGATCTCTATGGTTAATATAACTGTGTAGGATTACACAAAGTGCAGAGATTCTTAAGCAGTTAAGTCGTAGTTGTTAAACTACGAATCAGGCAAGTCTTTCAGTTCCTATTTGATATATGAATTCAATAACTGTTAGTTGAATTATATTATGCTGTGATAATGTGAACTTATATATGAACTGTATATGAGATATAAATGAGATTGAAAGTTGATCTTTGATGATATACTTGTTATGTGAAAAGTAACATGCGTAGTAAATATAAACTGTTTATAAATGCATGAACTGAGTATGATGTTATATGCTATGTGATGCATGAGGACTGTTAGAATTGCTGAGCTGTCGAGCTCACTCTTGCAAATAACCACTTTTGCAGGTTAAGGATTCACGGTAAAGATTTCGTGCTTCTTGATTGATAAAGATAGATAGTATCGTATTGAAGAATATTACTTAGATTATTGTCTGGACCATATTTAGATTCTAGATGACGTACTCGATAGTTGCTTAAACTGTTTAATACTTGTTGTATTGTAAGAATGTATTAATTAATACATAGAGGATATCGAGTTGAGTTGTTAATGTTTATACGATAACTCAGATAAGAAGGAATCATATTATATAGTTGATTCAAGATTTGTAATCGGTATCAAGTTATGGAATCAATAAAAGAATTTATTCAAAGGATATTGAAAAGTTTAAATTATTCCGCATTTTAGTAACATCGAATATGATGTAAAGACGAGATCTTGGATATGAATAGAATTTATATTCTAAATTGTAATAAAGCAAGTTGTATTCTTTTAGTAATAAATAAAAGATATAATAATTTGGCGATAATAGTATCGTGACTGCACCGAATCCGAGGTTTCGAAGGAACGTGGATTTGGGGGCGTCACAGACATTCATGTCGGTCTCATTTTCCTAAAAATTCACCCTTCAAATAAATCAATCGACATAGCGAAATACAAAGGGTAGAAACAATCAGGAAAGAAGGCGCGCATTATTTTTTCTAGGCGTCGACAGGTGGTGACTCCGTTGGGGACTATAGAGCGTTTAAACCACGTTCAATCCTTTTAATTTACATTCAGCATGTGCATATTGTGTGAATGATCTATGTGTGTGATAAATGTCTTAAATCTTTAAGTGCTTTATATTAGTGTCTCACACAATATATTAGTGTTTCGCACTGTCGACGCTAGGGAAAATTCAATTCCTGTGTTTGGTTCTTACCCTTTATATTTCGCTATGTGATTTAAGTTATCTTGCTTAAAGGGTGAGATTTTAGGAAAAGACCGACATACAATGTCGATGATTTGAAAAGATTAATTTTAATGATTGGACCAAATTAGACAGAGCCGCCAGTTGGTATGAGTTTAAATGGTTGTACCAACTCAACCGGAGTTTGAAAGATTTTAAAATATGACCCAATATGTGACTCTATTTAATTGGGTCTTGAACTCGAGATTCATGGAGTTTGGGGCTTGCTTAAGCGAGGGGAAGGTGTTAGGCACCCCCTGACTTCCGTGAAACAAGGTTACCGCGTCTTTTCATTCCCTAAACATATGAAGTGTGTGTGTGTGTGTGTGTGTGTGTGTGTGTGTGTGTGTGTGTGTGTGTGATGTAGATAAATGTGCTCAAAAATGTTTTATTTTGAAAGTAGTGTTGTGCTTCGTTGGAACTATATACGAAGGGTTTGATTTATTTAAATATTCATTTTAAGCAATTATATGAAAATTATGTTTTGAAAAGAGGTTTTCAAACCCTTTTGCTCGCATAGGAATTGAAGCCCTTTGATACTTCCAATTTATTTCGTATTCGGATTTATTTGATTTTATTAAGATGCGAAGCATCTTTGACAATAAATAAAACTATCTACAGGTGTCGGGCTCCTTATGGGTATGAAAGCCATTGAAGTATGCCCGAGCACCACAAACCACAATTTCACTATTTCGGGACCTTAAACCCGTATAACCGTTTTAAGGCCCTAAATTTACAAGTACAAAGATTCGCGAGCTAGCGGTACAACTTAAAAGGTCCATCACGGAAACCGGATCTAGATCCATTGATTGAATCCCATATCATGTAGCTTTTAGGCTCACAGGATATCACATAAACAGCCTGCATAATGAATATATTACGATAATATACATATCTACTCTAGACATTGCTGGACGAAGGATTCATCAGTTAAATCCTCGTAAGCGAGTAGCCCAAAGCTTCCACTTTTCTCAAGATACAGATCTAGGGTCACGTGGTTGCTAAATAGTTACAAAAACTAGAAAGAAAACTAGATCTGTATAGATCTTAGCCATTCTAGCTTCCATGTTCAAGTTTTACAACTTTTGAACCGGTTAAAAGCTAGATCTGGTTAGATCTAGTACATATATAGTCAATAAAGCATAAATATTGACTATTTACATGAAATAAATGGTTAAAAAGTCAGATCTAACCAATATTAACTATTAACTATATATATATAACACTTATATATATGTTAGAGAAAGCTAAGAGAGCAGATCTGACAAAATCTTACAGTATAGCATGAGAATGACTATCGAACGACTTTTGGCCCCTCAAAACTCAGTTTCCACTGGTTAAAATTTGATATGTTGTAGTATATATGTATAAGAGTGTTTATAAAGAAGTTTTACAAAGATCGGAGTAAGATTCGAGCTCCTTCTCTCTCTCATGGCCCCTTTCTCTCTCTTTTCCTTCTTCTCTGCCTATTTTTCTCTTAGAAGCTAAAGGGGGGTATATATAGGCCCTGCCAGCCGCAGGTAGACCCGCGGTTGGGTCGGGTGGACCCCGTCATCTCAAAGTACGTGCACCTCGATCGATGTGCAGTCTGTTTGAAACCTTCATAACTTGCAATCCGGGAATCCTATGGAGGCGTGCCATACCTTTTCGGAAAGCTCCTTCCGAGAGCTATGCAATGACATGGGGCTTGACCTTTTTTGAATTCAAAAAGATGGGTCCATGACCAGATCTTTAAGTCTTCACAGTCAGTCCATTAAGCTGTCTGGTGCAGTTTGCCCTCAGGATTGCTGTGATGGTTCTGCATGACGTTATCCATAGTGGTTTGATCAGTATTGATGTTGAGTTGGCAAAATTACCCTTTTGCTTTTCTGGGGTTGTCTCCAGACTTAATGCAGCTGCAGCTGTCTTCCCTCGAGGTTATCTCCGGGGTTTGACTGTTTTTAACTTCTGTCTGTTCTCAGGGTTGTCTCTGAGGTTGATTTGATGTTTCCCAGGGCTGTCTCTGGGGGTTTGATTGTGATTGTAGACTTCCAGGGTTGTCTCCAAAATATAAAAGATGATTTTAACCTCCTGCACGGTTAGTAACAAGAATGCAAAATTTCGAGTGTCTACAGATGCCCCTTTTTATCATGTTTATACAATGCAATGGAATGAACATGATAAAGATTACTAGACACTAGAAATATGATAAATACAAATGTAATGCAATGCATGGTATGATGAATGTGAAAACGCTTTTGTAAATTGCACTTCGCAAATCGCAACATCAGGTCATATATCATATACCTTTAAAATTTATCGATGCCTTTGTTGGTGGATGACATCAACAACTTCCACCACTGGACATTCCTGAGTTTGTTTGATGAAGGTTAACTGAGATGTTCATATCCCAAACGTTCTCACTATTTCTGTTGGGGATAATTTTATGGCTGAAATCCATGGACCTTCCCGATGCTTATGCTGGGGCTGACAACAACGGTTTGATTTCCCTCAGGTTGAGGCCAATGCTTACTATTGGGGATAGAGTTTTCAATGATCAAATATCACTGAATCCTCCCAATGACTACTCGAACAGTAGCTTACAAAGGTTGACCATTATTAAACTATCTCGATGCCTACTCGAATGGTAGTTTACACAAGGTCTCCCATCATTGAACTGCCTTGATGCCTCAGCTGGAGATTTCTTTTATAACAGATTCCATCATCGGTCATTTCCAATGAAGATAGTTTTCCATGGTTGTCATCACCAGGTTTTCCTGATGCTATGCTGGGTTGACACCAGCGGTTTCCAATATCATATTCTTCGTTATCTTTGCTGAAGTAATCTTCAACGGCTTATATCACTGGATCCCTCTCCGATGCTACGCTGGGGCTGTCGCCAACTGTTTGCAATATCAGATGATCTCGATGCCTACCATGCCGGTAGTTTACAAAGGTTCTTCACCAAACTATCTCGATGCCTACTCGAATGGTAGTTTACAAAGGTTCTTCACCAAACTATCTCGATGCCTACTCGAACGGTAGTTTACAAAGGTTTTGTCACCGGACTGTCTCGATGCTTACTCAAATGGTAGTTTGCAAATGTTTTATCACCGGACGGTCTCGATGCTTACTCGAACGGTAGTTTGTAAAGGTTTTATCACCGGACGGTCTCGATGCCTACTCGAACGGTAGTTTGCAAAGGTTTACAATACCGCATTCTCTGATATCCTCGCTGAAGTAGTGTTCAACGACTTGCATCACCAGACTCCTATCCGATGCTACGCTGGGGCTGTCACTAACGGTTTACAGTACCAGATTCTCCGGTATCTTCGCTTAAGTAGTTTTCAAAGGTTTGCATCACCAGACTCCTATCCGGTGCTACACTGGGGCTGTCACCAATGGTTTACAGGAGATTTTCATACTTTCGAAGTTTAGTACCCTATTTCAGGATTTCAGGCCCTTTCTACTCAATCGCGTAGAACCTTTTTTGTTGATTTGACTTTTTGGCTTCAGGGGACCCTGCTTTGAATTAAATTTGATCTAGCCAGAGGGGGTAGGGCCCACCCCAGGCTGCCACAGGTCTACCTACGGCTACCACAGGTAGACTCGCGGCAGACCGCGGATGGTTTTAAACCCCTCTGGCCCTTTCAAAAGTTATTTTTAACTTGAGAGATACTGAAAAATCCTAAATTTCCAACTCAGATCTACTCAGTTCGGGCTGCTTTTTGCGAGTTTCGTCACCATACACACGTTCTGCACATCTCAGGTAACGTTTACATCCTTTCTTTTCAAGTTTTGACCGTTAGAAAGATTGATTTCATGTATAATGGGTTTAAACACAATGTATAACATATATATGCATATATGACTTAATAAAAATGAACAGACTTAGTAAATACTAGTATCTTACCATGCTAAACATTTAGGTGTGAAAAAATTCATTTTCACGACAATCATTTTTCACCCATTTTGACTAGTTTAGTCATCCTATTTGAGGATAAATGAACATGAATTTTAATAAAAAATGCACATGGTGATTTGGCTACCATTGTGGGTTTAATTTTAATGTTTTTCATATGTCATATAAAATGCTCATGATTTTGGATTGGTGTGCTACTGAATGGCCACCTAGTCATGCTTATGTGCATGCGGATAGTCTATTTTACAAAGGAGACTCTGGCAAAAAAAAAATTTCACGAGTTTAGGTACTTAATGAACATGCAAATTTAACTATACTGGGGACGTATGTTAAAATAATACAAGCTTACACTCCTAGATCGTGCATGATGCAATGACTTAAATTTAAAATTGAAACATACCTCACTCTTTCTGAGGTGATTTGGAGATTTTGTTCAGGTTATGGATTCAGATAGACCGCGTAGCTCTCGTAGGGTTTCCTCAGGTGTGAGGAGGGCGGCTTCTGATGTCCCTTTGCCTCGTCCTGCCCGTCAGCCTTGTCGATTAACCGAGTCAGTGATTCGTCCTATTATAGTTGATAGGACAGATGTTATAGACGAGGAGGAGGATGTTCCTATTGTGGACCCCACTTCTTCTTCTTCTTCTTTTTCTTCTTCTATTCCACGTCAAGACCTTCCCTATATTAATGTGATGACTCTCGATCTTTAGGATGATTTGAGACGTCACCCATCAGTCTACCTTCATGCGAATGAGGTAATGGAAATTTTTATTTTTGAATTTCTCCTTTTTCCAATTTTGGGACAATGGTTTAATCTTGATTTAAAAATGATGCGGGTTCCCGGATTTACCCAGCCCAAGGGGAACTGGTTTAATATTCACTCTTTATATCAGACCCTTCATCTGGAGTATTAGGCCATTGTCCATTCTTGGGGTTTCTAGGCTTTCTTTTTTATTGCTCCCCGTCGCTGCCCATGGGGTTATCTGAGGGCTATATCTGAGCACTGGTTTCATCAGACTCAGTCTCTTTATTTATTAGACTGCAAGGTGATGATGACATCGATAGACTGGCGGCTCATCATTGGATTAGATTTTATAAGGGAGCTGGTGCCTTTAGTGGCAGACATTTCCCCAGCTACATTTCGATCCTTGTTAGGAGTTTTTGCTTCGGCACTTAAGGGTCAGCCGATCCGTTCTGGTCCTCTGAGCGTTGACGCTAAGAGTGGAGCCCTGTCTGAGCGTCTGCCTGCTGATAAGAGGGATAGAGATCGCATTCTTCGATGATTATTCTTAATTATCATCAGAGGTTGTTTCCTGGTGGACAACTCCTCGACGGTCTCCTTTGCTTTAGCTAGCGCTACTCGTGATGTGGATCGCATCAGAGACTTTGACTGGGGATCATTCACCTTTGCCTATTTCCTTTAAGGGATGCGTATATGCTCAAAGGGCGTGATAGAGGCTTGGCTAGGTTTTTATCCATTTTTGCTAGTGAGTAATTTCCCCTTATCTTTTAATTTCCCTCATTCGGATTGTCAATCTTCATAATTGATGACATTTAATCTTTGAATTTTCAATTTTGGGCGTATGAGCGGCTCCTTTGCCTACGCACAGTTATTACCTTAGGCCTGGAGACATATCCACGGGGAGATCGCTGGCATTACTCCACTTTGGCAGAGGTTCCTAGGGCGTAGGGGTTTACCCATTATCGCTTTGGAGTTGCTGACTGCTGACATCATCATATGGGTTCCTTATACCCTGGATCATCTGATAATAGGTTTTGAGGACGTCTTTTCGACTGGGGTAGAGTATGCATTATCCACTCGTCGGATCCCTTTCTTGACTGAGGGAGGATGGGAGCTCTACTTGGGAGAGCGAGCTATTAGGAGCACTACAGGGGAGATTCGCATTTCATATCTACCTCCTGCTAGACGCCACTGGTCTTTATCTCAGTCGGTCACAGAGATTCCCCTGATGGGCTTGGATGGCTTTACTTTATCAGAGGGTCTTTATACTCAGAATGCCTTCTATCGCTAGGTGGTCTCCTCGTACCATTGGGGCTCAGACCCGTGTGACTCAGTTCCTGGCGGACATGGTATCTGGGTTTGTGATGATGACAGACTGGATTGCATGTGTCAGGGAGCCTACCCACTTGGAACAGATCGCTAGCTTGACCCAATGGTTGGACCAGGTGCATCTTTTCATCAGACATTTAGGTAGAGATCCATCGGAGGCAGATTCTTTTGATCCTTCCAGCTCTGGAGCTGGCCCCTCAGGTGGCCCATACCCTGATAGTTTCACTGATGCAGATCCCCCTCTGTATCGTCCTGATATTCCCTTTGGCGGGGATACAGTGACTCAGGAGGAGTTACAGCAGGTTGACCGACTGGATGATGTAGATATAGTAGATTTCTTTTGATAGGCTCTCGTTATCTCTTTTGATAGGCCTCTGTTAGCTATTGGGCGGATGTGCCCCACTTCCATGTACTTTATATTTTTAGTTGTAGACAGAGATGATGTATTTTGATCTTTATCAGATGATGTATTTAGGGATATATATACTATGCTTTCTATTTATTGCACTATATTATCATTTAATTATGATGCATGCATTATATGTTATAGATATGCATTTATATTGATGAGTTAGAATTGACCCTTGGATGGTTTTATGATACGGTTCTACAGATGTCTGCATCCACCATCACTTGTATTGAGCACAATCCACCAACAGTGATAGCCTCGGCCTTGAGGTCTTGGTATGATAGCTTTTCTAATTCAGATTGGATAGCAGCGGGTCGTATGTTGAGGCATTATATGTCTTTTTTTACTTTCTAGGTTCCGGTGGGCTTTGTAGAGGGCATGATATCTCATTGGATTCCCGAGAGACAGGTTTTTAGATTCGGTACCCATGAGTTGAGCCCTACACCAGAGGAATATGAGCGCATCATTGATTTACCGCTGGATAGGCCCTGTGCTAGAGTAGTTGCTGGTCAGTTGCGGCGATAGTTTATGACGTAAGATCGTCTTGAACGAGATTACATTAGGGCACGTGGTGTCCATGGACTTCTTGATTGACCATTTTAGGTTGACAGACAGCTACTCCGTGTACTCAGGGGATTTCACCATTTTTGAGGATAATTGGCGGGTTGCCTGAGTAGACATTTTCTTGATATATGTCGTAGCATATTTGTACATGCCGTTATATATGGATCATTTAGACATTAGCTTGATTACCATAGTCAGTGCTCTAAGGGAGGATCACACAATCCTTCCTATGATTTTGGCAGAGACCTTAATATCGGCTTCATTTTGCCATACTCGTCCTATCGAGTTTTTCAGAGGCAGTGCTGTATTGTTGTACGTTTGGTTTATGATGCATCTAAGACCGATTGGTACTTTTAGACGTCATAGATATTGCTTCATATATGACATAACTATGTCTTACTCTTTTTAACCTGCTGACTATATAGATGTAGCATCTTGGTTTGTCATTCTGGCTATGATTGAGGAGCCCTTCTCCATCTTGCTTTACTCAGGATTCAGTTCGCCTTTCAGTTTTGTTATCAACACCGTGGGTATGGACTTCTTGCCATTGGCCGGTCTGAGAGGGGTGACTACGTACCATCCACTAGCTATCATGGGATAGTTTGATCATTTTTAGGATATTTATCCTTTTGATAGAGCTTCAGATCATCAGCTTTATCTTTGTCAGAGGATGATCTAGCCAGAGTATATGATTACTGGACTTATCGGGAGAGGGCTGATTTTTCAGATAGTCACCCGGTCGTTTTTCAGAGTATTCTGCATGATTGGAGGCAGACATTACATCAGCTATGGTTATTTATTCAGAGCCTCGCTCTGATTCAGATGAGGAGGATCCTATGGAGGATCCCGCTTCTTCTACAGAGGATGAGTTATTTGCTGGTCTGACAGTAGCTATGGTTAGTGCCACTCCTAGCTCTTCGGCTGCTGCTGCCCCACTTTTGGTAGAGTCTTTAAAGCAGATGATACAGCTTCTGACCTTTGAGAGGGATCAGGCTAGGACCTTGATGTTGACGACCCTATCTGGCAGAGATGATGCTTATCTAGAGAGGGATGAGGCCCGAGCTACCATAGATGCTTCCATTGCTGAGAGTGCTGCTCTTAGGTCTTACATGGAGGATATTATTACAGAGATGAGTGCATTAATGGATGATCATGGTAGTAATCTGCATATGGCCCTAGATCTTTTATCTCGTATTGAGACCACAAGATATGAGCTCAAAGATGCACCTCCATCTTCAGAGAGGGATGCAATATTGGATTTGTTGTCCCATTTGACTGCGGGTTTATAGACTAGCTTTTATTTCCTACATAGACTAGGTTAGCCATTTTTGTCATGTACATGACACATTATATATATTAAACAATATTATATGGCAAGGAAATATATTTTAGTTCACTTCCCTTTTAGATATTTTTTGACATTTGCTTGATGGTTTCTACTTTCTTTGTGACTTGATGTACCACGAACTCTTTCCTGATGGACTGACATTGAGATGTCGGAGGGTCTCTCAGAAGGGTTCGTTGATCATGGAGGCTTTATAGGATTTAGGTTTATGTAGATCTTGGGATTGGTATTTAATAATTAGATATTTGAGTTTATAAGTAAAGTGTTTGGCTGTTTTCTTTTGAAGGTTAGACCGCACTATAGATGGCTGCCTACGTACTCCCGTGGATGGGGGAGATCAGGTCTTTCATAGTTCAGGCCTAGCAGTAAAGACTTGAATTGATTTGATTAATTTTTTTAAGACCAGGATGGTGGTTTGCAGGCAACTCAGACATAGTACCTTTTTACGGTGTCTGAATTGATAAGTTGGGGGAATTCTTCCCCATCCACTTCTTGCAGTTTGATGGCTCCTCCTGAGAACACTTCCTTGACAATAAAAGGGCCTTCCCAGTTTGGGGTGAATTTTCCTCTGGTTTCATCTTGATTGGAGAGGATCTTCTTCAACACCAAGTCATTTTCTTTAAATTGCCTAAGCCGGACCTTCTTGTTGTAGAACCGAGCAATCCTTTGCTGATATAACTGACCATGGAAGATGGCTGCAACCCTTTTCTCATCTATCAGAGATAACCGATTGTACCGCTCTTGCAACCATTAGTTTTCTCCTATCTGAGTACCTATCAACACTCTTAATGATCCCATTTCTACTTCTATAGGGAGTACTACTTCCATGCCATAGACCAATGAGTAGGGGGTAGTCCCAATAGAAGTGCACATTGATGTCCTGTAGGCTAACAGAGTCAGAGGCAATAAGTCAGGCCATCTTTTGTGAGTACAGACATCTTTTGCATAATCTTCTTGATATTTTTGTTGGCTTCTTCGACAACACCATTCATCTTGAGACGATAGATGACGAAATTAAGATGTTTAATGTGGAATTTACTGCATAATTCCCTCATCATCTAGTTGTTCAGATTCTTAGCATTGTCTGATACGATCACCTCCGGTTGTCCATATCGACAAATTATATTATTTCTGATGAAACCAATGATTACCTCCTTGATGACTTTGGGAAAGAAGGTAACTTCTACACATTTGGTGAAGTAGTTTATCATGGTGAAGATAAACCGATGACCATTACTGGCTTTGGGCTCGATTGGTCCGATCACGTCCATCCCCATATAGAAAAAGGCCATGGCGAACTCATACTGTGTAGTTTGTTTGGAGGAGCGTGGACGACATTTCCATGGATTTGACATTGATAACATCTCTTGACGTGATCATTACAGTCGGCTTTGAGAGAAATACAATAATGCCATATTCTTAATATCTTCTTGGCAAGTAAGGGACCACTCATGTGTGGGCCACATACTCCACCGTGGACTTCATCCATAAGTCTTTGGGATTGTTCTTTGTTTAGGCACCTTAGAAGGCCTATTCCAACATCTCTTTTGTAAAGTGCATATTCGCTTAAATAGAATTTCATAGACATTTTATGGATCCACTTTCTTTCAGCTTGACTTGCCCCAGCGGGCGTAGATCCGTCCCGAAGATGTTCTTTGATAGCCTGGTACCAATGCTATTTAATCAGAGGTAGTTCATTTGATACTTCTCCAATGTAGGTCTCATAGACGTGTTTCTTCTAGCTTATAAATTTGATATCAGGGAATTCCCCTCTTATCGAATATGTGGATCAAGGAAGCCAATGTTGCCAATGTATCTGCGAAATCATTTCTATTTTGAGGGATGTGGATGAAGGCTATTTATTTAAATTCCATATCCATCTTGATAACCTGCCGATGATAGGGTAGCAAATGCAATTCTTTGGTGTGATATGCCCCAGTGGTTTATTTGATGACCAACTCAGAATCCCCAAAGACTGCTAACTGTTTGATACTCTTGGATTGGGCCATTTTCAATCCCATTATGTAGTCTTCATACTCGGCTGTGTTGTTGGTGTTGACAAACTGTAGTTTGATGGCCATGGGATACAGTTCTCCCGTAATAGATACCAGAACTACACCTGCTCCTGCACCTTCTATGTTTACAGCCTCGTCAAAGTACAATTTCTAGAATTGGCCTGTATCTCCTCGATGGATTCGTTGAATTGTCATTATCCCATCATCTGGAAAATAAGTTTCCAAGGGTTTGAAATTCCCTAATGGTGCTTTGGCCAATTGATCTTCAATTCCTTGACCTTTGATGGACTTTTGAGTCACATAGATAATATCGAATTGCTAGAGGATTAATTGCCATTTGGACAATCAAAAATTTAACATGGGCTTGCTGAATATGTACTTCAGAGGATCCATGCAGGATATGAGATAGGTTGTGTGCCCATAAAGGTAATGTTGTAACCTTATGGCGGCCCATGCTAAAGCACATCAGGTTTTTTCAATCAAGGTGTATTCCTGCTAACAGCTGCTTAATCTCTTACTGAGGTAATAGATAACTCTTTCCTTACCTCTATCATCTTTCTGCCCCAACATGCAACCCATAGCATTGGAATTGACCGATATGTATATGAACAGTGGAATTTTATCCTAGGGAGGCACCAAAACAGGAGCTTCAATCAACTATTTCTTGATGGCGAGGAAGGCTTTCTAACAGTCTTCATTCCATTTTTAGGAGGAATTTTTCCTCAACAGCTTGAAAATGGACTCACAAGTTGCATTGAGTTGAGAAATAAATCTTCTTATGAAATTGACTCTTCCAATAAATCCCTGTATCTCCTTTTTTGTTTTAGGTACATGCATCTCAGTGATGGCTTTAATCTTCGAGGGATCCAGTTCAATGCCTCTGTTGCTTACCAGAAATCCCAATAATTTATCGGATTTGACACCGAAAGCACACTTGGCTGGGTTCAGCTTCAAGTTGTATTTGCGGAGCTGGTTGAATAGCTTTCTGAGATGGTTGGTGTGGTCATCTTCCCTTCTAGATTTGACGATGATATCATCCACATAAACCTCTATTTCCTTGTGTATCATGTCATGAAAAAGGGCTATCATGGCTCGCTGATATGTGGCACCATCATTGATAAGGCCAAAAGACAATTGCCTATAGCAAAAGGTTCCCCAGAGAGTGATGAAGGCTATTTTATCCCTATCTTCTTTGGAAATATGATTTGATGATATCCGGCGAAGCAGTCAACAAATGAGTACATGCCAAATTACGTCGTGTTGTCTATTAGTATGTGGATGAAGGGTACTGGAAAGTCTTCTTTGAGATAGGCTTTGTTTAGATCCTAATAATCCACATACTCGTACCTTCCCTCCGGGTTTAGGCACGGGAACTATATTGGACATCCATTCAGGGTAGGTTGACACCATGATAATGCCTGCTTTGAATTGCTTGGTAATTTCTTCTTTGACTTTCAGACTCCATTCAGGCTTTAGTCTCTTGAGTTTCTATTTGACTGGTTTGAACCCTTCTTTAATGGGCAATCGATGAATGATAATATTAGTAGACAAGCCGATCATTTCTTCATGTGACCATGCAAACACATCCTTGGACTGGGTTAGGAGGTCAATCAAGTCTTTTATTTGGTTTGGGGTGAGGTGACTTCCTATTTTGATTTCTTTAGGGTTTTCTAAGGTTCTGATATTGATAGTGGTGGTTTGATCGAGATTTAGTTTGGGCTTGTCTTCTGCCCATTCTTTGATCTCCTCAGGCACCTCATAGTCATCTATCTCCTCTTGATCAATTCCCATCAAGTCAAAGTCCCGCTCTACATCAAAGTCGTAGTCACTGTTGAGACTTGGCAATTCATCAGCAAGGCTAAACAAATCCAAATTTGGAGTCCTGAGAATAAAATGTTTTCACTTAATATATGAAACTATTTAATCATACAAAGTATTAGTAAAAGCATGACAAAAGTAAATGCTAGCACTATACAACAAAAGCAAGCGGTAAATAATATCTACACTTCAGGGCAGATGGACTCTCTACCCTTTTACCCTTTTCGACTGATGCAAGGAGTGCTACTCCAGTTGTTCAGGGCCAGGTCCTTGTTGACTGCAGTGATAAAGGCTCTTTGATGATGACCAAAACTGAATTCACATCAGGGTCAGCGTCTTTCTTTGGAATATTCTTCTTAGCCCCATTTATGCGAGGGATCATGGGTTGATTTTTTGGATAATCATCATCTAGGATATCATTGTTCATACCCTTAGTATGTGCCAGGAAAAAAATCTTTGCAAATTGACCTTGCACTTCTTGTAGGAACCTCTCATTCCTATCCTTCATGTCCTTAGCAGAAATATGGATTTCTTTCTCAATAACTGGCCTCACCTTAGGAATCAGTATGCTGGACAAAGAAGTAGGGATTTTCCTCATAGGTTTTACGAATCCTGCATTTGTGTGATTTGGTAGCAGAATGGTGGATAAATGCTTCGGTTGATGCTTGTGCGGGTTTCGGTGATTTGATCTATAGGAATAGCCTAATCTAGCCTTCCCTGTTTGGCTACGTATCTGAACTAGATTTTGACCCCTTGTTGACTTTTCCCTAGCCCTTTACCATGCCAGAAACCCAAGGATATCATTTCTTGATCGACGGAACATTACTTCAGAAGAGATTCTTGGCTTTAAGGCTGGGGTCCCAATTGGCTGGTAGTGAGTGTTGCTCACTTTGAAGGCTTGGAAAATGGCAGGCTCAACTCTTTCATTGAGGCTGATAACAGGCATATCCCCTTGTACAGGGACTGGATACTCTGGTTCGGCATTAATAGTTACCAGATTGCCATTAATGATGTATTTTACCTGTTGATGAAGGGTGGAAGGGACTGCTCCTGCCATATGGATCCACGGTCTTCCCAATAGTAAATTATATCCTGAGGTGATGTTCAACACTTGAAAGGATACGTAGAAAGTATGCGGACCAATCTCCACTAGAAGTTCTATTTCTCCTATAACATCTCATCGAGACCCATCGAAGGCTCTTATGACTACATGACTACTCCAGATTTGATTTGGATTGATCTTTATTCTTTCTAAAGTGTCATAAGGACATCAGGGAAGATCCTCCATCTATCAACACGCCTCCTATCACATATCCAGAGGATATCACTGCTATATGCAATGACTTGCAATAACCAGTCCCTTCTACATGTATGTCATCATCAGTAAAAGATATCACATTGCTGTCGAAAATGTGATCTATCAAGTGATGGAACTTTTTTGTATCCACTGCTTTTGGCAGATGTGCTTCTTCGAGTACTTGCATTAAGATCTTATAATGATCTTCCGAAGATAATACCAAATCCAGAATGAATATCTGTCAGGGTGCCTCTTTTAATCTTTGCACCACCTTGGCTTTATTATGCCACATTTTGCTGAGGAATTCTTCAATTTTCTCCTCGGCACTTTTCCCGTGGTTTTAATGACTGGCTTTATAACTCGTTGAGGTAGATACAATGGATTTTCCTTTGATATAACAACAGTATAATTATATGTTGATCCCTCATTCTCCCCATAATTCCATGGGACTCTTTTCAGGCTGATTAAGGGATATTGTGGTATAAGTGGCAACATCAGTGGTTCTGGTGCAACAACTTTCACATGATTTTTTCCTCTCTTGTTCCCTTTTCCTTGAATTATCGGGGGTATTGCAACTGTGTCCTTCCCACAGGAAATGACTGCCATAACTTCTTTTAAACTCCATGCCAGGGGAGGAAATATCGCTTCTTTATCAGGAAAGATATTATCCTGACTTTCTCTTAGCAGTTCACGGCTTTCAATTAGGTTTTGAATTAAGTGACAAAGTCCCCAACATTCTTTTGTATCATGACCAGGAGTATTGGAATGATATTGACATATCTTAGAAGAATTGAACTTCCTTGATCGAGGGTCTACTGGGGGTAACAACTCTATGACTTTTCCCTCGTTGATCAACAACTAGAGAATTCCTTCCATAGGCTGATTCAAAGGAGTGAACTTTCTTTTAAAGGCAAACTCTCTATGAGCTCAGAATATTTCTTCCCTAGCAACTTTGTCTGCCCAGGTTTCATGTTCATGAAATCGATAATGATCTTTCTTTGCAATTAGAAGAATTTTAGGTACAAGAGGATTGGTTCTCCTTTAACTGACTTGAGTTATCAACTGCCGAGTTACTTGGTGTTGGTATACCATCAGTTCTGCCAATTGGCCAATCTGTTCCTTGATAGACTTTATTTCTTGTTCTATCAGAGAGAGACCTTCTGAATATCCCCATTTGTCTGAGCTATCCTTGTTTGTTTGGGAAGAGTCCCCTACGTATTTGAGGTACTTGGAACCTTCTCCGCTCCCCATACTAATCATGTTGACTCCCTCCTCATTATGCTGAGGCAAAGGGTTATCTTGAACATATGGCTGCTCTGGTGCTGTCACCATAATTTCACCATTATCTATCATATCTTGGATTTTTTTCTTTAGAGACCAACATTCTTGGGTATCATGGTCAGGAGCTCCAGAATGGTAAGCACATTTTTTACTTGGGTCAAAATTCTTTCCACTTGGATTGGCTAGGGGAAGGAGCTGAGCAATTTTCTTCTGTGCTGTCAGAAGTTTTAGTATATTCTTAAGTAAGTCCCCTAAGGCTATAAATGTTTTTCGACGTTTAACCTCTCCAATTTTTTAAAACGTAGGATTTGGAGATTGTACAGATGTTTGGAAAGGGGAATAATTTTTCCTTTGAATGGGAAAGTTTTGATTGCCTCTCTAAGATTGACCTTGGAGTATCAAGGATACATCTTCTTTTTTCTTCTTATGAACTCTCCGAAAATTATTCCCATAATTTTTGGTCTAAATGTGCTCAGCCACGACTTCCAAAGCAGGAAGGTCTTTAATTTATTCCAGACTTCAATCCCATCTCAACCATTTCTCCATGTTTAATCATCTCTGAAAATGGTTTTCTTATGTCTGCTAGGACCCTTTCATAGAATGGAGCTTCTTGTATATCAATGAATGTCATTACCATTTTAGTTTCTGTCATTGGTGGAATGACTTGTGCTGCTAGACGTCTCCACCTTTGGGCATATTCTCGGAATGACTCACTATTTTATTTTTTAACCTTGGTAATTTAATATTTTTCTGGAGCCATTTGTGACTGGAAGCTATACTAATTTAAGAAGGCATGAGCTAGCTCTTCCCAGCTATGAATTTTGGAGCTATCTAGTCAAGTATACCAAGCTCTAGCTTCTCTAGTCAGGCCTTTTTGAAACAACTGCATTCTCAGCTTCTTGTCCTTGGCATAGGATTCGAGTTCTCCAATGTATACTTTCAAATGAGTGTAAGGATCTCCCAATCAGTCGTACTTTTCAAAATTCGGGATTTGGAACTTGTCTGGATAACGGGCCCCTGGAAAGATGCAGAGGTCTGAATAGTTAACACTCCCATATGCTCCAGTCCCTTTGATTGACCGAATGGTTTCTTCCATTCGTTGGACTTTCTTTCGGATATCACTAGTTTCTTGATCTTCCTTGAGATTGGTGATTTCAAGGGTTTTATTGGTTTTTCATTGAATCGAGGTTCGGGTATCTGTGCTTCTTTTTTCTTATCAGTACCCCGACTGCCTCTTTGTGCAGAGGACTCTGGTTGAGTGGGTATCTGCTTATCTTGAGTACCTTTACTCTGTTCTTTCAGAAAGACAACTAATTCTGCTATTTGTTTTCTAAGTCCTTTGAACTCTTCTCGGGATACGAAACCTGACCCCTGTTGGGTACTTTCATCCATGTTAGTGGATAGGCTTTGTGCCTTCTTAGATTTGGATCTGGTAATAGGACCAATCTTGCCTACAATAAAAGTAGGTAATTTAGTCTTAATAAATATCAATAGGGTGCATGTTATGCAATGTGTCAGTTTTTAGGGTTTTTTTTTTTAATGTTTTTCTGCAACACAGATGTCATTTGTTGTGATGACAGAATAATATGACAGGATTGGATATTTAACAAAAATTAACATTTATAACATTTAATACTTGACAGGATTTAATTATTAGACATGTATTGAAAGAGGGAAGGCATGGAGAGACTTCCCTTCGTATTTAGGTTATCAGAGGCTAACCTATCTTAGGTTTACTCTCACGGGCTTTTTGGTATGAAGGTTCCCAGATCATCGTAATCTACTAGATGGGAAGTTAATTCGATCTTTTAGTTGGAGCGAATCTGAGTGGCGCCTTTCTTGAGCCTCGCGGGATTATTCTTCTATTGAGTCCAGTAATCAGCCACCAACGGGTTTGCCTCCTGGTGGAGGAATCACACAACATACATTCATCACTTCTCACCGTATGCAATATGATGACATTGTGCGAAGCACTAATATAAAGTGCTGTAAATAAAGCATTCATTCACATCCATTCAATGTAAAGACAACATTCACACACATGCAGATAAAAGGGAATTAAAAGATTAAAATGAGGCTTAAGCCCTTTAAAGTCCCCAGCAGAGTCGCCACCTGTCGACGCCTGGGAAAAATTCAATTCCTGTGTTTTGTTCTTACCCTTTATATTATGCTATGTGATTTAAGTTATCTTTCTTAAAGGGTGAGATTTTAGGAAAAGACCGACATATAATGTCGACGATTTGAAAAGATTAATTTTAATAATTGGGCCGATTTAGACAGAGCCGCCAATTGGTATGAGTTTAAATGGTTGTACCAACTCACCGGTGTTTAAAAGATTTTACAATATGACCCAATATGTGACTCCGTTTAATTTGGTCTGAAACCCAAGATTCATGGAGTTCGGGGGCTTGCTTAAACGAGGGGAAGGTGTTATGCACCCCCCGATTTTCATGAAACACGGTTACCGCGTCTTTTCATTCCCATAACATGTGACGTGTGTGTGTGTGATGTAGATAAATGTGCTCAAAAATGCTTTATTTTAAAAGTAGTGCTGTGCTTTGTTGGACCTATATACTAAGGGCTTGTGTAATACCCGAGAATTTTATAAATAATTTTAGAATTTAAAATAAAGGTTATTGCAATTATTTGTGTGCGTATATATATATATATATATATATATATATATATATATGTGTGTGTGTGTGTGTGTGTGTGTGTGTGTGTGTGTGTGTGTGTGTGTGTGTGTGTGTGTGTGTGTGTGTCATGTGATTAATAATTTAATCAAATATGAAATGATTAAGAAGTATGTTGATGATAATGATAAGCTTAATTAAGCTTAAGTGTTAAGCCTTGTGTGGCATAATTAATTTTCTAATTGGACTAGTTGGGTCATAATTTAATAATGTATTGGACTTATATTATTTCCAAGCCCAACAACATTAATGTGACATAAGAGTTAGGAGATGTGGCCCAATCAATGTATTTGCTAGGTTAACATTAGAGTTCATGTGCATTAGTGTGTGTGCCTAGACCAATTTAATTTAGCTTGGAATTATCCAATGTGTAATATATGATGATGGATACATGTATACATATCTATATATATATATATATGTATATGGGTGTATAATAGAGGTATTTATACATATATGTATGTATAAGAGCCTTGTATGCTAGCATTATATACAAGGTGGGAATTAAAAATGTAACATGGTGCAATAGACCCCTTCCACGACCCTTTAAAATGCTGATTTTTAAGCTTGTAGCTAGCCCATGTGATGACAATGATGATTAGTCCAATGGCTAAGGGTACATGAATAGTAGTAGTTGGTGAAGTTGGTCACCAACTCCTTTCTTTACCCTTTGTGTAATGCCCACAGGAGGGTAATAGCTTGTCTATAAATAGAAGCCTTGTATTGGTGTTTAGAGTTTGCTATTTCATTTGCTAAGTGTAGAAATATAGAAAACTAGAGAGAGTTGAGAGAAAAAGGAGAAAACCTAGAGAAGCTCTTGCTTGTTGGTGGAGCACGAGAAGAAGGAAACAAGGTGGAGGCCTACTCAAGATTCTTCGCTAAGAGGAAGAAAGCCATCAAGAGGTAGGAACATCATTAACTTCAATTTTATACTTGTCAAGTTGAGTTAGTGTAGATAGAAGTGCATGTTAGCTTGAAACTTAGTTGAAACACTTGTTATCATGGGATATGTTGTTAAGAGTCCTAAAATGTATAAGCCTTACATATAATCCAATAATGTTATGTTTAACCTCTATGAAATATGGACATAACTCAAGTTGAATCATAGTAATCGGACGTAAAACGAACCCGTAGCGGAACTTTCCATAAAACATGTCGATATGCAAACCCTAACATGGAAAAACACTAAACTTAATTAAATAAATATTTTTGAAAATTGTACAAGATATCATATATTGTAGATATGTAAGTTTATGAGATATTGGAAGTGATTTCAACTCATTTGGATGTAAAATGAATAAGTTATGCAAGTTTGAATCAAATAAGGTAATAAAACATTTTTTGAAAATTCTTGCCTAAGCATTCTGCAGGGCTGGCGCTGCCGCGCCGCCTAGGAAGCCAAAACTGGCGTTGCAGCGCCAACAACATTTTCAAATCTACAGGACCGGCATTGTAGCGCCGTCCTCAATACAAAACCTAGCGCCCCAGCGACGCAGCGCCACTACCGGGTCGGGTTCTGCAGGGCTGATGTTGTCGCGCCAGCTGCAGTACTAAACCTGGCGCTGCATGCCTCTTTCAAAGTTGACCTGGATCCTGGTCAAACCGGGTCGAGTCAAGGTGGGTAGAGTCGGGTTAGACCCGATCATGAAACTTAATTTTTCTAAAAATAAAATAATAATTAATTAAATAATAATACTTAATTTGATTAATATTAAGAGATTTTATTAATCAAAGATAATTAAACAATTAAAGTAATTTAATTATGAGTTAATAAAATACAATTTGGAATTTAAAAGTTTAAGACTTATTTGACTTAAAGAATATTAAATAATTAAAATAATCTTAATTGTAATTCAATTAGTGATAATTAATCTAATATTCTTAAGATATAAGCAATTAAAACTAAATAAGATATTAATTGTGAAATGAATAAACAATTAAAGTAATACTTAATTGTAAAACAATAAGACTTAGACCAATTAGTAACAGTGAATACAATTTCTAATTATATAAGTATGAACAATTAAAGTGACATTAATAAATATTTTAATTGTGAATAATAATTACTAAACAAATAAATACTTTTAAAGATTATTTAAATGTGAACCAACTGTAGACACTCGAAATTTCGCATTCATGTTACTAACCCTGCAGGAGGGTAAAACTATCTTTTTCCCACTGGTCACAACTTTGAAGGTACAGTAGCCCCGGCGACAACCCCGGGATGTCAAGCTCAACCTCGGTCCTAATACCGGGATGTTAAGTAGCCCCGGCGACAACCCCAGGATGTCAAGCTCAACCCCGGTCACAATACTAGGATGTCAAGTCAAACCCCGGTCATAACCCGAAAGGTACAGTAGCCCCGGTGACAACCCCGTGATGTCAAGCTCAACCCCGGTCACTATACCGGGATGTCAAGTTAAACCCCGACAACACCGGGATGTTAAGTCAAGCCCCGATCACAACCCGGGAGGTACAGGAGCCCCAACGACAACACTGGGAGATCAATTCAACCTTTGGAGACAACACTGAAGCATCACATCATCCCCACAGATAACCCTAGGAGGCCAAAGCAACCTCGGAGACAACCCTGAGGACGAACAGAGTCGGTTGGGATCAAAACCTCGGAGACAATCCCTAGAAAACAGTCGAAGACCGGGCCAGTGCATGAGACAACCCCTGGAGGGGCAAAATGGTTATTTTACCAACTTGAAGCCAATTTGGTCAAAATCATATGAAATTGATGCAATGAAGGTAAGAAAGAGCCATAACATCGATCCCGAGTGGAAACAACACAATATAGCTCAACGGACAAACTGCGAAGAAACAAAGATCCAGTTATAAACCCATCTTCTTGGACTCGAATAAGGTTAAGTCCCATATCATTGTGACGCTCTCAGAAAGGGCTTTCCTCAAACGGACGCTCTGATCAAAAGTTAGAAAGTTTAGAACCTAACATCGCGTTGCTCGAAGTGCACATACTTCGAGATGACGGGACACACAGGAGTGGGCCCTACCTGGGGAGCCGCAGGTAGAGGTGCGACAACCGAGGGTAGACCAGCTACCATCGGGTCTTTAAATATAAGACCCCCCTTGCAGAAAAAAAAGAAAAATAATAATAGAAAAACGCTTTGAAACTCCGCCCATTTCGCCCCTTAGCCCCACTTCTAGTACTCCAAACTTGGTTGTTATTCATCTAACATGTTTGTATACGTATATTCTATGACATATCAAAAATTAACCAGTGAAAACGTCCATTTGAAGCCTACTAAGTGGCAAAAGGCCCGTGTAGCAGTCCATTGTAAGTATTTTTACAATTAGAACTCGTTTCCTACTTCATTACGTATATTTACACTTGCACGTAAAGTTTCATCTCTTGGTTTTGCCCGGAACTCAGTTTTGTGGCCGTTTTTGCTTACTTTTTTAGTACATTTTAGTACATATATACATTTTTTGTATTTGCACAGCCTGGATCGTCGATCCGTGACTTTTACTCGCTTTTATGTACTAACTTGTTCAGCCTGGATCGCTGATTCGTGGCCTTTTTAGCTTTATTATATATATAACTGACTATATATATATATACTAATTTTCAATTCTGTCAAGCCCGAATTGCAAATCCGTAGCAGTTACTGCTTTTATATATATAACTATATATATAATTTTTTCTGACTTCGTTTGGCCTGGATTGCTAATTTGTGGCCTTTATTGCTTTAATATATATATATATATATATATATATATATATATATACACACTAACTGTATATATTAACATTTATATTTCAGTTTGGCCTGGATTGGAAATTTGTGACCTTT
Source organism: Panax stipuleanatus (assembly GCA_020205555.1). Taxonomy (NCBI): domain Eukaryota; kingdom Viridiplantae; phylum Streptophyta; class Magnoliopsida; order Apiales; family Araliaceae; genus Panax; species Panax stipuleanatus. The sequence goes on from CM035122.1 coordinate 106,322,387, forward strand.
TTACTGCTTTTATAAATATATATATATATATATATATATATTTACATTCCAGTTGAGCTTGGAGAAATTCGTGGCTCTTTACCGCTTTTATAAATATATATATATATATATATATTTACATTATGTCAAGCCTGAATTATTCCGTGGCTCTTTTACGGCTTTTAAATATATATATATATATATATATATATATATATGTATATATATTTCTGTCCGGGCCTGGGATTGGAAATCCGTCGCCTTTAACAGCTTATATATATATATATACATTTTCTGTTCGGGCCTGAGATTGGAAATCCGTCGCCCTTTATTGCTTTTATATATATATATATATATAATTACATATATATATTCTTTATTCATTGTGATTAAATATTTGTTTCAATTATTCATTTGATATGAATTTGTTTTAATATAAATTTGGTGGTTTAGATTTCTTTAAATCTAGCCCTTTCTATCTTTAAACGGTTCAAAATAGGTCCAACTGGAATCGGGAAGCTAGAATGGCTAAGATTTATTTAAATCTATCTTTCTTTCTACTTTTGTTAAATATGAAAGCAACCTCGCGACCCTTAGATCCTTGTCTAGTGGGAACGAGAAGCTTTGGCTATGCGCATGCCAGGATTTGACTGATGAATCCTTGGTCTTGCGACGTCTAGATGTAAATATACATTTTTTGTAAATATTTGTGCTGTACAAGTTTTGTTGGCCTCCTTCTGTGAGCCTAGGAATCATGGGATTTATGATCAAACTGATTAGAATATGATTTTCACAATGGTTAAACTCCACATTACAAATGTACCCTGCCAGTTTTTCTGTAAAAAATGTACATCCGAAAGACCTTAAAACGGTTATCAGGGTTTAAGGTCTCAAATATGGTGAAATATAGTTTGTCGTGTCAGAGTCACTCCGATGACTGTTATGCCCATGAGAAGACCGATATTTGTATATATTTTGTGTGGTCAAGGATGCTTCGCAGCCCGACAATCACCATCCAAATCGAGCCGAAGGCTGAAAAGAATAAAATGGAAGTATCAACACGCTTCAATTCCTACGTGAGCGAAAGGGTTTGAAAACTACCTTTCAAAAACATCATTTTCCTATCTTATCTAAAGAGAACTTTTGCAAATCAAATCAAACCCTTCGCATATAGGTTAAACGAAGCACAACAATACTTTCAAATAAAACAAATGTAGGCCCAATTTCTTCCAGCATCCACACACACATTGCAAATAAAAAGGAAAATATTGAAAAGATGCGGTACTGTGTTTTCACGGGAGTTGGGGGGGGGGGGGTGCCTAACACCTTCCCCCATTTAACCAAGCCCCCGAACTTTAGAATTTTGGTTTCAAGATCAAGTTTCGACAGTGTTCAATAATTGGGCCTACTTGCAAATAAAACTCTGTTGAGTTGGTACAACCATTCCAAATCTACCAACTGGCGACTCTGTAAATCTTTCAAATCATCGATATGATACATGTTGGCTTTTTCCTAAAAAAGCTTCACCCTTCATAAAACAGATAAGGCAAAAAGGGTAGAAACCAAAAGACTTTGGAAGAGAGAAAGATCGGGTTCAAAACTGACCGAATTTTTTTTCGACGTCGACAGGTGGCGACTCTGCTGGGGACTGTAGAGGGCTTAGGTCGCATTCAAATCTTTTCAAAATTTCCTTTTATATCTGCATGTGTGTGGATGCTGCATTTTTCATTGAATGGATGTGAATGAATGCTTTACTGCTTTACATTAGTGCATCGCACAATGTCATCATTTCATACGGTGAGACACGATGTATGTGAATGTATGCTGTGTGATTCCTCCACCAGGGAGAAAACCGTTGGTGTTTGATTACTGGACTCAAAGGAGACTAATCATGTGAGGCTCAGAAAAGGCACCACTCAGATCTGCTCCAATTGAAAGATTGGATTAATTTCCCCTCTAGTAAATTGCGATGATCTGGGGACCTTCATACCGAAAAGCCGCGAGAGTAGCCTAAGATAGGTTAGCCTCTAATTAACCAAATCTGAAGGGAAGTTTCTTCATACCTTCCTCTTTCAATTTAATGTCAATTTTTTAAATTCAATGTAAATTTCAAGATTCAATGTAAATATATATGTCTTGTAAATCCTGTCATCAAAACAACTGACCTTTATTTTACAGGATAAGATTAAAAAACCTCAAAAATAAACACATTGCATAGCATGCATCCAACTGATACCTACATCAAAGATTAACACACCTACGTTTACTGTAGGGAAAAATTGGTCTCGTCACCAGGTCAAAATCTAAGAAAGCACTAGGCCCATCTGCAGACATGGCTTCAAGTGATCAACCAGAATCTACCCTTATATCTAGGGAGGAATTGGAAGGATTAAAGAACCAAATAGCCGAGTTAGCTATTTTTCTCAAAGAATAAAGCAAAGGTCTTCAAGGGAAACAAACAACCGATCATACAGAACCATCTACACCAGGTGGCAGTCAAGAGATCGGAAAGAAAGACACTCAGATTCTTGAACCCCAGAACCAGGATATGACCAACAAAATCCCTGAAACCACCAACCTCAACAAAGAGAAGGAAGCTGGTTGTATTCTGAAGAAGGTCCAACAGATGGAAGAAACTATCCGGTCCATCAAAGGGACTGGGGCATTTAGGAGTGTCAATTATTAAGACTTATGTATATTCCCAGGGGCTCGTTATCCAAAGAAATTTTAAGTCCCCAATTTTGAGAAATACGATGGATTGGGAGATCCCTACACAGATTTAAAGGTATTCATTGGAGAGCTTGGATCCTATGCAGAGGACGAGAAGCTCAGAATGCAATTGTTCAAGAAGAGTCTAACTGGAGAGGCTAAAGCCTGGTATGCCCGACTGGACAATTCAAAGATTCACAACTGGGAAGAGTTAGCACATGCCTTCCTTAATCAATACAGTTTTCAGTCCCAGATGGCTCCAGACAGATATCAAATAACCAAAATCAAAAAGCAAAGCGCTGAGTCATTCAAAGAGTATGCCCAACGATGGAGATGGGTGGCAGCACAAGTTACCCGCCTATGACTGAGTCTGAGATAGTCATGACCTTCATCGACATTCAAGAAGCTCCGTATTACAAAAGGGTCCTAGCAGGTATAGGAAAACCATTCTCGAAGATGATCAAACGCAGACAGATGGCTGAAATGGGGCTAAAGTCTGGGAAGATAAAAGATCTTACCGCCTTGGAAGCCGTGGCCGAGCATATCCAATCTGGGAGTTATGGGAGTAATCCCCGGAGAGCACACAAGAAGAAAGAAGAAGTGTCCTTAGTATTGCAAGGACAGGATCAAAGAGGCAATCCAAGCTTGCCAGTTCAAAGGAGAAACTATCCCCCTTTTCAAGCTCCAGCACAACCTTCTAATCCTCTATTTCAGAAAACTGCGGAGGCCAGACGTCGAAGAACTTTCACCCCCTTAGGGGATTCACTCGAAAATGTGCTGAAACTGTTGACAGCATAAAAGAAGATTGTTCAACTCCTTCCACCAACCAGCTCCGGCGGAAGGAATTTCTACCCAAGCAAAAAGTGCGCATACCATTCCGGATCCCCGGGCCACGATACACAAGACTGTTGGTCTCTCAAGCACAAAATCCAAGACTTGATAGACAACAGAGAGATTGTGGTGACCAAACCGGAGCAACCACATGTGCAAGATAATCCCCTCCCTTAACACAAAGAGGAGAGTGTTAACATGATTAGCACGAAGGGTGGAGAAGGATCCAAATACCTTCGTTATGTTAGAAAGTCAACTCAATCAAGTACCAATAGCCCAGACAGTTGGGAGCTCTCAAAAAGGCAGTTCTTGATGGAACAGGAAATCAAGTCCATTAAGGAATAGGTTGGACAGTTAGCGAATTTGGTAGTGTATCAACATCAGGTAACCAGATAGCTGATAAATTAGACCAACCAGTATGAAGTGAGTCCTCCTACACCAAAAATTAGCCCCATTGCTATGAGGTACCATTACCAATTTCATGAGCATGAACCTTGGGCCGACAAGGTGGCTAAGGAGGAGAAGTTCCAAGCTGATAGGGAATTCGCCTTCCAAAGGAATTTCACTAATTTGAATCAGCTGATGAAAGAAATCCTCTAAATACTGATCAATGAGGGGATAGTTGTAGATTTGTTACCCCCGGTGAACCCTCGATCAAGAAAGTTCAAACTTGATCGGATCTGTCAGTATCACTCAAATGCACTCGGTCATGACACCGAAGATTGCTGGAGACTTCGTCACCTGATTTAGAATATGATTGAGAATGGTGAGCTGATAAAAGCAAATCAAGACTATGGCTATCCTAGTGGGGAAGCACTCTTTATTCCTATGGCTTGGAATCAGGAGACAGTGGATGTTATTTCCTGTGAGAAGGAGCTAGCTGGGACACCCTTACTACTGCCTGGGAAAGGGGTCCAAGAAGCATAAAATCCTATAAAGGTAGCTGCACCCGAACCTTTAATATTACCCTTCAGACTGCAATATCCAGTGATCAGTCTGAAAAGAGTCCCATGGGCTATGGGAATGATGAAGGTCCAACCTCAAATAACATTGTCATCATATCAAAGGAAAATCCATTGTACCTGCCTCAGCGGGTGATCAATTCAGTTATCAAAGCTAAAGGGAAGGTGGCTGAAGAGAAGATTGAAGATTTCCTCATCAAAATGGGCATACCGAGGTCAAGGTGGTGCAAAGCTTGAAAGAGGCACCCAAACAAATGTCCATCTTAGACTTGGTTTTATCCTCGGTGGATCATCGTAAAATTATAGTGAAAGTACTGAAGGAAGCCCATCTGCCCAGGACAGTGGATGTTGAGAAATTCCGTCATGTGATAGAACACATCTTCAACAATAATGTGATATCTTTCACTGACGATGATATACCTACAGAGGGGACTGACCATCGCAAGTTACTGCATATAGCAGTGATGTAATCAGGGTATGCGATTGGAGGTGTGCTTATAAATGGAGGATCGTCCCTAAACATCTGTCCCTATGACACCTTGGAAAGAATGAAGATCAACCCAAACCAGATCAGAACCAGTCATGTGGTTATCCGGGCTTTCGATGGGTCTCGCTAAGAAGCTGTGAGAGAGATTGAGATTCTATTGGAGATTGGTCCCCACACTTTCTTTGCATCCTTCCAGGTACTAAACATTACCACCAGATACAACTTATTGCTGGGAAGGCCGTGGATCCACATGGCAGGAGCAGTTCCGTCCCTCCATCAGCAGCTCAAGTACATTATCAATGGCAACCTAATCATGGTGAATGCCGAACCAGAATACCCTGTTTGCATACAGGGAGATATGTCGGTGATCATTCTGGATGAAGGGATTGAACCTGCAAGTTTTCAAGCATTAGAAGTGAGCAATATTCAGTATCTACCTGTTGGGGCACCAGCTCTGAAACTAAAAGTTTTCCCCGAAGTAATGACAGTTGGGCAGGAGATGGTATCTTTGGGTTTCCGCCCTGGAGAAGGGTTAGGAAAAAATCAGCAAGGAATCAAGAGTCCGGTGCAAATCCTGAGCCAATCTAGAAGGCCGAATTGGGCTATTCATCCAGATCAAACCATCGAAACCCACACAAGCAGTCCAAAGTTTATGCTTCCACTATACTACTGCCAAACCTCACTGATGTCGGATTTGTGAAGCCAATGAGGAAGATTCCTGCTGTTGTGTCAGCCTGTTGTTTCCTCTAATCATACCGATAAGTGAGAGAAAAGCCCCAAAGCCTGATGGGGAGAGCAAAAAGGAAAAGGAAAAGTTCCTGCATGAAGGACGAGACCCATTTGCTAACATATATTTTCTGATGCACTATGAGGGTATGAACGATGATATCCCAGACAGTGATGAAGAAGATCAGATCCGAATTCCTCGCTTTAAGAAGGGGAAGGGTGGCAGTTCAAAGAAGAACCCCAGCTCTGATATGAAGGAAGTCTCAATCATCATCAGAGATGAAGCAGACGACCACAAAGCCTTTATCCTCCCTATTCATGAGGACCTGACATTGGATAATTGGAGCAGCATCCCTTGCCTCATTCAAAAAGGGTAAAAGGGTAGAAAGTTCATCTGCCCTGAAACGTGGTTTCATTTACTGCTTATTTTATTGCACAGCTATAGTAGTAACTTTTGTCATGCTTTTGCTAAATGCTTTGTATGTTTAAACAATCTCATATATTAAAGTGAAAGCATTTTGTTTTCAGGACTCCAAATTGGATTTGTTTGTCCCGGTTAATGAGATGCCAAACTTTCACAATGACTACAATTTTGATGTAGAACTGAACTTCGACTTGATGGAGATTGATCAAGAGGAGATAGATGACTATGAGGTGCCCAAGGAGATCAAAGAATGGGTCAAAGACAAACCCTAACCAAACCTCGATCAAACCACCACTGTCAATATCGGAACCTCAGAAAACCTCAAAGAAATCCAGATAGACCTAGAACTCACCCTAGACCAAAAAGCCGACCTGATTGAACTCTTAACATAGTTCCAAGATGTGTTTGCATGGTCGCATGAAAACATGGCTGGCTTGTCCACTGACATTGTCATCCATCGACTGCCTATCATAGATGGAGTCAAGCCAGTCAAGCAGAAGCTTAGGTGATTGAAACCTGAGTGGAGTCTGAAAGTCAAAGAAGAGGTGGATAAACAATTCAAACCCAACATCATCATGGTATCAACATACCCGGAGTGGCTGTCGAACATAGTTCCCATGCCTAAGCCCGGAGGGAAGGTACGAGTATGCGTGGATTATCGGGATTTGAACAAGGCTTATCTCAAAGACAACTTCCCGGTACCTTTCATTCACATCCTGATAGATAATACAGCACAGTATGATATGTATTCTTTTGTGGATTGCTTTACTGGTTACCATCAAATCATGGTTGCTGAAGAGGATAGGGAGAAGACAGCTTTTATCACTCCCTGGGGAACCTTCTACTACAGACGTTTATCATTTGGCCTTATCAATGTTGGTGCCATGTATCAGTGAGCCATGATGGTCCCTGTTTCACGACATGATGCACAAGGAGATAGAGGTTTATGTGGATGACATCATCGTCAAATACCAGAAGGAGGACGATCACATCAGCCATCTCAGAAAGCTATTCAACAGGTTGCGTAAGTACAATCTCAAGTTGAATCCGGCCAAATGTGCTTTCGGTGTCAAATCGGGCAAGTTATTGGGATTTCTGGTAAGCAATAGAGGCATTGAGTTGGATTCCGCCAAGATTAAAGCCATTAAGGAGATGCCAGTACCCTGAATAGGGAAGGAGATACGCGGGTTCCTGGGGAGGATCAATTTCATAAGCCGGTTCATCTCTTAACTTACCGCGACGTGTGAACCCATCTTCAAGCTACTAAGGAAGAACGCCTCCACGAAATGGAATGAAGATTGCCAAAAAGCTTTCCTTGTCATCAAAAAGCAGCTGATCGAGGCGCCTATCTTGGTACCCCAAAGGGATGAAGTTCCCCTGTTTATGTACTTGTCCGTCAATGCCAACGCATTGGGCTGTATGCTGGGACAGAAAGATGATAGTAGCAAGGAAAGAGCTATCTACTACATCAACAAAAGATTCAGCAGCTGTGAACAGAAGTACACACTGATTGAGAAGACATGTTGTGCATTAGCATAGGCTGCCATGAGGCTACAACATTATTTGCATGGGCAAATGACCTATCTCATATCCTGCATGGATCCACTGAAGTGCATGTTCAGCAAACCAATGTTGAATTGTCGATTGTCCAAATGGCAGTTGATCCTCCAACAGTTTGATATTGTCTACGTAATTCAGAAGTCCATCAAAGGTCAAGGCATTGCAGATCAACTAGCTAAAGCACCGTCCGGAGGTTTTGAGCCATTGGAAACTTATTTCCCGAATGACAGAATCATGGCAATTCAACAAATCCATCAAGAGAATATTGTCCAACCCTGGAGAATGTATTTCGATGGAGCGATGAACATGGAAGGTGTTGGAGCTGGGGCAGTCCTTATATCTAGTACGGGAGAACAGTATCCTATGGCTACCAAGCTGTAGTTTGTCAACACCAACAACACGACTGAATATGAAGGCTAAATAATGGGCTTGAAACTAGCCCAGTCCATGGGTATCCAGCGTCTACTAGTCTTTGGAGATTCTGAGTTGGTCATCAGACAAACCATCAGGGGCGTATCATACCAAAGAATTTTATTTGCTGCCCTATCACCGGTAGGTCATCAACATATCCATGGATGTTGAAGAGACAACCTTCATCCACAACCCTCTAGGTAGGAACGACTTTGCTGACGTATTGGCGATATTGGCTTCCTTTATCAACATATCGGGTAGAAGGGGAATTCCCGACATCAAATTTACAAGCCAAAAGGCCCCGACATATGGGATTTACATTGGATAAGTATCAGATGAAATACCTCCTATAAAATAGCCTTGGTATCAAGACATCAAAGAATATCTCCTAGATGGATCTACACCTGTTGAGGTAAGCCAAGCCGGAAAGAAGCAAATTCACAAAATGACTATGAAGTTCTATTTGAGCGGAGATGCACTCTATAAGAGGGATGCTGGAATAGGCCTTTTAAGATTCCTTAATAAAGAGCAAGCCCAGATATTGATGGATGAAGTCCATGGTGGAGTCTGTGGTCTACATATGAGCGGTCATTTGCTGGCCAAGAAGATATTGAGAACAAGGCATTATTGGATCTCTCTCAAAGCTGACTGTGATGATCACGTCAGGAGATGCTACCAATGCCAAGTCCATGGAAATGCTATACACGCTCCTCCAAATGAGCTGCATAATATGAGTTCACCGTGGCCTTTCTCTATATGGGGGATGGACGTGATCGAACCAATAGAACCCAAAGCCAGCAATGGTTGTCGATTCATCTTCACCATGATCTATTACTTCACCAAGTGGGTTAAAGCTGCCTCTTTTCTCAAAGTCACCAAGGAGGTAATCATTGGTTTCATCAAAAATAATGTCGTCTGTCGATACAGACAACCGGAGGTGATCGTCTTAGATAACGCTAAGAACCTAAACAATCAGATGATGAGAGATTTATGCAGTAAGTTTCATATCAAGCATCTCAATTCCGTCATCTACCGACCCAAGATGAATGGTGCTGTTGAAGCGGCCAATAAGAACATCAAGAAGATCATGAAGAAAATGTCCGCCAATCACAAAGGATGGCCTGACCTGTTGCCTCTGACTCTGTTAACATACAAGACGTCAATGCGTACTTCTACTGGGGTAACCCCCTATTCATTGGTCTATGGCATGGAAGCAGTACTTCCCATAAGTAGAAATGGAATCCCTAAGGGTATTAATAGATGCTCAGATGGAAGAAGATCAGTGGTTGCAAGAGAGGTACCACCAGTTGTCCCTGATAGATGAAAAGAGGGCTACAACCATTTTCCACAAGTAGGTATATCAGCAAAGGATTGCTCGATCATACAACAAGAAAGTCCGAATCCGGCAATTCAAAGAAAATGACTTGGTATTGAAGAAAGTTCTGGCCAATCAAGATGAAGCCAAAGGAAAGTTTGCCTCGAATTGGGAAGGTCCTTTCATTGTTAAAGAAGTGTTGACAGGAGGAGCTATCAGATTGCAAGAGATGGATGGGAGTGAATTTTCCCAACTCATCAACTCAGACACCTTGAAAAGGTACTATGTTTAAAGCCCATGCCTACCATAATCCTGGTCTTGCGAATCGATCAAATCAATTTGAGTTTTCACTAGAAAAATTGAACTACGAATGACCTGATCTTCCTCCGCCCGGGAGTACAAAGGCAGCCATTCCTGATGCGGTAAAACCAAATAAAAATTTCAAAAACCCTCCAAACAAAACAAAAATTTCAAAAAACCCTCCAAACCAAACAAAAAGTTCAAAAAACCCATCAAACCAAACTCAAAAGAGACACTTCTCAAACCTCTCACGCAAAACCTGAACTAAGAATAACCTGATCTCCCTCCACCCGGGAGTACATAGGCAACCATTCCTGGTGCAGGTCTGATCTTCAAAGAAAAATAAAAACCCAATAAAAACCAGTCCCAAGACACCGAAACTTTATAAAACCCAAATACTATCAAGTCTCCTCGGTCAGCATACCCTGTTGAGATATCCTCCGACATCTCACTGTCCATCCGTCAAGGAGAAGCTCGTGATACACAAACAACAGCCAGTCATGAAAGAAAGTGGTAATCACTCAGCAATGACAATACATATCCAACAGGGAAGTGAATTAAAATATATTTCTCTGATATATAATACTGTTTAATATATACATGGTGTCCTGTACATGATAAAAATGGCTGATCTAGTATGTGCAAGAAAAATAAAGCTAGCCTATGAACCCGTGACAAGCGGGATATCAGTGACAACATGGCATCCCTCTCTGAAGATGGAGGAGCATCTGCAAGCTCAATACCCTTAGTCTCCATACGAGTAAGAACATCCATAGTTATCTGCATAGTGCTGCTGTGACCATCTATGAAAGTGCTCATATCTGCAACCAGGCTATGGGTATACGATCTAAGTGCCGTACTGTCCGCAATATATATATCCCGGGTAGCTATGGCCTCATCCCTCTCTACACAAGCCGCATCCCGGGCAACTAAGACCTCCGCAATCTCCTCAAAAGCTGTATCTCAGGTAGATCGAGCCTCGTCTCTCTCAACCAATGCCGCATCCCGAGTAGCTCGAGCCTCGTCTCTAGCGGTAAAGGCTGTATCCCTGCTAGAAAGGGCAATCAGCATCAACGCCCTATCCTGATCTCTCTCGAAAGTCATCTGAGATAATGAATCAACTGTAGATGGATTAGCCCCGGTAGGAACGTTAGGAGGATCACTAACTAAAGCCTCTGTCAAACCAGTAAATAACTCATCCTTCGTGGGAGAATCAGGATCCTCCATAGGCTCCTCCTCATCTGAATCAACACTCGGAGCTGACTGGATAACTGCAGCTGCTGCTATATTAGCCTCCAACCATACCGAATACTCTGGAGAACGATCCGGATGGCTAGTGGAGAAATCAGCCCTCTCCCTATGAGTCCAACACTCATAAGTCCTGATCAAATCAGTTGACGACAAAGATGCAGCTGATATCTGCTGATCAATGGCCCCCTCAAACTAGTGGAGGCTCTAAAACTGATCAAACTGACCCATGACTGCCAACGGATGGTAAGTGGCCACCCCTCTCAATCCGCTAGGGGCAAATAATCCATGCTGACTGCATGAGTGATGAAGCTGTAAGGGGAGACAAGCCCTGAGCATGGTAAGATCAAAAAGGGATGCTCAATATCTGATAAAAAGGTCGACCATATCGCTGCATCTGAACACTCCACTGGCTAGAAGGAGTATGACATGGCTATCTGATGGGTAAAGCAGTACCCATGGTGGCGAAAGGTGCCGATCAAACTCAAGTGTGTCATGAACCTCACATACAACAGAACAGAGCTACCTCTAAAAAACCCCTCTGGATGGGTACTGCAAAATGTAGCCGACCTCAAGGTCTCGGCCAATACCATCGGCAAAATCATACAACCCTGTCTAAGGGCACGAACCACTACCATCAAGCCAATATCCAAGTGGTCCAAGTATAGTGGCATGTATACATAAGCCGTGACGCACATCAGCAAAACGTCTACACGGGTAAACTGCCACTCATCTATAGGAATGGTGAAATCTCTAAAATGTTGCTCGTAGCTGTCTAGCCGGCCAAAGAGATCGATCAGAAAGTTAATGGATATCACATGTCCTGCAATAATCTCCTCAGTGACGACTCTGCATCTCAGACCCGACATAGTCATAAATGGTCTCCTCATGTCACTGATGGCTATCCAGGTGCAAGGCAGATCCAGTGCCAAACCTGTAAGGCGCTTATACTGTTCTAAGGTAAGAGTCAACTCATGAAGGCCAAAACGAAAAACCTTCCGCTCAGGTATCCAGCATGATAAGATGCCATCCACAAATCTATACGGAACCTGGAAAGCTAGAAGGGCTAAAAAATGCCCTAGCATCTGGTCTACTATCCCTCTGGCTGTGAGAGGCAAACTGTCATACCATAACCGCAACGAAGATGCCACCGAAGACGGCTCAATACGGCTGACGGTGGATGACGACAACTGTATCACCGTATCATAAGACCATCCAGGGGTCAAATCTAAACTCACCTATCTAAATGCATATCTATGACATAATACATGCATAATGATAATGATAAAAATGATGCAATAAATAGGAAATATCATGCATATCTAGAATAAACTATCTACTACCAGCATCATCTCTGTCTGCTAAATAAAATACAAAATAAAAAGTACAAGGAAATGGGGCACAGCCGCCCAACTACTAACAGAGGCCTATCAAAAGATATAGCGAGAAATGGGGCACAGCCGCCCAATAGCTAAACAGAGGCCTATCAAAAGATATAGCAAGAAAGGCTATCCGAAGAGGTCTAGAATATTTGTCTCCAGGCTATTAACCTGCTACAGCTCCTCCTGAGTCACAAAATCTCGGCCAGTGGGAATTTTCGGTCGGTACAAGGGAGGATCAGCACCTGCAAAGCTGCTAGAAAATTGACATGTGGAAGGGCCAGCTTCAGAGCTAGAAGGATAAAAAGAATCTACCTCGGAAGGATCCCGGTCAAGGTGCCTGATGAAGAAATGAGCCCTCTCCAACTGCTAGGCCAGTCCTACAATCTGGTCCAGATGAGTCGGATCTCTGAGGCAAGCTATCCAGTCTGTTATCATCACAGACCCTGATACCATGTCTGCCATAAACTGGGTAGCACGAGTCTGAGCCCCAATAGTATGAGAACTCCACCAGCTGTGAAATGCCTCCTGGCTGTAAGGACCCTCTAACAGGGTGAAGCCATCTACGCCCACCAGTGGAATGTCTGTGAGTGGCTAAGCTAGCGGCCAATGATGCCAAGCAGGAGGAACAAAGGGAATGCAGATATCTCCTATGGTGCTCCGAATAGCACGCTCTCCTAAATAGAGCTCCCAGCCTCCCTCTGTCAAAAATGGAACTCAGCGAGTGGACAATGCAAACTCCCAGGCAGTGGGAATACCGTCCTCAAACCCAACTGTTAAAAAGTCTGAGGTATACGAGACCCACGAGATCGGCTCGACCTTCAATAGCTTTAGCTGCAGGCAGGAGTGGGTGAATCCCTCAGCTACAGGGACCTCCGTCAACGTGGAATGATGCCAGTGCCATCTCCTAGGATAAGTCTTCAGGCCCAAAGTAGTGGCTGGGCGTAGGCAAGGGAGCCTCTCATATGCCAAAAATTGGCCTTGCAAATATCAAAAGTTCTCAGTGATAAAGACTGACAAACACAAATAAGGAAATCAAAAAGGTGCAAGAGAAATGTACTCACCAGCAGGAATGGGTAAAAACCTAGCCAAGCCTCCATCACGCCCTTTGAGCGCATGCACATCCTTCGAAGAAAATAGGCAAAGGTGTAGGTACCCCAATCAAAATCAGTGAGGTGCTTCATATGTCGAGTAGCGCTGACCAGGGTAAAGGACACCGTCGAGGAGTTATCTGCAAGGAAATAACCCCTTATGATCACTAAAAATAGTCGCCGCAGGATGCAATCTCTAACCCTCTGATCATCAGGCAGAGGCTTAGTCAAAGCCCCACTCTTGGCATCTACACTTAAGGGATCAGAACGGACCGTCCGACCCTTGATGACAGTCGCAGGAACTCCCAAGAGGGACCAAACTGCAGTGGGTGAAATGTCAACCATAACTGGCACTGGCTCACCTACAAACTCTATCCCAGTGATGAATCTCCAGTCTATAGGCGTCATCATCACCTTGCAGTCCAACAAATAAAGAGACTGGATTTGGTGGAACCAGCGCTCAGACAAAGCCCTCAAATAACCCTAGGGGCAACGACAGGGAGGGATAGAAAAGAAAGCCTAAAACCCCCAGGTGTCGATAATGGCCTGATACTCTGGATGCAGAGTATGGTACAAGGAGTAGATATTGAACCTAGTTTCCCCTGGTCTGTGTAAAGACGGGAACCTGCATCAAATAGCCAGTCCAGATTAAACCTATGCCCTGAAAATGGCAAAAGAAAGAGAATCCAGAAGAAAAACTTTAGTCACCTCATTGGCATTAATGTATCTCGATGGATGGCGCCTCAAATCTCCTAGAAGCTCCTGAAGCAGCACCACAATGGCTGGAAGCTCACCACGTGGAGCCTGAGCTGGGGCAGGATCAATAAATGGGACATCCTCATCGTCCACATCAACCGGCGGCTCAGCCCGGATGGGATAAATCACAGACTCAGCCAATCGGCGAGACGGCCGGGCTGGACGTGCCTGAGGAACATCATAGACTATCCTCCGCCTAACTCCTGAAGTGATTCTGCTAGCACTGTCGGGTCTATCTGGCTCCATAATCTGGACAAAGCCTCCAAATCACCTCAGAAAGGGTGAGGTAAGCCTTAAACCTGTGGCTTATTAAATTAAATCATTGCTTTATGCATTTTTAAGTCCTAAAATATGCTTTCGTTAACAAAAATCCCCAGTAGAGTTAAAATTGCATGTTTATTAAATACTTAGGCTTTTGAATTTTTTTTGCCAGAGTTTCCTTTGTAAAATGGACTGTCCGCATGCACATAGGCATGACTAGGTGGCCATGCAGTAGCACACCTACCCGAAAATAGAAACAGTTCATATTTATGAAAAAAAATCAAAAATAAACTCTCCATGGTAGCTAAATTACCACAGGCATTTTTAGTTAAAAATCCAGGCTCACTTGACCTCAAAAAGGATGAGTAAACTAATCAAAAAGGGCGTCAATTGACTGTCTCAAAATTTAAATTTTTTGACATCAAAATGTTCATCACAGTAAAATATGCATATTTACTAAGTCTGAAAATTTTTATCAAGTCATATAGGCACACCTATTTGATACATTGTGTTTAAAAGCATACTACGTGGTTTATAATATTCTAACGGTCAAAACTGAAAAAGAAAGGATGTAAACGCTACCAGAGATGTGCAGAACGTTTGTACGATGACAAAATCTAAAAAAAGCTTCCCGAACTCCATAGATCTGAAGAAGAAAATTGGATTTTCTTTAGAACTCAAACTTGAAAATGAATTTGAAAAGCCATGGGAGCCAAGTTATAACTCCTGAAGTGATTCTGCTAGCACTGTCGGGTCTATCTGGCTCCATAATATGGACAAAGCCTCCAAATCACCTCAGAAAGGGTGAGGTAAGCCTTAAACCTGTGGCTTATTAAATTAAATCATTGCTTTATGCATTTTTATGTCCTAAAACATGCTTTCGTTAACAAAAATCCCTAGTAGAGTTAAAATTGCATGTTTATTAAATACTCAGGCTTTTGAAAAAATTTCGCCAGAGTTTCCTTTGTAAAATGGACTGTCCGCATGCACATAGGCATGACTAGGTGGCCATTCAGTAGCACACCTACCCGAAAATAGAAACAGTTCATATTTATGAAAAAAAATCAAAAATAAACTCCCCATGGTAGCTAAATTACCACAGGCATTTTTAGTTGAAAATCCAGGCTCACTTGACCTCAAAAAGGATGAGTAAACTAATCAAAAAGGGCGTCAATTGACTGTCTCAAAATTTAAATTTTTTGACATCAAAATGTTCAGCACAGTAAAATATGCATATTTACTAAGTCTGAAAATTTTTATCAAGTCATATAGGCACACCTATTTGATACATTGTGTTTAAAAGCATACTACGTGGTTTATAATATTCTAACGGTCAAAACTGAAAAAGAAAGGATGTAAACGCTACCAGAGAAGTGCAGAACGTTTGTACGATGACAAAATCTAAAAAAGCTTCCCGAACTCCGTAGATCTGAAGAAGAAAATTGGATTTTCTTTAGAACTCAAACTTGAAAATGAATTTGAAAAGCCATGGGAGCCAAGTTATAACTCCTGAAGTGATTCTGCTAGCACTGTCGGGTCTATCTGGCTCCATAATCTGGACAAAGCCTCCAAATCACCTCAGAAAGGGTGAGGTAAGCCTTAAACCTGTGGCTTATTAAATTAAATCATTGCTTTATGCATTTTTATGTCCTAAAACATGCTTTCGTTAACAAAAATCCCCAGTAGAGTTAAACTTGCATGTTTATTAAATACTCAGGCTTTTGAAAAAATTTCGCCAGAGTCTCCTTTGTAAAATAGACTGTCCGCATGCACATAGGCATGACTAGGTGGCCATTCAGTAGCACACCTACCCAAAAATAGAAACAGTTTATATTTATGAAAAAAAATCAAAAATAAACTCCCCATGGTAGCTAAATTACCACAGGCATTTTTAGTTGAAAATCCAGGCTCACTTGACCTCAAAAAGGATGAGTAAACTAATCAAAAAGGGCGTCAATTGACTGTCTCAAAATTCAAATTTTTTGACATCAAAATGTTCAGCACAGTAAAATATGCATATTTACTAAGTCTGAAAATTTTTACCAAGTCATATAGGCACACCTATTTGATACATTGTGTTTAAAAGCATACTACGTGGTTTATAATATTATAACGGTCAAAACTGAAAAAAAAGGATGTAAACGCTACCAGAGATGTGCAGAACGTTTGTACGATGACAAAATCTAAAAAAAGCTTCCCGAACTCCGTAGATCTGAAGAAGAAAATTGGATTTTCTTTAGAACTCAAACTTGAAAATGAATTTAAAAAGCCATGGGAGCCAAGTTATAAATCGCAGAAGGGAGCAGCCCCACCTGTGACTGCCGCACCCCTACCGGCGACTCCCTAAGGTGGGGCCCACCTCCTTCGATTTGGTCCAGTTTCTAGTGGAAACGGAGTTTACAGAAGCTGAAAAGTCAAATCTGGAAAAAACTGCTACGCGATTGAGCGGATTGGCCTGAAATCCTGCGTATAAGCGGCGAGTTCCTGAAGAAGGAAAAAACTTCATGTAAGCCATTGGTTAAGACCCTGAATTGATATTCAGGAGCCAATGATGAAAACTGCTTAAAAACTACGAAAAACTGCTAAAAACTGCCTCTGTCAGAGCATCGAGAAGGTTCGACGGTATGACCGGCAGGTTTGGAGTGTGTCAAGGCATCCAGATTGATTTGAGGGTGTGATTTATCAGAAAGATTATCCCCACGTCGAGATCAATCAGGTTTGATATATCAACCGCTAGCGACAACCCCAATGAAGCATCGGGAACGATCCGGTGGTGAAGCCGTTGAAGGCTACTTCAGCGAAGGTCAGAATAAATGACACTATCAACCGCTGGCGACAACCCCAGCGAAGCATCGGGAACAATTCGGTGGTGAAGCCGTTGAAGGCTACTTTAGCGAAGGTCAAAATGAATGACACTATCAACTGCTGGCGATAACCCCAGCGAAGCATCGGGAATGATTCGATGGTGAAGTCAGTTGAAGGCTACTTCAGCGAAGGTTAAATTGAATGACACTATCAACCGCTGGCGATAACCCCAGTGAAGCACCGGGAACGATTCAGTGGTGAAGCCATTGAAGGATACTCCAGTGAAGGTCAGAATGAATGACACTATCAACCGCTAGCGACAACCCCCGTGAAGCATCGGGAACCATTCAATGGTGAAGCCGTTGAAGGCTACTCCAGCGAAGGTCAGAATGAATGACACTATCAACCGCTGGCGACAACCTCAGCGAAGTAGCAGGAACGATTCGGTGGTGAAGCCGTTGAAGGCTACTTCAGTGAAGGTCAGAATGAATGACACTATCAATCGCTAGCGACAACCCCTGCGAAGCATCGGGAACGATCCGGTGGTGAAGCCGTTGAAGGCTACTTCAGTGAAGGTCAGAATGAATTACACTATCAACCGCTGGTGACAACCCCAGCGAAGCATCAGGAACGGTCTAGTGATGAAGCCGTTAAAGGCTACTTCAGCGAAGGTCAGAAGGTCTGACACTATCACCCGTTGGCAACAACTTCAGCGAAGCATCATGAATGAGCCGATAATGGAAACAGCGTATAAGTCTATCCCCACAGAGGACAGATGATGGAATTTGTTATACAAATCCCCAAATAGAGAGAAGGATCGGTGATTAACCCGACCATTGCAAACTACCATTCAAGTAGGCACCAAGATGGTTCGGTGATGGTCAAACCCTACAAACTACCATTCGAGTCAGAATAGAGTCAAGGTCAATAGACCAGTGTAAATTATCAGTCGGGTAGGCATCCATATGAATGTAGGCATCAACTGAATGATAATTCAAACTGTTGGCGACAACTCTAGCGAAGCATCTGGAACGATCTGGTGATATCAGCCGTTGAAGGCTACTTCAGCGAAGTCAGAGGGTCTGACACTATCGGCCATTGGCGACAACTCTAACGTAGCGTCGGGAAAGGTCTGATGATGTAAACCAGTGGGAGCTATGATCAGGATAGGCATCGGGAATCTACAATGGGGTAACTCATCACAAAAAGAATTTCCCCAGTAGAGAAGGAAGTCAGAAAGCTTATCTGCCCAATGTTGAGTTCAGAAATGTCCAACGACATCAACCAAGAGAAAATCTTCCCTACAGAGAGCATCAACGAACGTGGTAAATCATTGGCCTCAAACCAATGTGGCACCAAGGGTTATCACAGATAACATTATCCCCAGCAAAAAATAACATAAGCCACCAGTGATAGCCCTATCCCCTTAAAGGTATCGAACATTCATAACATATCATGCCACGCATTGCATTACATTTTGCATCCATCATATTTCCAGTGTTTAGCAATCTTTATCCTATTCATTTCATTGTATCGCATAAACATGATAAAGAGGGGCATCTGTAGACACTCAAAATTTTGCATTCCTGTTACTAACCCTACAGGAGGGTAAAACCATCTTTTTCCTATCGGTCACAACCCGGAAGGTACAGTAGCCTTGGCGACAACCCCGGGATGACAAGCTCAACCCCGGTCATAATACTGGGATGTCAAGCAACCCTGACAACAACCCCGGGATGTCAAGCTCAACCTCGATCATAATACCGGGATGTCAAGTCAAACCCCGACCATACTTCTTGTACTCCAAACTTCATTTTTATTCTTCTAACACGTTTGTATACATATATTCTACGAGATATCAAAAATTAACCAGTGGAAACATCTATTTGAAGCCTACTATAATCCATCTTAACAGTTCACCTCTTAATACCTCTAAAGAGCCCACATATTTGTATTAAAAGGTCCTATGAATAGTTAAGATATAAATATGAGTCTAAACTATTCAGAGGACCTCTTAATACAAAAATATGGATTGTAAAAATGCATTAAGAGGTGAGCTCTTAAAATACATTAAGATGCAATCAAACACCACTTAAGTGGCAAAAGGCCCGTGTAGCAGTCCATTGTAAGTATTTTTACGATCAGAACTCGTTTCCTACTTCATTACGTATATTTACACTTGCACGTAAAGTTTCATCTCCTGGTTTTGCTCGGAACTCAGTTCCGTGGCCGCTTTTTGCTTACTTTTTAGTACATTTTAGTACATATATACTTTTTTTTTTGCATTTGCACAGCCTAGATCTTCGATCCGTGGCTTTTACTCGCTTTTATTTATATATATACGTACTAACTTGTTCAGCTTGGATCGCTAATTCGTGGCCTTTTTAGCTTTATTATATATATAACTGTCTATATATATACTAATTTTCAATTCTGTCAAGCCCGGATTGCAAATCCGTGGCAGTTACTACTTTTATATATATAACTATATATATATATATAATTTTTTTTGACTTCGTTAGGCCTGAATTGCTAATTTGTGGCCTTTATTGCTTTAATATATATATATATATATATATATATATATATTAACTATATATTAACATTTATATTTCAGTTTGGCCTAGATTGGAAATTCGTGGCTTTTTATCGCTTTTATAAATAAATAAATAAATATATATATATATATATATATATATATATTTACATTCCAGTTGAGTCAGGAGAAATTCGTGGCTCTTTACCGCTTTTATAAATAAATATATATATTTATATTCTGTCAAGCCTGGATTATTCTGTGGCTCTTTTACAACTTTTATATATATATATATATATATATATATATATATATATATATATATTTACATTCTATTAAGCTTGGATTTTTCCGTGGCTCTTTTACGACTTTTATATATATATATATATATATATATATATATTTATATTTCTGTCCGGGCCTGGGATTGGAAATCCGTCGCCCTTTATTGCTTTTATATATATATATTTATATTTTTTGTCCGGGCCTGAGATTGGAAATCCGTTGCCCTTTACAACTTATATATATATATATATATATAATTACATATATATATATATATATATATATATATATTCTTTATTCATTGTGATTAAATATTTGTTTTAATTATTCATTTGATATGAATTTGTTTTAATATAAATTTGGTGGTTTAGATTTCTTTAAATCTAGTCTTTTCTATCTTCAAACGGTTCAAAATAGGTATAACCGGAACCGGGAAGCTAGAATTGCTAAGATTTATTTAAATCTAGCTTTCTTTTTAGTTTTGTTAAATATGAAAGCAACCTCGCGACCCTTAGATCCTTATCTAGTGGGAACGAGAAGTTTTGGCTATGCACATGCTAGGATTTGACTGATGAATCCTTGGTCTTGCGACGTCTAGATGTAAATATACATTTTTTGTAAATATTTGTGCTGTGCAGGTTTTCTTGGCCTCTTTCTGTGAGCCTAGGAATCGTGGGATTCATTATCAAACTGATCAGAATCTGATTCCTATGATGGACAAACTCCACATTACAAATGTACCCTGCCAGTTTTTCTGTAAAAAATGTACATCCGAAAGACCTTAAAACGGTTATCCGGGTTTAAGGTCTCAAACATAATGAAATATGGTTTGTCATGCCAGAGTCACTCCGATGGCTGTTATGCACATGAGAAGACCAGCATTTGTATATATTTTGTGTGGTTGAGGATGCTTCGCAGCCCGACAATCACCATCCAAATCGAGCCGAAGGCTGAAAAGAATAAAATGGAAGTATCAACAAGCTTCAATTCCTACGTGAGCAAAAGGGTTTGAAAACTATGTTTCAAAAACATCATTTTCCTATCTTATCTAAAGAGGACTTTTGCAAATCAAATCAAACCCTTCGTATATAGGTTCAATGAAGTACGATAATACTTTCAAATAAAACAAATGTAGGCTCAATTTCTTCCAGCATCCACACACACATTGTAAATAAAAAGAGAAATATTGAAAAGATGCGGTACCATATTTTCACAGGAGTTGGGGGGTGGCTAACACCTTCCCCCCACCTAACCAAGCCCCCGAACTTTAGAATTTCAGTTTCAAGATCAAGTTTCGACAGTGTCCAATAATTGGGCCTACCTGCAAACAAAACTTGGTTGAGTTGGTACAACCATTCCAAATCTACCAACTGGTGACTTTGTAAATCTTTCAAATCGTCGACATGATACATGTTGGCCTTTTCCTAAAAAAGCTTCACCCTTCATAAAACAGATAAGGTAAAAAGGGTAGAAAACAAAAAACTTAAGAAGAGAGAAAGATCGGGT
The DNA here is from genome assembly GCA_020205555.1 of Panax stipuleanatus. Lineage (NCBI taxonomy): Eukaryota > Viridiplantae > Streptophyta > Magnoliopsida > Apiales > Araliaceae > Panax > Panax stipuleanatus. The sequence continues at coordinate 106,343,958 of CM035122.1, forward strand.
TCAAAACTGACCGGATTTTTCCCCGACGTCGACACCAATGAGACATTTAAATGAATATCCCTAATTAAGATTAAGAGAATTACTCAGATAATAATAAAGTACTATATTAATGATAGAGTGATAGAGATAATGATTAGAGAAACAATATATAATTGTTTTGAGAAGTCTTAGATACCTAAGGCTAGTGTAATTAGACCGATTTAGGTTTATATGTTTATGTGTTGTTAGAGATTAACCGTTACGATAACAATAGGTTAATCAAGGGATAAGAAGTCAAGGTCGGAATTAAGCAACGACTCTGCAGGTTCCCTATCTTACACAACTTTGAATATTGTGCAAGTATCCTAACCTATGCATTTACTTTATGCAAAGAATCTATGATTATGCAAGTTTCCTAACTTCATTTGATTTTATATTGAATGCAAGTATTCAAACCTTGCTCTTTATTGAGCACTACTTAAGCTTGTACTATTATTGATCGTACGAGTAAACAATTGATAGTATGATTCTTGTCTTACGAACTAATACTTCATAGCTTGATTTAAAGCCTGTTTATATTCTTCGAACTATGTTACGAGTATTGAACTTATAAATTGTTCTCATATACATTGTAAAGGTTGTCTATGCCATTTGATTCGGCCAGACCCATGTTATGAATTTGAAAGCGATCCAAACCAATTGTTTGGTGAGGAATCTTATAAATTGACTGAGATGAACAACCCTCATTGAAGGGGAAACTATATATCTGTCGGGAGACCGACGTGCACACAAATAACATGTGAATATTATGCATAATGTAGGATACTTGAGGCTGATCACCTGTTGTACTTATTTATATCGAATTGTCAGTTAAACATTGTTAATTATAGCAAGAGTTCTTAGTCATTAGTGACTGCTCAGTATTAAACTTTATCTTTTGGAAAACATTGAAACCTTTGAACCTTTTTGATAATGCTTTGGTTTATAATGACCTTCTGTTTATAATTCAAAGGACAGTTTTGGAACTATTGATATATCTTCATTTACAACATTATTCTTAAACTCTTAAGTTATCCTTTGACATTATACCTTGGATATTATTAAGCTTTATAATCATGCTTACTCTTATTGCTATATTACTTGCTGAGCAAACTTGTTGCTCATTCTTGCTTTTCCTAAAATATTTCAGTTAAGGCAGAGCAGTGCGGACCCTCTGGCACGGATAAGGGCAAGGGCAAGGCTACGGCATAGCGTTGTTCTCTGTTATAATTATTATGATGTTGTAATAAGACTTATTTCATATTATGTATTAGTTATGTTATGATTTAAGATATGTTTAAGTTGCGAGACCGTGGGACACGAATATTTATATTAAATTAATGTAAATTATTCTATTATTCCCTTGCATGAGATTTTAGTATGTTATTAGTATTAGTACGTGATGCAACGAATTCGAGATACGAGTGTCTAAATTTGGGGGCGTCACAGGTTGGTATTAAAGCGTTAGGTTATAAACCTTAGGAGCGAGAATCCTTACACTATAACCTAAGAATAACTTAGAAGAACTTAAAAGATAAAAGGAGATAAAACTCATGTAGAGTTTTCTTAGAGACTTAGTGTGTTATGAAATATAGTTTCATTCTATACAATGAACTTATGTTTTATTTAACATTCTAATAGAGTTTGTTGTTTGTTTGTCTTATGTTTGTGGTTGTAAGATGACAGACTTGGGTCGACCCAGTAGAGTAGTAAAGGAGGAGCCACGGGATATACACGTAAAGTATGAGGCACCTTTGGTAGCCGAACCCATTTAGGCAGTAGCACCATCCGAGTTTGATGACAAGGATGAGATAGAGGTGGAGTCGGATCCCGAGGAAGAACCTATGGAGGACAAGCCCATAGGAAGATTTTGACGAGGCTACGTTTGAAGACAGGATGTTAGGAGAGTATGAGGAGCAGATCTTGGAGATAAACTGTCGAGTTCAGAAGATAGAGGTTGAGGCTCAGGAGAGAGAGACTCAGTTGCAAAAACTGAGGGACTAAGACCATCAGAGGAAGTTGGTGATGCAGGATATGGAGGTGGAGATTTCCTATCGCAAGGAAGTGGGAATTCAGATGGGAACCCTTTTTCACCGTTCGATAGCTAGGAACGTGGATTTGGTGGGTAAGCTGGAAAAGTCCGAGCAGAAGAAGTTGAGTGAGAAGGCTAAGAAGAAGGCTTTTTGCACTCAGCTTGAGCTAGAAGTTATGGAGAGGATTCACTTCGAGGAGAAGTGGGAGGAAGCCAACGATAGAGCTAAGGACTTAGAGGATGAGACTAGGTGCAAGAAGATGAAGCTGAATCGAATGGGCTATGCTTTTTGCACGACTATAGAGAGGTTGATCGATGGTATGTACCATTATCCAGCGGAGCAAGGACAGATCTGTTACACCTTGAGTAGAGACACGATGGCTCACATGACTCAGGTAGAGTACCAGAGCGCAGTGGAGCGCGGGATGTTAAGTTGAGACCTATTAGTCTAGTAGTAGTAGTAGTAGTTATTTTATGTGATATATATATTGTGATGTAATCCTAATCTTTTGTATAAGATATGGGATAGTTATGTAAACCCGAGTAGGCTTATGTTAGAGGTGTAGTATGATAGTTTTTCCCCCCATCTTTTGTGATATTAGGGGATAGATGTTGACATTTATAAAAGTATGCTAGGAATAATGATATTGATGTAATGATTTGGCATATGAATATAAATGTCCTTATTTTAGAAAATGTGTTATAAAATTTTATTCCTTTTGCATTAAAGGAATACTTAAGTAATATAATTAGATAATAAGAATGAAATTTTGTGATGCAGATAATGCCGCCCAGGCGTAGACTAACTGCACCAGAGGAGTCGGTTAACAATGAGAGAGAGCAAGTAGATCCTATACAACGACTAGTCGACTTGTTAGGAGAAGCCCTTCGGGGAAGGAACAATAAACCCGTTCACCCCAATCCCCAAGCGATACCTATAACTAACTTCAAAGACTTTAGGAGCGTAGGACCTCTAGAGTTTGCTTGTACTACCAATCCCATTGAGGCGCAGACGTGGATCAAGGAGATAGAGAAAGCCTTCGCCATTGCTCGTGTGGGTGGAGATCAGAAGATTGTGTTCGCTACCTACATAATGAGGGGTGAAGCAAATTATTGGTGGGAGGCCAATCAACAGAGAGTGGGAGAAAGAATCATAGCCTGGGATAGGTTTAAGACCTTGTTCTTCTAGAATTATTTCCTGAAGAGCATGAAGAATAGGATGGAGGTGAAGTTCCTAGAACTTAAGCAAGGGGAGATGACTGTGGCACAATATGCGGCTAAGTTCAATGAGCTCGCCAAATTTGCAACACACCAGGTAGAGGATGAAGAAAGGAAAGCCAGATGCTTCGAACAAGGACTAAAATCTTGGTTGTTCAACAAGATGTCGGTTCCTCAGATCGACTCATTCTCCACACTATTGGAGAAGGCTATCATTGCGGAGGGTGGTAGTGAGGCCTTGAGTCAGTACAACAAGGAGAAGAAGAGCAAGAATACGGGAGGAGAAAGCCGTGGAGGAAGTAGCAGCGGTGGAAGCAATCTGGGGAAGAGGAATGGGACAACAACAACAAGAACAACAATCAATCGAGAAGTTTTCATGGAGGGTTTAAGAAGAGAGTTGAGGGATGCTCGAGATGTGGGAAGAATCACCAAGGTGAATGCTGGAAAGAGCGCAGTGTCTGTTATAACTGCGGCCAGGAGGGGCACATTTCACCCAACTGCCCAAAGCCTCAGAAGAGCAAAGGATGTTTTACTTGTGGTTCAACAGAGCATCAGTTCAAGGACTGCCCAAAGAAAAATAGCGGAGGAAGCGACCAATAAGGAGGAGGCAGCAAGCTGATGATCGGCGGACCGACGCAATCCAACCGACCAACTGCCAGAACCTTTAACATGACTGTCTAGGACGCAGTGGCTGCGAAGGACGTGGTGTCAGGTATTATCCCAATAAATAATATAAATGCCTATGTATTATTTGATTAGGGTGCTACCTGTTTATGTGTTTGAAGAATTTTCTAGTCGATTAAACTTACCCCAAGAACGATTAGGGAATCCTTTGAATATAGAAGTTGCGAATAAGGAAGCAATCCCCGTAGAGTACGTATACCGAAATTATCGCGCAAATATTAGAGATCACGAACTAAATGTAGACTTGATTCTGATTAGATTGGGAGAATTTGACGTGATACTGGGAATGGATTGGTTGTATAACCATCCTGCGATAATTAACTGTCAGAACAAAAGTGTGAACCTTCAAACTCCGAATCTGTCTAAGGTGGTGTTTTATAGTAGCTCATCGCTTAAGCAATCATGTTGTCTTACGATGATGCAGGGCAAGAAATTGTTAAGAAAAGGATACGTAGGTTACTTAGCTTACATTTCAGATACTCAAAAAAAGGGAGTAAAAATGAAGGATATATCTGTAGTGAGAGAATTTCAAGACGTATTTCCTAATGATCTGCCTGGTCTTCTGCCAAACAGAGAAATTGAATTCGTAATAGACTTAGCACGGGGAACTGCACCAATTTTGAAAGCTCCATATCGAATGGCTCCAGTAGAAATGAAGGAATTGATGATACAATTGCAAGAATTGCTAGATAAGGGTTACATACGACCAAGTGTGTCTCCTTGGGAGAACCGGTGTTGTTTGTTAAGAAGAAGGACGGATCGATGAGGCTCTGTATCGATTATCGAGAATTAAATAGAGTAACGATCAAGAACAGGTATCCATTACCGAGGATAAAGACCTTTTCGACCAATTGAAGGGAGCAAAGTGTTTCTCGAAAATAGATCTGCGAACAGGTTTTCACCAGTTGAAGGTACGGAAGGAGGACATACTAAAGACGGCGTTTCGAACGTGTTATGGGTACTACGAGTTTTTGGTAATGTCAGTCGGATTGACTAATGCTCCGACAATATTTATGGACTTGATGAACTGAGTTTTCAAGCCATACTTGGATAAATTCATAGTAGTTTTCATCGACGACATCTTGATTTACTCAAAGACCAAGGAAGAGCACGCTGAACATCTGAAGATGGTTTTGGAAGCACTAAGGAGAGAGAAGATGTATGCAAAATTTTCAAAGTGTGAATTTTGGATGGAGAAAGTCTAGTTTCTAGGACACGTGATTGACAAGGATGGAATTTCTCTAGATCCTGCGAAGGTGGAGGCATTGAGTAATTGGGAATAGCCGAAGACACCAATGGAGGTAAGAAGTTTCTTAGGGTTAGCTGGGTACTATCGAAGATTTATCCAAGATTTTTCTAAGATAGCAACCCCATTGACCAATCTAACGAGGAAGACGATAAAGTTTGTATGGATAGAGAAATGCAAGGAAAGTTCCTAGGAGTTGAAGAGGAGATTAAGCGAGGCGCCTGTATTATCATTACCGAACGATGCGGGAGGTTTTGTGGTATATAGTGATGCATCGCATAAGGGACTTGGCTGTGTGCTAATGCAACATGGCAAGGTCATTGCATATGTATCACGATAATTGAAGGATTACGAAAAAAGATATCCTACTCATGACTTAGAGTTAGCGACAGTAGTTTTTGCGTTAAAGATTTGGAGGCATTACCTGTACGGAGAAAAATGTGAGCTATACACAGACCACAAGAGTCTGAAATATATCTTCACACAAAAGGAGTTAAACATGCGATAGAGAAGGTGGTTGGAATTGATCAAGGATTATGAATGCGAGATTCCTTATCACCTGGGAAAGGCAAACGTAGTTGTCAACGCACTGAGTAGAAAGGGAAGGGAGAAATTGTTCAAGTTAACAACTCAGGAGGAGTTAATAAGAGAAATAGAGAAATTAGAAATAAAAGTGAAGGGACCTGGAAGGTCTGAAGAAAAAGTATTTGTAATAGAAGCTCATCCAACATTATTGGATAGAGAAAAGGAATCACAAGAGAAGGATGAAGAATGCGAGAAGATAAGAAAGAGAATAGTAGAAAATAAAGAAGAGAAGTTCAAGATGGATAAGGATGGTATATTGAGATTTGAGGGACGAGTATGGGTGCTAGACGACGTATTCTGTTCATCTAGGAGGCACGAAGATGTACCGAGATCTTAGACAACACTTTTGGTAGCCCAATCTAAAACGAGAGGTTGCAGAGTGTGTCAGTAGATGTCTTACTTGTCAACTAGTCAAAGCAGAGAACTAGAGGCCAAGTGGTTTACTTCAACCATTAGAAATACCATAGTGGAAGTGGGAGCATATTACGATGGACTTCGTGGTGGGACTTCTAGTCACACAAAAAGGTTACAATGCCATTTGGGTTATCGTGGATCGACTAACGAAGACAGCTCATTTTGTACCGATCAAGATTCAATTCATTTTAAATCAGTTAGCGAGTCTATACGTAAAGGAAATCGTTTCACGACATAGAGTGCCAATTTCAATTGTCTCGATCGAGATTCGCGCTTCACGTTAATTTTTGGAAAAAGCTTACAAGAGAGGATGGGAACACGAATAAGGTTGAGTACTGCTTATCATCCTCAGACAGACAAACAGAGTGAGCGGACTATACAAATGCTAGAGGACATGCTTAGAGCTTGCGTGATGGACTTCAAAGGGAATTGGGACGACTATCTACCCTTAGTAGAATTTGCTTACAATAATAGTTCTCATACGAGTATCGATATGCCACCATACGAAGCTCTTTACGAAAGAAAGTGCAGAACACCGTTGTTCTGGGAAGAAGTCGGAGAACATTGAATTTTGGGACCAGAGTTAGTTCAACAAACAGCCGATGTAGTAACAACGATAAGAGCCAGATTAGTAGCAGCTCAAGATCGCCAGAAGAAGTACGCGGATTTGCATCGTCAGAACTGAGCCTTTGAAGTCGGAAATTTTGTATTTTTGAAAGTATCTCCTTGGAAAGGAAAGATACGATTCGGCAAAAAAAGGAAATTGAGCCCGTGGTTCATAGGACCATTCGAGATATTGAAGCGAGTGGGTGAAGTGGCGTACAAAGTAGCTTTACCACCCACAACGTGTTTCACATTTCTGTGTTACGTTCCTTACAAGCCTGACTATAATCATGTGATATCCTACTAGCCGATTCAAGTAGAGAAGAATCTGACTTACGAAGAGATTCCTGTCCAAATAATAGATAGGAAAGAACAGACTTTAAGGAATAAAGTTATATTTTCTGTAAAAGTAGTTTGGCAAAACCACAACATCGACGAGGCTATGTGGGAGTTAGAGGATAAGATGCAGAGGGACTATCCCAATTTATTTGTGTAACCTTGTATCAATTCCGAGGACGGAATTTTTATAAGGGGGGAGGATGCAATACCAGAGAATTTTATAAATAATTTTAGAATTTAAAACAAATATTATTGCAATTATTTATGTGCATATATATATATATATATATATATATGTGTGTGTGTGTGTGATTGTGTTATGTGATTAATAATTTAATCAAGTATGAAGTGATTAAGAAGTATGTTGAGATAATGATAAGCTCAATTAAGCTTAAGTGTTAAGCCTTGTGTGGCATAATTAATTTTCTAATTGGACTAGTTGAGTCATGATTTAATAATGCATTGGACTTAGATTATGTCCAAGCCCAACAACATTAATGTGACATAAGAGTTAGGAGATGTGGCCCAATCAATGTATTTGCTAGGTTAACATTAGAGTCCATGTGCATTAGTATGTGTTCCTAGCCCAATTTAATTTAGCTTGGAATAGCCCAATGTGTAATATATGATGATGGATACATGTATATATATATATAGATATATATGTATATGAGTGTATACTAGAGGTATTTATACATATATGTATGTATAAGAGCCTTGTATGCTAGCATTATGTACAAGGTGGGAATTAAAAATGTAACATATATGGTGCAATAGACCCCTTCTATGAACCTTTAAAATGCTGATTTTTAAGCTTGTATAAGCTCACAAGCTAGCCCATGTGATGGCAATGATGATTAACCCAATGGCTAAGGGTACATGAATAGTAGTAGTTGGTGAAATTGGTCACCAACTCCTTTCTTTGCCTTTTGTGTAATGACCATAGGAGGGTAATAGCTTGTCTATAAATAGAAGCCTTGTATTGGTGTTTAGAGTTTGCTATTTCATTTGCTAAGTGTAGAAATATAGAAAGCTAGAGCGAGTTGAGAGAAAAAGGAGAAAACCTAGAGAAGCTCTTGCTTGTTGGTGAAGAACTAGAAAAAGGAAACAAGGTGGAGGCCTACTAAAGATTCTTAGCTAAGAGGAAGAAAGTCATCAAGAGGTAGGAACATTGTAGACACTCAAAATTTTGTTTTCCTGTTACTAACCCTGCAGGAGGGTAAAACTGTCTTTTTCCTTCTGGCCACGAGGTACAGCAACCCTGACAACAACACCAAGAGATCAAACTCAACCCCGATCACAACACCGAGATGTTAAGTGAAGCCCCGGTGACAATAATGGGATGTTAACTCAGCCTCGGTCTTAATACCAGGATGTCAACTCAGTCCCGATCTCAATACCGGGATGTCAACTCAACCCCGGTCTCAATACCGGGATGTCAACTAAGCCCCGATCTCAATACCGGGATGTCAACTCAGCCTCAGTCTCAATACCGGGATGTCAACTCATCCCCGGTCTCAATATCGGGATATAACCTCTACCCCGACCTCAATACTGGGATGCCAACTCAGCCCCGGTCTCAATACCGGGATGCCAACTCAGCCCCGGTCTCAATACCGGGATGCCAATTCAGCCCCGATCTCAATACCGGGATGCTAACTCAGCCCCGGTCTCAATACTGGGATGTCAACTCAGCCCTGGTCTCAATATCGGGATGTCAACTCAGCCTCGGTCTCAATACCGGGATGTCAACTCAGCCCCGGTCTCAATACCGAGATGTTAACTCAGACCCGATCTCAAAACTGGGATGTTAAATCAGCCTCAGTCTCAATATCGGGATGCCAACTTAGCCCCGATCTCAATACTAGGATGTCAACTCAGCCCCGATCTTAATACCGGGATGTCAACTCAGCCCCGGTCGCAGTACCGGGATGTCAATGTAGCCCCGGTCTTAATATCGGGATGTCAACTCAACCCCGGTGATAACCCTGAGATGTCAAAGTTAAACCCCGGTCACAACCCGAGAGGTACAGTAACCCTGACAACAACACCGGGAGATCCAGTTTAGGCCTGATCACAATCCAGGAGGTCAGGTCAAGCCCCGGTCACAACTCGAGAGGCTAAATCAACTTTGGAGACAACCCCGAAGCATCACATCATCCACAGAGACAACCCTGGGAAACCAAGTCAACCTCAGAGATAACCCTGAGGACAAACAGAGTCGGCTGGGATCAAAACCTTGAAAACAACCCCGAAAATATAGTCGAAGACCGTGCGAGCATAGGAGATAACCCTTGGAGGGGCAAAATGTTAATTTTACCAACTTGAACCCAATATGGTCAAAATTATGCTGAATTAATGCCATCAAGGTCAGAAAGAACCATAACACTGATCCCGAGTGAAGACATCACAATACAGCTCAACAGACAAACTACAAAGAAACGAAGATCTGGTTATGAACCTGTCTTTTTGGACCCGAAAAAGGTTTAGTCCAATGTTATTGTGATGATCTCGGCGAGGGCTTTCTGGAAAGGTATAGCATGCCTCAAACAGACGCTCCGATCAAAAGTTAAAAAGTTCAAACCTAACATCGCGTTGCTTAGAGTGCACATACTTCGAGACAACGGACCCCACCGGGTGGGCCTCGCCATGTGGCACCCCAGGTAGACCCGCGGCTACCTCGGGTAAACCCGCTTCCATAGAGTCTTTAAATACAAGTGCACCCCCAAGCCAAAAAGGAGAAAAAAAGTAGAAAACGCTCTAAAACTCCGCCCATTTCATTTCCTAGCCCGACTTCTAGTACTCCAAACCCATATTTTATTACTCTAACATGTAGGTATACTCATATACTACCACATATCAAAAATTAACCGGTGGAAACGCCCGTCTGAAACCTATGAATTGGCAAAAAGCCCGTGTAGCAGTCCATTGTGAGTATTTTTACTATCAAAAAGTTCCTACTACGTCATTGCGCATTTATACACGTGCACGTTAAGTTTCATTTTTTGATTTTTCACGGAACACAGTTCCGTGGCTGTTTTTGCTTATGTTTTAGTACATTTATATGTTTTTTCGCATTTGCACAGCCCGGATCGTCAATTCGCGGCTTTTAATCACTTATATATATATATATATATATATATATATATATATTAACTTTTACAGACTAGGTCACCGACTCGTGTCCTTTTTAGCTTTATTATGTATATTTTTAACTATATATATACTAACTTTTCAATTTTGTCAAGCCCGGATGGTAAATCCGTGGTAGTTACTGCTTATATATATATAATTATATATAAATAATTTTTTTCTGACTTTGTTTGGCCTAGATTGCTAATTTCGTGGCCTTTATTGCATTAATATATATATACTAACTGTATATATTAACATTTATATTTTAGTTTGGTCTGGATTGGAAATCCGTGGCCTTTTTACCGCTTTTATACATATATATATATATATTTTCATTTTGTCAAGCCTGGAATATTTTGTGGCTTTTACTGCTTTTATATATATATATATATATATATATATTTACATTCAGTCAGGCCTGGATCATTCCGTGGTTTTTTACAGCTTATATATATATATATTTATATTCTTCCAAGCCTGGATCATTCCGTGGCTCTTTTATAAATATATATATATATAGGATTTGAAATCCATCGTCCATTATTGCTTATATATATATATATATATATATATATATATATTTTCATTCTGTCATGCCTGGATTACTCCATGGCTTTTTATAGCTTTTTTATATATATATATATATATATATATATATATATATATATATATATATATATACATTCCAGTCCGGGCATAGGAGTGAAAACCCATCGCCCTTTACAGCTTTCGTGTATATATATATATATATATGCTTTATTCATTATGATTATATTTGCTGATAATATTCATTTGATATGAATTCTTTTTACAATATAAATTCTGGCAAGTTAGATTTCTTTAAATCTAGCCCTTTTTACCTTTCAAACAGTTCAAAATAGGTCCAACCGGAACCGGGAAGCTAGAATGACTAAGATTTATTTAAATCTAGCTTTCTGTCTAGTTTTATTCATTTGAAAGTAACCTCGCGACCCTTAAACTGCTATCTATTGGGAACGAGAAGCTTTGGCTACTTGCAGGCCAGGATTTGACTGATGAATCCTTGACTTTTGTGACTTCTGGATGTAAATATCCATTTTTTGTAAATATATGTGATGTACAGGTTTACTTGGCTTCCCTCTGTGAGCTTTGGAATCGTGGGATTCATGAATAACCTGATCAGAATCTGATTCCCACGATGGACAAACTCCATATTATAAATGTACCCTGCTAGTTTTTCTGTAAAAATGTACATCCGAAAGACCTTAAAAAGGTTATCCGGGTTTAAGGTCTCAAACATAATGAAATAATGGTTTGTCGTGCCAGAGTCACTCCGATGGCTGTCATACCCATAAGAAGACCGACACTTGTATATATTTTGTGGTCGAGAATGCTTCGCAGCCCGACAATCACCCTTGAAAATTGAGCCAAAAGGCTGAAAAAATAAAAATGAAAGTATCAACATGCTTCAATATCCTACGTGAGCGTAAGGGTTTGAAAACTTTCTTTTAAAACATCATTTTAATATCTTGTCTAAAAAAGGACTTTTTGTAAATCAAATCAAACCCTTCGTATATAGGTTCAACGAAGCACGCCCATACTTTCAAATCAATCAAATGTAGGCCCAATTTCTTCTAGCATTCACACACACATTACAAATAAAAAGGGAAATATTGAAAAGATGCGTTACAGTGTTTTCATGGGAGTTGGGGGGTGCCAAACACCTTTCCCCCACTTAACCAAGCCCCAAACTTAGAACTTTGGTTTTAAAGATCAAGTTTCGATAGTGTTCAACAATTGGGCCTACTTTCAAACAAAACTCACTTGAGTTGGTACAACCATTTCAAATCTACCAACTGGAGACTCTATAAACTGTTCAAATCGTCGACATGATACATGTCAGCCTTTTCCTAAAAAACCTTCACCCTTCATAAAATAGACAAGATAAAATAAGGGTAGAAAACAAATAAACTTAGGAAGAGAGAAATATTCAGGTCCAACTCAACCCGTATTTTTTCCCGACATCGACAGGTGACGAATGTGCTGGGGACAGTAGAGGGCTTAGGCTGCGTTTAAATCTTTTCAAAATTTCCTTTTATATCTGCGTGTGTGTAAAATGTTGCGTCTTTACATTGAATGGATGTGAATGAATGCTTTACTGCTTTATATTAGTGCTTCGCACAAATATCATCATTTCATACAGTGAGACGCGATGTATGTGAATGTATGTTGTGTGATTCCTCCACCAGGAGGCAAACCCGTCGGTGTTTGAGTACTGGACTCAAAGAAGACTAATTCTGCGAGGCTCAGGAAAGTCACCACTCAGATCCGCTCTAATTGAAAGATCGGATTAATTTTTCCCTCTAGTAGATTGCGATGATTTGGGGACCTTCATATCGAAAAATCGCAAGAGTAACCTAAGATAGGTCAGCCTCTATTTAACCAAATCCGAAAGGAAGCCTCTTCTTGCCTTCCTCTTTTAGTTCCATGTAAATATCAAATAAATATCATTCCATTCCCTGTTAATTACATTATTGTACAGATATCAAATGGCCCTTGTTTTGTAGGAAGATAAAAATCCCTAAAACTGACACATTGCATAGCATGTCTATTGTTAATGCTTATCAAAACTAAAATACCTACTCGTCTCGTAGGTAAGAGTAGTCCCATTACTATATCTAAGAAAGCACAAAGTCTATTCACCGACATGGCAGAAAGTGCCCAATATGAATCAGGTTCCGTATCTCGAAAGGAGTTTGATGGACTTAAGAATCAAAAAATAGAGTTGGTTACCCTCCTAAAAGAACAAAGTAAAAGCACTCATGGCCAAGCAATGCCCAATCAAATAGAGTTCTCCTCAAAGGGTGGCAATTAAAGTGCTAACAAAAGGGGGGAAATGCAGATCCCTGAACCTCGATCCAGTGAAAGAACCCACAAAACCCCTGAAATCACAAATCACAGGGAAGATCAGGAAACGGGCGATGTCCGAAGGAAAGTCCAACAAATAGAAGAAACCATCCGGGCAATCAAAGGGACTAGAAAACTTGGAAGTGTCACCTATTCAGATCTTTGCATATTCCCAGGGGCTAGATATCCTGACAAATTCCAAGTCCTAGAGTTTGAAAAGTACAATGGGGCAGGCGATCCCTATATGCACTTGAAAGTATACATTGGCGAGCTAGGGTCTTTTGCTGAAGATGAAAGCCTCAGAATGCAGCTTTTCCAGAAGAGTCTCACTGGAGAGGCTAGGACATGGTATGCTCGAGTTGACAATGCAAAAATCCATAGTTGGGAAGAGCTAGCTCATGCCTTCCTAAATCAATACAGCTTCCAATCTCAGATGGCTCCGGAACAATAACAAGTGACCAAGGTCAAAAAACAAAGCAACGAGTCTTTTCGTAAGTATGCCCAAAAATGGAGACGTCTGGCAGCACAGGTCAGCCCACCTATAACAGAAACTGAAATGGTGATGACTTTCATAGACATCCAAGAGGCACCTTACTATGAGAGGATCCTAGCTGGAATATAAAAGCCATTTTCAGAGATGATCAAACACGGCAAAATGACAGAGATGGGTCTGAAAGCAGGCAAGATTAAAGATCTCACGGCCTTGAAACTAGTATCCGAACATATACAGTCTGGCAACTATGCGAGTGATCCCATGAGGGTGCCCAAAAAAGGCGATGAAGAAATATCCCTCATTTTACAAGGGTAAGCTAGGAGACCCAACCATAGTCCCCCCATTTGGAAGAGGGAAGGCAATCTGTCATTTAAACAACAAATTGCATTCAACCAATGCCAGGACAGAAAGAGAAAATTTGAAAGAACGAAAAGTCGGGTGTTCACTCCACTAGGCGATTCCCTTGAAAACATGTTGGTGATGTTAATGGATCACAAGAAAATTACTGAACTGGCTCCACCTCTGGATCCAAGAAGCAAAAGATACAATCCAAGCCAAAGATGTGCTTTCCATTCAGGGTCTCCGGGACACGATACACAAGATTGTTGGTCCTTGAAGCATAAAATCCAAAACCTGATTGAAAACAGAGATATTGTGGTCCAACAACCTGACCATCCAAATGTCAACACCAACCTTCTGATACAGCATGATACGGTGGGAGTAAACATGATCGGGTCAAGAAGCGATGAAATGCATCCAAATCGTAAATACATACGAAGGACGGAGGATTACCCCCAAAGGAACAAAACAAATGTCCTAGAGTTGGAAAATTCAGAGGAGGGTATGACGGTGATGCAAAAATTGGATACAATCCAGCATCAAGTAACTCTGTTGGCTAATCTGATAGTGTACCAACATCAGGATACAAGACATCTTTTCACTCAACTATCAGAAAGCTAAAAGAAAAAGGAGGTTATTCAGAATGTAAGCCTATCTCCATCCAAGATCAACCAGCTAAATGAAAAGGTCAAATAATGCTGAATGGACGAGAAAGGTGGAATGATAAAATTACTAGAAGATCTTGCCAAATGAAAAATCGTTCGGAGGAATGCAAATTCCCAAATAGAAAATATTAAGCAACATTCCAAACACTGGCCAACCCTCGAAATCCTACGGCACCGATAGTCGGGGAGAGTAGGCGGAGAAGGGTATTCACACCTTTGGGGGACTCGTTGAAAAATGTGTTAGCATTGTTTGTTGCGTAGAAAAAGATTACTGAGTTACTGCCTCCTGCCAAGCCCGAGGTAAAAAGTTATGATTCCACCAAGATATGTCTATACCATTCTAACTCACCTGGACATGCAACTGAAATGTTGGTCTCTAAACCATAAAATCCAGGATCTCATTGAAAATGGAGAACTGAAGATAGAAGTCCCCATGACCAGAAAAGGCGAAAGGGAAATAAAGAGCTTAAGATGTCCACTCGAAACAGGCAGATCAAAGAAGGTGACGACTGTGAGCAGAAATCCTGGAAGAACACAAGGTGTACTGATCTTAATGCTGGGAGTGATAGAGGAGACAAGAGAGTCCTATAAGAAAATTCATCCGCCACCATCAAATATCTTGTTGCCCAAAGCTAGCAACCACATTACTAATTTTATCGTCCTAGATGATGAGGAGGAAATACTGATCCTTCCCCGTGTGGAAAAAGCCAAAAAAGGAAAGTTCCTTACGAGAAATACAATAATAGTTCGAGAGTAATTTCATACTCAAATCCTCTCAAATCTATGAGAAAGGTGAAGGAACAGATAAAGAAAAAGGTGGTGAAGTTCTCGAGGAAGCCAACCCATCGAGAAATCAAGAGTTCATCCCTTTTTGCGATGAATCCAAATTGAGCCTCCTTAAGGGATATGCTGAATCAGAAGACGATCAAGTTATAGCCATGATTGAAGATATTCAGAACCAGGAGGTAACCTCTATCACGAGCCTCGAAGGAAATATAACCACTGACAACTGGACTATCAGGCCTCAGCTAGCCAGGAAGATGTAGATTCAGAGGAAAGTTGCGAGTTCCAAGAGATGTTGGGACGTTATCACTTTCTTAGCGTTATGCCTTTTATGTTCCATGCATATAGATATCAAAAAATTAAAAAAATTAAAAAATCAAAAGCAAACCAATCAGGTCTTGTCAAAGCCTGAACTACGAATGACCTGATCTCCCTTCACCCGGGAGTACGTAGGCAGCCATTCTTGGTGCGGTCAGACCAAACAAAAAATTCTAAAAACCCTCCAAACCAAAACAAAAAGTTTAAAACCCATCAAACCAAACTAAAACCCAAAAGAAATAATTCTAAAACCTCTCACACAAAACTTGAACTACGAATGACCTGATCTCCCTCCACCCGGGAGTACGTAGGCATCCATTCACGGTACAGTATGACCTTCAAAGAAAAATAAAAAACCAATTAAAAAAAACCAGTCCCAAGACACCGAAACCCGATAAAACCCAAATTTTATCAAATCTCCCTGGTCAACAGGCCCGTCTGAGACATTCTCCGACATCTCAATGTCCGTGATACATTAACAACAGCAAGTCATGAAAGAAGTGGTAATCACTCAGCAATGACAATACACAACCATCTGCATGGTGTTACTGTGACCATCTATGAAAGTGCTCATATTAAAAGAAGTGTGCATACAAGCTAATCATGTATAATGATAAAGCATATACTTTGGAGATAATCTTATTTATTTATTAATAAAATTATTCATTTATTAAAGGCATTTAATTATCTACATGATGCTGTTTTTATAATATATAGATAATCCATAGTTTTAAGCAATGCTTTTAGAATCATGATGATGATTATGCTAATGAGATCTAAATTCTTAGAAATCTTAAAACTAAAATAGTTCACAATCGTGGGATTACTAAAAAGGGATTAGTAAATTCGGATATATTGGTACATATGTTGCTTGCTCATTGAATGAGGATGATTGATCTCATGATCATTTGTATGGAGACACTAAAGCAAGTATGTAGGTGCTTATTGAAGAATAAGTTCACTGAACGTAACTCGCTATGGAATACCTAATGGAGTTTTACTTGTCTGTCAATAGGAATTCCTAATGTGATAGTAGTACAAGTGATCCTTGGACTTGAGATCATCACAGTATCTTGTGTGTAATGAATTATACTTTGACTTATTCTTTAAAACTCTTAGGGTATATCAAAGGGTATGCTTGGGTGTAATAAGTTACATATGGGGATAATGAATGGTCAATAAAGAATCTACCACTTCTAGTAAAAGAAGAGATATGTCCTATGTGATTCGTTAAATGACAACCCAGTAGTCATTGGCTAAGGCAGAATGAAATTAGAAAGGAGTTTCTAATTTACATTATTTGGAGTGGTGCATTTTCTAATCGAAATACATAAAATTAAATAAAATAAGACTTGACAGTAGTTCTATGTCTTATATTTAATTGGGACATTGTATGGTGGAAGTATTGAATTATACGGTAAATATTTACTCACAGGTTCTTTTATGATTAATGTTGAAAGCTATATTATCTGGAAAATCGTTGATCGCTAGGGAGGCTTATCCCTATTGTAGAATAAATATTATTTATTTAAATAGATTAATAGTTTAATTAATTTATTTAAATAAGATTAAAATTATTCTAATTGATTTATTCACAACCGGTTGAATATGAAGAACCTAATGGGTCACACCATAAAAGGAATACACTCGAAATTTTCTTCAGTTCTATTGTAGACAATCGAGATTTTGGGTTCCTGTTACTAACCCTGCAGGAGGGCAAAACAGTCAACTCAACCCCGGTCTCAACCCGGGAAGTATAAGTTAGCCCTGGTCTCAACCCGGGAAGTATAGGTCAGCCCCGGTCTTATTCCAGGAGGTACAGGTCATCCCCGGTCTCAACCTAGGAAGTACAGATCAACCCCGGTCTCAACCCGGGAAGTACAGGTCAACCCCGGTCTCAACACGGGAAGTATAGGTCAACCCCGGTCTCAACTCGAGAGGTACAGGTCAATTTCTATCTCAACCTGGGAGGTACAGATCAGCCACGGTCTCAACCCGGGAAGTACAGGTTATCCCCGGTCTCAACTCAAGAAGTACAGGTCAATCCCGGTCTCAACCCAGGAGGTACAGGTCATTCGCGGTCTCAACCCGGGAAGTACAGGTCAACCCCGATCTCAACCCAGGAGGTACAGATCAGCTCCGATCTCCACCCGGGAAGTACAGGTTAGCCCCGGTCTCAACCCGGGAAGTATAGGTCAGCCCCAGTCTCAATCGGGGAAGTACAGGTCAACCCCGGTCTCAACCCGGGAGGTACAGCTCAACCCCGCTCTCAACCCGAAAAGTACAGGTCAGCCGCGGTCTCAACTCGGGAAGTACAGGTTAGCCCCGGTCTCATTCCGGGAGGTACAGGTCATCCCCGACCTTATCCCAAGAGGTACATGCCAGCCCCGGTCTCATCTCAGAAAGTACAAGTCAACCCCGATCTCAACCCAAAAAGTACAAGTCAGCCCCGGTCTCATCCCGGGAGGTACAGGTCATCCCCGGTCTCATCCCAGGAGGTACAGGTCATCCCCGACCTCATCCTGGGAGGTACATGCCAGCCCTGGTCGCAACCCGGGATGTACAGGTCAACCCCGGTCTCAACCTAGGAAATATAGGTCAGACCCGGTCTAATCCCGGGAGGTACAGGTCAGCCCCAGTCTCATCCCGGGAGGTACTGGTCATCCCCGATCTTATCCCGGGAGGTACATATCATCCCTGGTCTTATCCCAGGAGGTACAGGTCATCCCCGGTCTTAGCCTGGGAGGTCAGGTCAAGCTCCGGTCATAACCCGGGAGGCCAACTCAACTTCGGAGATAACCCCGAAGCCTTATATCATCTCTAGAGACAAACTTGGAAGAACCAAGTCAGCCTCGAAGACAACCCTTAGGACAAACAGAATCGACTGGAATCCAAACCTCGGAGACAACCCTAGGAAGTCAGTCGAAGGCCTTGCCAGCACTGAAGGCAACCCCGGGAGGGAAAAAATGGTCATTTCACCAACTTAAAGCTGATTTAGTCAAGCTCGAGCCGAATTGATGTCACCAAGGTCAGAAAGAACCATAACAATGATCCCGAGTGGAAACAGCGCAAGACAGCTCAACAGACAAACTGTGAGGAATCGAAGACCTGGTTATGAACCCATCTTTTTAGACTCAAAAAAGGTTTACTCTTATGTCATTGCGACACTCTTGGCGAGGGCTTTTCGGAAAGGTATAGCACGCCTCAAACGGACCCTCCGATCAAAAGTTAGAAAGGTTCGAATCTGACCTCGCATTGCTCGGAGTGCACTTCGATGCAACGGGACCCGCCACATGGGCCCTGCCACGTGGAGCGAGTAGGACCTCTTCCACCGGGTCTATAAATAAAGGTGCACCCCCAGCTTATTTCATAATTCAAAAAACGCTTTGAACCTCTACCCGTTTCGTTTCTTAGCCCCACTCTTGTACTCCAAACCCAAATTTTATCACTCTAACACGTAGATATACTCATATAATACCACATATCAAAAATTAACAGATAGAAACGGACGTTTAAAGCCTATGATTTGGCAAAAAGCCCGTGTAGCAGTCTATTGTGAGTATTTTTATGATCAGAAAGTTCATATTACTTCATTGCACTTTTATACACTTACACGTTAAGTTTCACTTTCTGGTTATGCTCGGAACTTAGTTCCGTGGCCATTTTGCATACGTTTTCGTACATTTTAGAACATAAATACGTTTTCTGGAATTTCCACCGCCCGGATCATCGATCCGCGACTTAACAGCTTATATATATATATATATATCTACGTTTATAGCAACTTTGTCGGACTGGGTTATCTTTCCAATCCGGGTTTGGCTTTTTTATGTATATATTAAACTGTATATATATATATATATATATATATATATATATATATATATATATATATTAACTTTTCAATTCTGTCAAGCACGGATGTCAAATCTGTGGTTATTCCATGGCTTTTTACAGCTTTTATAAATATATATATATATATATATATATTCCAGTTCGGGCATCGGAGTGAAAACCAATCGCCCTTTACAGCTTATATATATATATATATATATATATATATATATATATTTCCATTTTGTCAAGCCTGGATTACTTCGTGGATTTTTCCAGCTTATATATATATATATTTGCATTCCAGTCCGGGCATCGGAGTGAAAATCCATCGCCCTTTATATTTTTGTATATATATATATAATGATATATATATATATATATATATATATATTTCTTTACTCATATTGATTAAATTGCTACTTTAATTATTTATTTGATATGAATTGGCGCTGACATCTCTTTGGTGAACTAGATTTCTTTAAATCTCGCCAACTCTAGCTTTCAAATGGTTCAAAATAGGTCCAGACTGAACTGAAAATCTAGAATGACTGAGATTTACTTAAATCTATCAATTTTTATATTTTTAGTTATGAAAGCAACCTCGCGGCCATTAGATCGCTATCTAGTGGGAACGAGACGCTTCAGCTACACACGAGACAGGATTTACTGATGAATCCTTGGTTCTTGCGATATATGGATGTAAATATATCTTTTTTGTGCATATTTGAGCTGTACAGGTTTATTGGCTTCCCTCTGTGAGCCTAAGAATTGTGGGATTCATGATCAAATTGATCAGAATCTGATTCCCACTGTAGACACTCAAAATTTTCTTCAGTCCTGTTGTAGACACTCGAATTTTTGCATTTCTGTTACTAACCCTGCAAGAGGGCAAAATTGTCTATTTTAACTCAGCCCCGGTCTTAACCCGGGAGGTACAGGTTAGCCCCGGTCTCATCCCAGGAGGTATAGGTCAGCCTCGATCTCAACCCGGGAGGAACAGGTCAGTCCCGGTCTCAACTCGGGAGGTACAGGTCAGCCCCGGTCTCAACCCGAGAAGTACAGGTCAGACCCGGTCTCAACCCGGGAGGTACAGATCAGCCCTGGTCTCAACTCGAGAGGTACAGGTCAGCCCCGGTCTCAACTCGGGAGGTATAGGTCAGCCCCTGTCTCAACCCGGGAGGTACAGGTCAGCTCCGGTCTCAACCTGGGAGGTACAGGTCAGCTCCGGTCTCAACCCGGGAGGTACAGGTCAACCCCAGTCTCAACCCGGGAAGTACAGGTCAACCCCGGGCATAACCCAGGAGGTACAGGTCATCCTCGGTCTCAACCCGGGAGGTCAGGTCGAGCTCCGGTCATAACCCGGGAGGTCAACTCAACTTCGGAGGTAACCCCAAAGCCTCACATCATCTCTAGAGACAAATCTAGAAGAACCAAGTCAGGCTCAGAGACAACCCTGAGGACAAACAGAATCGACTGGGATCCAAACCTCGGAGATAACCCCGGGAAGTCAGTCGAAGGCCATGCCAGCACTGAAGGCAGACCTGGGAGGGGTAAAATGGTTATTTTACCAACTAAAAGTTTATTCAGTCAAAATTGAGCCGAATTGATGCCACCAAGGTCAGAAATAACCATAACAATGATCCCGAATGGAAACAGCGCAAGACAGCTCAACGGACAAACTACGAGGAATCAAAGACCCGATTATGAACCCGTCTTTTTAGACTCGAAAAAGGTTTACTCCCATGTCATTGCTACACTCTTGGCGAGGGCTTCCAGAAAGGTGTCGCACGCCTCAAACGAATGCTTCGATCAAAAGTTAGAAAGTTTTGAATATGACATCGCATTGCTCAAAGTGCACGTACTTTGATGCAATGGGACCGCCACGTGGGCCCTACCACATGGAGTCGCACCTCTACCTGCGGCTATCACAGGTAGAGCCACTTCCATCGGGTCTATATATATGAGTGCACCCCCAGCTCATTTTATATAGAAAAACGCTCTGAACCTCTGTCCGTTTGGTTTCTCAGCCCCACTCTTGTACGCCAAACCCCAATTTTATTACTCTAACACGTAAATATACTCATATACTACCACATATCAAAAATTAACCGGTAGAAACGGACGTTTAAAGCCTACAATTTGGCAAAAAGCCCGTATAGCAGTCCATTGTGAGTATTTTTACGATCAGAAAGTTTATATTACTTCTTTGCACTTTTGTACACTTGCACGTTAAGTTTTACTTTCTGATTATGCCCGAAACTCAGTTCCGTGGCCGTTTTGCTTACGTTTTTGTACATTTTATTACATAAACTCATTTTCTAGCATTTCTACAACTCGGATCGTCGATCCGTCGCTTCTAACAGCTTATATATATATATATATATATCCTCATTTATAGAAAATTCACCGGACTGGGTTATCTTTCCAGTCCGGGTTTGGCTTTTTAATGTGTATATTTAACTGTATATATACTAACTTTTCAATTCTGTCAAGTCTGGATGTCAAATCTGCGGTAGTTTACTACTTTTATATATGTAACTATATATATATATATATATATATATATATATATATATATATATAAATTTTTCTGACTTATTTGGGCCTGGATTTATACTTCGTGGCCTTTTTATTTCTTTAATATATATTTATATATATTAACTATATATATTAACATTTACATTCTAGTTTGGCCTGGATCATTCTGTGGCCTTTTTACTGCTTTTATACATATATATATATACTTATATTTCTGTCCGGGCAAAGGATAAAATGTCCGTCGCCCTTTACAACTTATATATATATATATATATATATATATTCTGTCCAGCCTGGATTATTCTGTGGCTTTTTATAGCTTATATATATATATATATATATATATATATATATATATATTTACATTCCAGTCCGGGCATTGGAGTGAAAACCCACTGCCCTTTACAGCTTTTATATCTATATATATTTCAATTCTGTTTAGATTACTCCGTGGCTTTTTACAGTTTTTTTAAAATATATATATACATATTTACTTTCCAGTCCGGGCATCAAAGTGAAAATCCATCGCCCTTTACAGCTTTAGTGTATATATATATATATATATATATATATATTTCTATACTCATTTATGATTAAATTGCTGCTTTAAATATTCATTTGATTTGGATCGGCACTGACATTTCTGCGGGTGAACTAGATTTCTTTAAATCTCACCAACTCTAGCTTTCAAAAGGTTCAAAATAGGTCCAGACGAAACCAAGAAGCTAGAATGACTGAGATTTACTTAAATCTAGCCTTTTTTCTAGTTACATTTCTGAAAGCAATCTCGCGTCCCTTAGATCACTATCTAGTGGGAACGAGATGCTTCGGTTACTCGCGAGCCAAGATTTACTGATGAATCCTTGGTTCTGGCGACATTTGGATGTAAATATATATTTCTATACATATTTGAACTGTGTAGGTTTTTATTGGCTTTCCTATGTGAGTCTAGGAATCATGGGGTCATTGATCAAACTGATCATAATTTGATTTCCACGATGGACAAACTGAAAGTAGTATGATTACAAGCCAATCATGTATGATGATAAAGCATATACTTTGAAGACGATCTTATTTAATTATTAATAAAAATATTCACTTATTAAAGGCGTTTAATTATCTACATGGTGCTGTTTTTTATAGTATGTAAATAACACATAGTTTTAAGTAATGCTTTTAGAATCATGATGTTGATAATGCTAATAAAATCAAAATTCTTAGAAAGCTTAAAACTAAAATAGTTCCCAATCATTGGATTACTAAAAATGAATTAGTAAATCCGGATAGATTGGTACATATGTTGCTTGTTCATTGGATGAGGATGGTTAATCTCATGATCATTTGTGTGGAGACACTGAATCAAGTATGTAGGTGCTTATTGGAGAATAAGTTCACTGAACGTGACTCTCTATGGAATACCTAATGGAGTTTTAATTGCCTGTCAATAGGAATTCCTAATGTGATAGTAGTACAAGTGATCCTTGGACTTGAGATCATCATAGTATCTTGTATGTAATGAATTATACTTTGACTTATTTCTTAAGACCCTTAGGATATATCAAAGGGTATGCTTGGGTATAATGAGTTACATATGGAGATAATGAATGATCAATAGAGAATCTACTATTTCTAGTAAAAGAAGAGATATGTTCTATGTGATTCGTTAAATGACAACTCAGTAGTCCTTGGCCAAGGCAGAATGAAATTAGAAAGGAGTTTCTAATTTGTATTATTTGAAATTGTGCATTTTCTAATCGAAATACATATAATTAAATAAAATAATAATTGACAGTAATTCAATGTCTTATATTTAATTAGGACATTGTATGGTGGAAGAATTGAATTGTACGGTAACTATTTACTCACATGTTCTTTTATGATTAATGTTGAAATCTATATTTTTCTGAAAAGTCGTTGATCGCTAGGGAGGCTTATCCCTATTGTAGAATAAATATTATTTATTTAAATAGATTATTAGTTTTATTTATTTATTTAAATAAGATTAGAACTGTTTTAATTGATTTATTCACAACCGGTTTAATATGGAGAACCTAAAGAGTCACACCATAAAAGGAAGAATAATTATTTAAGAAAGTAATTGCATAATCGTAATAATACATTAAGTGTAATTAATTTAATCTATGGTGATAGAATAAATTAAATAACTTAATATTTATTATTTAATATTTTGAAAATATTAAATATAAATTAATAAGAGGAGTCTTATTAATATTATTATAATTATTATTATTTTAATTTCTAAAGGAGTTTAGAAATTAATTTAATATTAGTACTCTTATTTATTCCTAATAAGATTAGGAGGTAAATTAATTAAAGAAGTTTTAATTAATTAATCCCAATATGTTGGGAAGCTTAATTAATTAAAGGAGTTTAATAAATTAAATGAAACTCAATGTCTAATAGGATTAGAAGGGTTGACCAATATCTATATAAGAGGAGTTTTATATTAGATATCAGTTAATGCAATTCCAATTGCTGGAGAGTACTCATTTTCTATAAAGGATAGAAAACTAGGGTTTAGCCAACCACCCTCCTTTTTGATAATTTCTCTTCCTTGGTGGATCACCTCTAGAGGCTAAACACTTGGGTGGCTAACGTTGATCAAAGAAAGGAATCTACCCCGAATATTCAAGGAGATTGCAACGAACAAAGAGTTGAACTTGTACTTGTGAAAGTTTCGTTCTAAAAGGGTATGATTCCATAACTTCTTATTTATCATTTTAAATTAATAATTTGCATAAAGGATAATCCGGGTAATGGTTTTGTAGAAATTTTTAAACTCTGATATACCATGTTTTCGTTAATTTTTGCAATTTGATTGCGACACGATTTCATACAAACCCAACAGTGGCATCAGAGCCAAACCTTTATGCAATTATTAATTATTTTGATTTCATATAATATGGGTATGCATTTAAAATAATTTATTGGGCATAATTTTAATTGTATAAAATTATTATTATTATTATTTTTTGAAAGAAATTTTTTTAATAATCACGAATTACTTTTCTTTTTTGGGATGAATTGCGTTAAAGTTACATGGGTGACCACGTAATTGAATGTTTTTTTTAAAAGTGATTCAATTTTTTAAAAAGGTGGCGTGAATGTGATTCAGGAGAAATGATTCTAAAAGGGGTGGTTATATACCATATTATATATATATAATATACGTTAATTTTATATATATAATATATATTTGATATATATATATATATATATATATATATATATATATATATATATATATATATATAGGGAGCATTTCAAGAGCATAACTCTTAAAAGATTCTAAAAGGGGTGGTTATATACCATATTATATATATATATATATATATATATATATATATATATATAATATACGGCTATATATATATAATATACGTTAATTTTATATATATAATATATATTTGATATATATATATATAGGGAGCATTTCAAGAGCATAACTCTTAAAAGACATAACAAGCATAACACCTTTAGCGACGGACCAAACCGTAGCCTGTCCGTCGCCATAGGTCCATCCGACGCCATAGGTCTTATCCGACGGACAATATTTAGCGACGGACGGACCTATGGCGACTCATTTAGCGACGGTTTGGTCCGTCGCTAAAGGGGAGTTATGTTCTTTAAGGAGTTATGCTCTTTAAGAGTTATGCTTTTGATCCTTGCTCTCTCTCTCTCTCTCTCTATATATATTTATATAAATAGTATTCTTAATAATTTTATAATTAAAATAAAGAGTTTATTTTAATATTGAAATTGGATTTCATGTAATTTAAAATTGCGATTAAATGATACTCATATATATATGGTAATATTTTAATTCATGAGATGAATATTTATTTATTGATGCATATTGTGATATGTATAAAAATAAATGTGGTTGATTATAGACTATCGACTAATGTGATTGGACTTTATTTTAGTTGAATGTTTGAATGAATGAGTTTTATTAAATGGAGTCTGCGTACCTCGTTTTCTCTAATTTTTTCTTGATGTAAAATTCTATCTCCCTTCAATGTACTTCCCCTTGACTGCTGATCAATGTTTCTATTTAAATTAAATAGTTTATGTAATAGAAATAGTTAGAATTATCTTGAAGAAATTAGAGACCAAGGAGCATGGAGGAGTCCGGGTTTAAATGTAATAGTTACGTTTAAATTTAAATTCTTGCACTTCCTAGGTTTGACCTTTTGGTTCACTTGGTGGCTCTAGTGAACTAAATTAGAATAAAAGTCCATAATCAATCCGGGTAGAATATAGTATTCTATATGTGCATGCTAAGTATTATATATATTATATTTTATGCAGACATGCTTCGCATGTTTAATAAAATGACGCGTATTTATATATATATGTGCATGCGCGCTAAACAAGATAAGACAAATAATAACAAACCCCTCAAAGAAATTATATTAAGTTTAAAGTGTTCAGAGATATTTGAAATATCAAACGTCGCCTTCTAGCATGATAAATTAATATAGTTTTAAATATTTAATACGAGTTTGTTGTGCTATCCACAAGGCAAGTATTGCGTATTTAAGATATTAATTTAATCACATTTGATGCTTATCAAGAAAATTGAACAATATTATTTTGTTGTGCTATCCACAAGGACATTTGTTTTTTGAATTTATGAAAGTGCTAGGTTGAACTTAACTTAAATCATTTTAGTTCGGATGTGCACACACTTGACCATTATGATTTAAGAGGCAAAAATAAAAAGGAGTTACATGTTGATGTAATTGGCAAATAGTTGTCTACCTATTTATTTATATATCGTTTGTTGTGCTATCCACAAGGCTGTATACATTTAAAATGAGATCCTTATTTTCACTAGCAAATCTTTAATTAGATGTAGCCGAACTATATAAGTGAGGATAATATAGTTTGAAGAAAATAGTGGGAGATACCAATTTAAAATAAGACCTGATTTATTTTGGTATATAAAATTAATTAAATGAATATTTGCTAAAATATTGTCTTTTCACATACAGAAATTTAAAAATGTCGAAATCACTAATTTAACTGCGTAGCATACTTGATGCTAAAAAACTAACAGGACTGAATTACACGGACTGGTTAAGGAATTTGAGAATAGTTCTCACTGCTGGAAAAAAAATTTATGTCCTAAATTCACCTGTCCCTAGAACTGTTCCAGAATCAGCCTCTGAGGAAGAGATTGCCACCATAACAAAGTGGCAAGATGATGCATCTATGGCTCAATGCATCATGCTCGCATCCATGAATAACGAGCTTCAGCGTCAGCATAAAAACATGGATGCTCCTACTATGTTGCTTCACCTCAAGGAGTTGTATGGTGAACAAAATAGGACTGCTAGATATGAGATATCTAAGGAGCTCTTCCGATCTCGGATGACCGAGGGCACTGCTATTGAGACTCATGTCCTAAGGGTGATCAATCTGATTGAACACCTTGGACAGCTTGGGTTCGTCATGGATGGGGAGTTGAGTCAAGACTTGATCTTGCAGTCACTCCCTGAGACCTTCTCGCAGTTTGTTATAAATTTTCACATGAATAAGTTAGATGTCAGCTTGCCTAAATTACTTAACATGTTAAAAACTGCAGAAGGTCATTTCCCATCTAAGAAGAACCTTGTCTTAATGGTGGATGATTCTTCCAAGAAAAGGAAGAGACCCAAGGTATCTTCTGAAAAAAAAGAAATCTAAGAAGGCTAAGGGCAAGGTGAACAGAAAGGATCAAAAGAAACCTGATCCAGCTAGCAAAGGAATGTGCTTCTATTGAAATGAGCCGAGTTACTAGAAGAGGAACTGCAAGAAGTTTTTTGCAGAGAAGAAGCTTGGAGAAGCTTCGACTGATAGTAGTGTGCATACAAGCCAATCATGTATGATGATAATGCACATACTTTGTAAACAATCTTATTTATTTATTAATAAAATATTAATTTAAGGCATTTAATTAACTACATGGTGCTATTTTTATAATATGTAAATAACCCATAGTTTTAAGCAATGCTTTTAGAATCATGATGAGATCATGCTAATGAGATCTAAATTCTTAGAAAGCTTAAAAACTAAAATAGTTCCCAATCGTGGGATTACTAAAATGGGGATTAGTAAATTCGGATAGATTGGTACTTATGTTGCTTGCTCATTGGATGAGGATGACTGATCTCATGGTCATTTGTGTGGAGACACTAAAGCAAGTATGTAGGTGCTTATTAGAGAATAAGTTCACTAAACGTGACTCGCTATGGAATACCTAATGGAGTTTTACTCGCCTGTCAATAGGAATTCCTAATGTGATAGTAGTAGAAGTGATCCTTGGACTTGAGATCATCATAGTATCTTGTCTGTAACAAATTATACTTTGACTTATTCCTTAAGGCCTTTTAAGGTATATATAGGGTATGCTTGGGTATAATGAGTTACATATGGAGATAATGTATGATCAATAAAGAATCTACCACCTCTAGTAAAAGAGGAGATATGCCCTATGTGATTCGTTAAATGACAACCCAGGAATCCTTGGCCAAGGTGGAATGAAATTAGAAAGAGGTTTCTAATTTGCATTATTTGGAGTTGTACATTTTCTAATCGAAATACATATGATTAAATAAATTAAGACTTGACAGTAAATCCATGTGTTATATTTAATTGGGACATTGTATGGTGGAAGGATTGAATTGTACAGTAACTATTAACTCATAGGTTCTTTTATGATTAATGTTGAAATCTATATTATCTAAAAAGTCGTTGATCGCTAGAGAGGCTTATCCCTATTGTAGAATAAATGTTATTTATTTAAATAGATTATTAGTTTAATTTATTTATTTAAATAAGATTAGAATTGTTCTAATTAATTTATTCACAACCGGTTTAATATGGAGAACCTAACCTAAAGGGTCACACCATAAAAGGAAGAAAATGGCATGATAGTAATAATGCATTAAGTATAATTAATTTAATCTATGGTGATAGATTAAATTAAATAGCTTAATATTTATTATTTAATATTTTAATATTAAATATAAATTAATAAGAGGAGTCTTATTATTATTATTATTATTATTATTATTATTATTATTATTTTAATTCTAAAGGAGTTTAGGAATTAATATAATATCAGTACCCTCTCTCAATACTAATAAGATTAGGATATAAATTAATTAAAAGTAAATAATTAATTAATTAAATAAAATCCTATTCTAATTAGATTAGAAGGGTTAACCTAATATCTATATAAGAGAGTCTTATATCAGAAATTAGGTACGTGAATTTTTCCAAAGGTTGGGAGTACACATATTCTATAGAGATAGAAACAAGGGTTAAGCCAATAACCCATCTTCCTGAGTTCTTCATCTTCCTTGGTGGATCACTGTTAGAGGCCAAATATTTGGGTGGCTGACATTGATCAAGGGAAGGAGCCACTATAGAGGAATCAAAAGAATCAAAGGAGTAGAACTTGTACCTGAGGAAGCTTGGATCTTCAAAGGTATAATTCCGTCATCTCCTTCTATGTATTGACTGATAATTAATGCACAAGAAAGATCATGGTTATGGGTTTGTAAGAAAATTTTAAAAACTGATTTTTCATCCCTTCCGCTGCGTTTATGTAATTTGATTGCATACTTATGTTTCTAGCAAACTCAATAGTGGTATAAGAGCCAATCTTGTGCTAATTATCAGTCTATGTGATTCCATACATGTATGATATGCGATTGGATCGAGTTCTGGGCAACAAAAAATTTTTTGATTCTGCGAAGCTGCGCCGGTGCAAGGCCTTCTTGCGGCGCAGCTACGCCGGTGTCTTGTTATGGTTTTCATGCTGCGCAGCTGCGCCGGTTCCCTTTATATTCCTGGCGCAGCTGCGCCACTTGACAGGAACTGAATTTTTTTTTATTTTATTTAATTAAATGAATGGTTTATTTAATTAATAAAGGTTTATAATAAAGATGTTTATTTTATATGAAATGAGATTTTAGAATTGCTAAAATTAAAGAGTTTAATTTGGAATTATTTTTGAATGAAATAAAGGAGTTTATTTTTCCAAAAACTAAAATTTAGCAAACTTTTACCCATTAACTGATATTAATACATATATGGAATGAATTTATTTTCATGAGATGAATAAGTTTTATTGATACGTATGATGATATGTATGTTAATAATAGGGATTGATTATAGACTATGACCAATGTGATTGGATTTTATTTTGAATGAATGCTTGAATGTATGGGTTTTATAAAATGGGGTCTGCGTACCTCGTCTTCTCTGGTTTTATTCTCGGTGTAAATTCTATCTCCCTCCTATGTACTTCCCCTTGACTGCTGATCAAGGTTTCTATTTAATTATAAATAGTTTATGTAATAGAGATAGTTAGAATTATCTTGAAAAAACTGGAGACTAAGGAGCAAGGAACGCGTGAAGACCTGTTTGTATGGAGCCCGGGTTTAAATGTAATAGTTACATTTAAAAATTTAAATTCTTGCACTCCTAGGTTTGACCTTTTTGTTCACTTGGTGGCTCTAGTGAACCAAACTAGAATAAAAGTCCATAATCAATCCAGGTAGAATATAGTATTCTATATTGCATGCTAAATATTATAT
Source organism: Panax stipuleanatus (assembly GCA_020205555.1). Taxonomy (NCBI): domain Eukaryota; kingdom Viridiplantae; phylum Streptophyta; class Magnoliopsida; order Apiales; family Araliaceae; genus Panax; species Panax stipuleanatus. The sequence goes on from CM035122.1 coordinate 106,374,703, forward strand.
ATATTATATTTTATGCAAACATGCTTCGCATGTTTAATAAAATGACGCATATTTTATATATATATATGTGCATGCGCGCTAAACAAGATTAGACAAATAATAACAAATCCCTCAAAGAAATAATATTAAGTCTGAAGCGTTCAAATGATATTTGGAATATCGAACGTCGCCTTCTAGCATGATTAATTAATAGAGTATTAAATATTTAATATGAGTTTGTTGTGCTATCCACAAGGCGAGTATTGAGTATTTAAGATGTTAATTAATCACATTTGATGCTTATCAAGAAAATTGAACGATCTAGTCTTGTTGTGCTATCCACAAGGGCGAACATTTTTTTTTGAATTTATGGAAGTGCTAGGCTAGGCTTAACTTAAATCATTTTAGTTCGGATGTGCACACACATGACCATTATGATTTAAGAGATAAAATAAAAGGAGTTACATGGTGATGTAATTGACAAGAGTTATCTACCTATTTATTTGTATATCGCTTGTTGTGCTATCCACAAGGTTATATACATTTGAAATGGGATCCTAAATCTCACTAGCAAATCTTTAATTAGATGTTGCCGAACTATATAAGTGAGGGTAATATAGTTTGATGAAAATAGTGGGAGATACCAATTTAAAATAAAGACCTAAATTTATTTTGGTATGCAAAGTTAATAAAATGAATGTTTGCTAAAAATGTTGTCTTTTCACATGCAGAATTTTTTAAAAAAAATGTCAAAATCACTAATCTCACTACGAAGCATACTTGATGCAAACAAGCTTACCGGGCCGAATTATGAGGACTGGCTAAGAAATCTGAGAATTGTTCTCATTGCTGAAAAGATTTTTTATGTCCTAAATTCAACTATCCCTGAATCTGTTTCTGAAACAACCTCTGAGGAAGAGATTGCCACTTTCAATAAGTGACAAGATGATGCATCTGTGGCTTAATGCATCATGCTCGCATCCATGAATAACGAGCTTCAGCGTCAGCACGTAAATATGGATGCTCATGCTATGCTGCTTCACCTCAAGGAGTTATATAGTGAACAGAGTAGGACTGCTAGATATGAGATATCTAAGGAGCTCTTTCGATCTCGGATGACCGAGGGCACTGCCGTCGAGACTAATGTTCTGAAGGTAATCAATTTAATTGAACGCCTTAGACAGCTTGGGTTCGTCATGGATGGGGAGCTGAGTCAAGACTTGGTCTTGCAGTCACTCCTTGAGACCTTCTCGCAGTTTGTGGTTAATTTTCACATGAATAAGCTAGATGTCAGCTTGCCTGAGCTGCTGAACATGCTAAAAACTGCAGAAGTTCACTTCTCATCCAAGAAGAACCATGTCTTGATGGTGGATTCTTCCAATAAAAGGAAGAGGCCCAAGGTGTCTTCTGAAAAGAAGAAATCCAAGAAGGCTAAGGGAAATAGGAAAGAAAAAGAACAAAAGAAACCTGAACCAGCTAAAGGAATGTGCTTTCATTGCAACGAGCCGGGACATTAGAAAAGGAACTGCAAGAAGTATCTAGCAGAGAAAAAGCTTGGAGAAGCTTCGACTTCCAATCAAGGTTTGTTTATGATTGAAATTAATTTTTCTTAAAGTCATAATTCTACTTGGGTATTGGATACCGGCTGTGGGTCTCACATATGTAACACTGTGCAGGGACTGGTCAGAAGTAGAAAGCTGAACAATGAAGAGGTGATCCTACGAGTGGGGAATGAAGCAAAGGTTGCTGCATTAGCTGTAGGAACTTATTGTTTAGCAATGCCCTCGGGCAAGTCCATTTATCTTAATAACTGTTATTATGTTTCGAATATTATTAAAAATATTATTTTAATTTCTGTATTAGATATGGAAGGTTTTGACGTTATTATAAAGAATAATGGTTGTTTCATTTATAAAGACGATGTTTTATATGGTATTGGAAATTTGCGAAATGGGCTTTATATACTTGACTTGCAAGAAAATATATTTCAAATTGAACAAACTAAGAAAAGAAAAAGAGATGATATTAATTATACCTACATGTGGCACTGTAGACTCGGTCATATCAATGAAACAAGATTATCTAAGTTGCATAAAGATGGGCTCCTAGAGCTATCCGATTATGAATCATATCCAACTTGTGAATCTTGTCTCATGGGTAAAATGACTAAATCTCCTTTTAGTGGAAAAGGAGAAAGAGTTACAGAGTTGTTGGCATTGATTCACACAGACGTTTGTGGACCTATGACAACAAGTGCACGGGGTGGGTATTCTTATTTTATTACTTTCACTGATGATCACTCAAGATTTGGATATGTGTATTTAATGAAATACAAATCAGAATCATTTGAAAAGTTCAAAGAGTTCAGAAGTAAAGTAGAGAAATAAACGGGCAAGAGTATTAAGATACTTTGATCAGATCGAGGTAGAGAATACTTAAGCGGTGAGTTTCTCAATTGTCTCAAAGAAAATGGTATAATCTCACAATGGACTCCTCCAGGTACACCACAGTTAAATGGAGTATCTAAAAGGAGAAATCGAACACTGTTGGACATGGTTCGATCCATGATGAGTTTTACCGACCTTCCAATTTTCTTCTGGGGTTATGCCCTAGAAACGGCTGCATACCTACTTAACAAGGTACCTACCAAATCCGTCCCAAAGACTCCATATGAGATGTGAAAAGGGAGAAAACCAAATCTTAAGCATGTTAAGACTTGGGGTTGTCCAGCTTATGTCAAAAAGTTTGAAAATGATAAGCTACAGACTAAATTCGATTGTGGGATACCCTAAAAAAATAGTAGGGTATTATTTCTATCATCCTACTGATCAAAAGGTGTTTGTTGCGAAACATGCTACCTTCTTGGAGAAAGAGTTTATCCATGAAGGGGTCAGTGGGAGTAAGATATATCTTGAAGAAGTTCAAGAATCACAAATTACCACGGATCAAAGTCAGGTACCAAGTAGAAGAACCTACTGTACCACACCCTGTTCGTAAATCTGGAAGAGTACCGAAGATACCTAAGAGGTATGGATTCGTTATAGAGGATGAGGATGAGGTACACATCATGAATAATGATGATCCATTGAATTACAAACAGGCTATGAGTAGTAAAGACTCAGGGAAATGGCTTGAAGCCATGAAATTCGAAATGGACTCCATGTATGAAAACAAAGTATGGACTTTGGTTTCACCACCTGAAGGCATTAAGCCTATTGGGTGTAAATGGATTTTTAAGAGAAAGACTGGAGCAGACGGAAAGGTAGAGACCTATAAGGCCCGACTGGTTGCAAAAGGTTTCAAACAAAGACAAGGAGTTAACTATGATGAAACCTTCTCACCAGTAGCCATGCTCTAGTCCATTCGGATTTCGCTTGCGATTGCAGCTTACAATGACTATGAGATCTGGCAGATGGACGTGAAAACGATCTTCCTCAATGGGAAACTTGAGGAGGATGTGTATATGACACAGCCAGAGGGATTTATTTCAAAAGTTGGAACAAATCAAGTCTGTAAGCTACAACGATCCATTTATGGGTTGAAGCAAGCTTCTCGTAGATGGAACATTCATTTTGATGAGACAATCAAAGAGTTTGATTTTATCAAAAATGAGGATGAACCATGTGTATACAAGAAGGTTAGTGGGAGCGCAGTATCATTCCCTGTATTATATGTTGATGATATATTACTGATAGGGTATTTTACAATCAATTAAAATCTGGTTATCTAAAAACTTCTCCATGAAGGACTTGGGTGAAGAATCCTATATTTTGGGGATAAAGATCTATAGAGATAGATCAAAAAGGATGCTCGTCTTATCCCAAGGAACGTACATTGATACGATGCTAAAGAGGTTTAGCATGGAAGATTCCAAAAGAGGTCTCATGCAGACGAGCCATGTAATACATCTCTCCAAGAAACAGGCCCTAAAGACACCTGAGGAGAGAGACCGTATGAGTAAGATCCCTTATACTTCTGCAATAGGATCTATCATGTACGGTATGATATGTACTAGATCGAATGTTGCTCACGCACTTAGTGTAACGAGCAGATACCAGTCGAATCCAGGAGAAGAACACTGGAAGGCAGTGAAGAATATCCTAAAGTACTTGAGAAGGACTAAAGATATTTTTCTTGTCTATGGTGGGTCTGAATTAAAACTCGAGGAATTCACGAACTCAAGTTTTCAAACAGACCAAGATGACAATAAATCTGTTTCAGGGTATGTGTTTTCCTTGAACGGAGGCGCAGTGAGTTGGAAGAGTTCCAAGCAGCAAACAGTTGCTGATTCAGTGACAGAGGCAGAGTATATAGCTGCAAGTGAAGCTGCAAAGGAAGCTGTTTGGATGAAGAAGTTCATAACTAAACTTGGTGTGGTTCCTAGCATTGGAGAAGCAGTTCCCGTATACTGTGACAACACCGGAGCGGTTGCATAGGCTAAGGAACATAAGTCTCATCAGAAATTCAAACACGTGTTACGACGATTTCACTTAATCAGGGAGATCATTGAAAGAGGAGACATCACCTTGGAGCGTGTGGACTCTCAAGACAATATTGCAGATCCATTTACTAAAGCTCTAACACAACAGCAGTTTGATCGTCACTTAGAGAAGATGGGTATGAGATACCATGGTGATTGGCTTTAGTGCAAGTGGGAGATTGATAGTAGTGTGCATACAAGCCAATCATGTATGATGATAAAGCACATACTTTGTAAACAATCTTATTTATTTATTAATAAAATATTAATTTAAGGTATTTAATCATCTACATGGTGCTATTTTTATAATATGTAAATAACCCATAGTTTTAAGCAATGCTTTTAGAATCATGATGAGATCATGCTAATGAGATCTAAATTCTTAGAAAGCTTAAAAACTAAAATAGTTCCCAATTGTGGGATTACTAAAATGGGGATTAGTAAATCCGGATAGATTTGTACATATGTTGCTTGCTCATTGGATGAGGATGACTGATCTCATGGTCATTTGTGTGGAGACACTAAAGCAAGTATGTAGGTGCTTATTGGAGAATAAGTTCACTAAACGTGTCTCGCTATGAAATACTTAATGGAGTTTTACTCGACTGTCAATAGGAATTCCTAATGTGATAGTAGTACAAGTGATCCTTGGACTTGAGATCGTCATAGTATCTTGCATGTAACAAATTATACTTTGACTTATTCCTTAAGGCCTTTTAAGGCATATATAGGGTATGCTTGGGTATAATGAGTTGCATATGGAGATAATGTATGATCAATAAAGAATCTACCACTTCTAGTAAAAGAGGAGATATGTCCTATGTGATTCGTTCAATGACAATCCAGGAATCCTTGGCCAAGGTAGAATGAAATTAGAAAGAGGTTTCTAATTTGCATTATTTGGAGTTGTGCATTTTCTAATCGAAATACATATGATTAAATAAATTAAGACTTGACAGTAAATCCATGTCTTATATTTAATTGGGACATTGTATGGTGGAAGGATTGAATTGTATGGTAACTATTAACTCACAGGTTCTTTTATGATTAATGTTGAAATCTATATTATCTAGAAAGTCGTTGATCGCTAGGGAGGCTTATCCCTATTGTAGAATAAATGTTATTTATTTAAATAGATTATTAGTTTAATTTATTTATTTAAATAAAATTAGAATTGTTCTAATTGATTTATTCACAACCGGTTTAATATGGAGAACCTAAAGGATCACACCATAAAAGGAAGAAGAATTATTTAAGAAGAAATTGGCATGATAGTAATAATGCATTAAGTGTAATTAATTTAATCTATGATGATAGAATAAATTAAATAGCTTAATGTTTATTATTTATTATTTTAATATTAAATATAAATCAATAAGAGGAGTCTTATTAATATTAATAATATTATTATTATTATTTTAATTCTAAAGGAGTTTAGGAATTAATATAATATTAGTACTCTCTCTCAATCTTAATAAGATTAGGATATAAATTAATTAAAAGTGTTTAATTAATTAATTAAATAAAACGCTATTCTAATTGGATTAGAAGGGTTAACCTAATATCTATATAAGAGAGTCTTATATCAGAAATTAGGTACGTGAATTTTTCCAAAGGTTGGGGGTACACATATTCTATAGAGATAGAAACAAGGGTTAAGCCAATAACCCATCTTCCTGAGTTCTTCATCTTCCTTGGTGGATCACCGTTAGAGGAAAAACATTTGGGTGGCTGACATTGATCAAGGGAATGAGCCACTACAGAGGAATCAAAAGAATCAAAGGAGTAGAACTTGTACTTGAGGAAGCTTGGATCTTTAAAGGTATAATTCCATCATCTCCTTCTATGTATTGACTGATAATTAATGCACAAGAAAGATCATGGTTAAGGGTTTGTAAGAAAATTTTAAAAACTGATTTTTCATCCCTTCCGCTGCGTTTATGTAATTTGATTGCATGCTTATGTTTCTAGCAAACCCAACATCGACTTCCAATCAAGGTTTGTTCATGATTGAAATTAATTTTTCAGAAAGTCAAAATTCTGCTTGGGTATTGTATACTGGCTGTGGTTCTCACATATGTAATACTGTGCAGGAACTGGTCAGAAGTAGAAAGCTGAACAAGGATGAGGTTGTCCTACAAGTGGGAAATGGAGCAAAGGTTACTGCATTAGCTGTAGGCAGTTATTGTTTAGCACTGCCTACAGGCAAGTCCATTTATTTAAATAATTGTTATTTTTCTGAATATCATTACAAACATTATTTCTAATTCCGTATTAGATATAGATGGATTTGACATTATAATAAAGAACAACGTTTGTTCTATTTATAAAAGTAATGTTTTATATGGTGTTGGTAATTTGCGAAATGGACTTTACATACTTGACTTGCATGAAAATATATTTCAAATAGAACAAACTAAGAAAAGGAAAAGAGATGATGTTAATTATACCTATATGTGGCACTGTAGACTCGGTCATATCAATGAAACAAGATTATCCAAGTTGCATAAGGATGGGCTCTTAGAGCTATCCGATTATGAATCATATCCAACTTGTGAATCTCGTCTCATAGGTAAAATGACTAAATCTTATTTTAGTGGAAAAGGAGAAAGAGTTACCGATGAGTGGGATTTATACCCGCAAATCGGATACTTTATGGCTTAAATAGTTGCCTGATCTTCGTAGTTTTTATATAGTTTTATATGTTTATTGTATTATTATGCTTAACCGATGTTTTACAGGCTTTACAGGACTTTTCTAGCTTTTAGGGGACAAAACGGATAATTTACATACACTGGCGCCGCAGCGCCACTGTCTAGTCTTAATCTCGCGCCGCGGCGCCGTCCCTGGTCCTTGCTGATGTCATCCTGGCGCTGCAGCTCCACAGTTCCTTTATGGACTTGCGCTGCAGCGCGACCTTCGGTCTTTTGATTTTAACATGGCGCCGCAGCGCCACTTATAAACCTATTGCCCGCGCCGCAGCGCAACCTCTGGTGCCCAAGCAGAAAAGGCTTGCTTTTGACCTAGCAAAAGAAGAAAAGAGATATATATATCAAGGGAGCCTTTGCTAGAGAAAAGAGAGGGAGTGCGAGAAGAGGGAGGAGAGAAAGAAGACTAGGATAGAATCGGTTAGGTTAGCTTAGGATTAGATTAGATCTCTTTTGTACTTTCTCTCTCTAGTTATTAGGTAATGTTTGTAAATATAGATTAGGTAGATTAGGATAAAGTCTGGGATTTCCTTGGAGCAACAAGAGCAGTGAGCTACACGGATTGGAGAGCTTGAAAGGAGCGGAATGCTTGGAGACTGACGTGCCTTGACAGAGTTTATTCTTATCCATTTATTTCCTCTAATTTTGTAATCCCTAAATGTTGTCTTTATTGCTACTTATATTTTGTTCAATAGCTATGAACTGAGTATTGGCTCTAAGGTTATAATGGAACCCTTTGTTAGTTAAATTGACTGTCTTATCTCTTTGGTTGGCACCATACGGTTTGGTTTAATATATTCATGCTTAATGATTCTCGCTAAGACATTAGTGATGATTTTGGTAATCTATATGATATCGAAAGAAGGATTATAGATTTACACCTAAATATATTGGCATGTGATTATGAGTTTCGACTGCATAAGTTGTGCATAGAATAGACATATATCTGTGTGCCACGTGTGACCTAATTGAGAACTTATGCTTAAATCCTTGTTAGGTTAATTCGCATAGACATGTGTAGGATTATCACCTAGTTTGGACGTTCTTTTCTGTTCTATTCCCTATCGGGTGGATCTGGAGAGGATATGTTTGTGCATACCTCGGCAGAGGTGTATGAGCACCTATGTGTTCTCGATCGACAAACTATCGTGACCATTAAGACCAAAGAGAGAAGGGTAGAATGTTTGATGAAGCATAGCACGCCAGGTGTTCGACGGAATGCCTGTGTGGGGTGAAGTTGTAACCTTAGCTTGTAATTCCTTTGATTACCATTCGTTATCCGTTTACTTGCTTTAATAATTAGTTATAACTAGTTTAACCACACTCCTATTAGTTTACTGTTTGAATAAGACTTAAGCGATACAAATTTGGTATTTGGTAAATATTAGTGATAGTTCCTCGTGGGTACGACACTTTCCTTATCACTGTATTACTTGTTAGACCGCGTATACTTGCGCGTGTTTAGTGATCAATTTTTCGACCAACAATTATAGAGTTGTTAGTGTTGGTTCACACAGACATTTGTGGACCTATGACAACGAATGCACGGGGGGGGGGGGGGGTATTCTTATTTTATTACTTTCACTGATGATTACTTAAGATTTGGATATGTGTATTTAATGAAATACAAATCTGAATCATTTGAAAAGTTCAAAGGTTTCATAAGTGAAGTAGAGAAATAAACGGGCAAACGTATTAAGATTCTTCGATCAGATCGAGGTGGAGAATACTTAAGCGGTGAGTTTCTCAATTGTCTAAAAAATAAGGTATAATCTCACAATGGACTCCACCAGGTACACCACAGTTAAATGGAGTATCTAAAGGGAGAAATCAAACATTGTTGGACATGGTTTGTTCCATGATGAGTTTTACAGATCTTCCAATTTCATTCTGGGGTCATACCCTAGAAGCGGCTGCATATCTACTAAATAAAGTCCCCTCGAAATCCATCCCCAAGACTCCATATGAGATGTGGACAGGGAGAAAACCTGGTCTTAAGTATGTTAAGATTTGGGGATGTCCAGCTTATGTGAAAAAGGCTGCAAAATGATAAGTTTAGGACAAGATCTGATAAGTGCGCGTTTGTGGGATATCCTATAGAAAGTTTGGTATAATATTTCTACAATCCTACTAAGAAAAAGGTGTTTGTTGCGAAACACACTGCCTTCTTGAAAAAGAAGTTTACCCTTGAAGGGGCTAGTGGGAAGAAAATAGATCTTGAAGAAATTCAAGACCCACAAACCACTACAGATCAATTGGATGAACCTGTCCAAATAGAGCTTCTGTACAACACCCTATTAGTTAATCTGGAAGAGTACCGAAGATACCTGAGAGGTATAGATTCATCATAGAGGATGACGATGAGGTACACATCATGGATGATGATGATCCATTGAATTACGAACATGCTATGAGTAATTAAGACTCAGGGAAATGGTAGATGACCATAAAATCTAAAATGGATCTTTGAAGCAATGCTCAAGTCTATTTGGATTTTACTTGCGATTGTAGCTTATTATTACTAAATTTAGAAAATGGATGTGAAGATGCCCTTCCTCAAATATATATTATTAGAAGATAATGTATGTATGATACAGCCAGATGAATTTATTTCAATGGTTGAAGCAAATTATGTATATGAGCTACAACAATCCATTTATGGATTAAAGTAAACTTCTCGTAGATGGAACATTCATTTTGATGAGACAATCAAAAGAGTTTGATTTTATCAAAAATGAGAATGAACCTAGTGTGTACAAAAGGTTAGTGGGAGCACTGTGACATTACTAAGAATTATATGTTGATATTCTACTGATAAGGAATGACATTCCTATGCTACAATCGATCAAAATAAAGTTGTCTAAACATTCCTCCATGAATGATTTGGGTAGAACATCCTACATTGGGGATATAAATCTATATAGATAGATTTAAAAGGATGTTCGGCTTAACCTAAGGAACGTATATTCATTAGATACTAAAGGCGTTTAGCATGGAAAACTCCAAAGGGTGTCTCATAATGATGAGCCATGGAGTGAATCTCTCTAAAATTATTTTCAATAAAAGAGAGATCACATGAGTTACTATCATGTATATAATAAAATATATAAGACTTGATGTTGATCAGTCATATCCTGGAGAAGATCACTGTAGGACAGTGATGAACATCTTAAAGGACTTAACTGACACTAAGGATGTCATCATGACACATGATGGGTCTAAATTAAACTAGAGGACTAAACAGACTCAATTTTTTTAGACTAACCAAGACGGCAGCAAATCCACCTTAGGGTAAGTCGTTACCTTGAACGGTGGTGCAGTGAATTGGAAAGGTTCTAAACAGCAAAAGGTTGCTGGTTTAGTGACAAAGACAAAGTATATAACTGTAAGTGAAGCTACAAGTTGATGTTTCAGATGAAAAGTTCGTTACAGAACTAAAAATAGTTCCTAAGTCTAATCTTAAATCCAAACATGTGTTGCGACACTTTGATTAAAGAAATAATTGAAAGAGGATAAGTCACTAGAGATAGTGAACTCTGAAGACAACATTGCAGATCCATTTACTAAAGCTTTAACACAACAACAGTTTGATCGTTACTTAGAGAAGATGGGTATGAGATACCATGACGATTGGCTTTAGTGCAAGTAGGAGATTGAAAGTAGTATGCATACAAGCCAATCATGTATGATGATAAAGCATATACTTTGGAGACGATCTTATTTATTTATTAATAAAATTATTCACTTATTAAAGGCGTTTAATTATCTACATGATGCTATTTTTTATAATATGTAAATAACAAATAGTTTTAAGTAATGCTTTTAGAATCATGATGTTGATCATTCTAATAAGATCTAAATTCATAGAAAGCTTAAAACTAAAATAGTTTCCAATCGTTGGATTACTAAAAAGGGGATTAGTAAATTCGGATAGATTGGTACATATATTGCTTGTTCATTGGATGAGGATGGTTGATCTCATGGTCATTTGTGTGGAGACACTAAAGCAAGTATGTAGGTGCTTATTGAAGAATAAGTTCACTGAACGTGACTCGCTATGGAATACCTAATAGAGTTTTACTTGCCTGTCAATAGAAATTCCTAATGTGATAGTAGTACAAGTGATCCTTGGACTTGAGATCATTATAGTATCTTGTATGTAATGAATTATACTTTGACTTATTTCTTAAGACCCTTAGGGTATATCAAAGGGTATGCTTGGGTATAATGAGTTACATATGGAGATAATGAATGATCAATAGAGAATCTATCACTTCTAGTAAAAGAAGAGATATGTCCTATGTGATTCGTTAAATGACAACCCAGTAGTCCTTGGCCAAGGCAGAATGAAATTAGAAAGGAGTTTCTAATTTGTATTATTTAGAGTTGTGTATTTTCTAATCGAAATACATATAATTAAATAAAATAAGACTTGATAGTAATTCCATGTCATATATTTTATTGGGACATTGTATGGTGGAAGGATTGAATTATACGATAACTATTTACTCATAGGTTCCTTTATGATTAATGTTGAAATCTATATTATCTAGAAAGTCGTTGATCGCTAGGGAGGCTTATCCCTATTGTAGAATAAATATTATTTATTTAAATAGATTATTAGTTTAATTTATTTATTTAAATAAGATTAGAACTGTTCTAATTGATTTATTCACAACCGGTTTAATATGGAGATCCTAAAGGGTCACACCATAAAAGAAAGAATAATTATTTAAGAAAGTAATGGCATAATCGTAATAATGCATTAAGCGTAATTAATTTAATCTATGGTGATATAATAAATTAAATAGCTTAATATTTATTATTTAATATTTTAGAAATATTAAATATAAATCAATAAGAGGAGTCTTATTAATATTATTACAATTATTATTATTTTAATTTTGAAAGGAGTTTAGGAATTAATTTAATATTAGTACTCTCATTTATTCCCAATAAAAAGAGGTAAATTAATTAAAAGAGTTTTAATTAATTAATCCCAATATGTTGGGAAGCCTAATTAATTAAAGGAGTTTAATTAATTAAATAAAATCCAATGTCTAATAGGATTAGAAGGGTTGACCAATATCTATATAAGAGGAGTCTTATATTAGATATCAATTGATGCAATTCCAATTGTTGGAGAGTACTCCTTTTCTATAGAGGATAGAAAACTAGGGTTTAGCCAACCACCCTCCTTCTTGATAATTCCTCTTCTTTGGTGGATCACCTCTAGAGGCCAAACACTTGGGTGACTAATGTTGATCAAAGGAAGGAATCTACCCCGAATATTCAAGGAGATCGCGACGAACAAGGAGTTGAACTTGTACTTGTAGAAGCTTCGTTCTACAAGGGTATGATTCCATAACTTCTTATTTATCGTTTTAAATTAATAATTTGCATAAAGGATGATCCGGGTAATGGTTTTGTAGAAAATTTTAAACTCTGATATACTATGCTTCCGCTAATTTTTGCAATTTGATTGCGTCATGATTTCGTACAAACCAACACAAACTCCACTTTACAGATGTACCCTGCCAGTTTTTCTGTAAAAATGTACATCCGAAAGACCTTAAAACGATTATTCAGGTTTAAGGTCTCAACATAATGAGAATATAGTTTGTCATGTCAGAGTCACTCCGATGGCTGTCATGCCCATGAGAAGACTGACACTTGTATATATTCTGTGGTCGAGGATGCTTCGCAGCCCGACAATCACCATTTAAATTGAGCCCAAAGGCTGAAAAGATAAAACTGAAGTATCGATATGTTTCAATTCCTATGTTAGCGTAAGGGTTTGAAAATCAGCCTTTTAAAACATTATTTTAATAATCTTGTCTAAAAAAGAGACTTTTGCAAATCAAATCTAACCCTTCGTATATAGGTTCAACGAAGCATGTCCCTGCTTTCAATCAATCCAACATATGCCCAAATTCTTTCAGCATTCACACACACATTACAGATGTAAAAGGAAAATATTGAAGAGATACGGTACCGTATTTTCACGAAATTTGTGGGGTGCCTAACACCTTCCCCACACTTAACCAAGCCCCCGAACTTAGAACTTCAGTTTCAAAGATTCAGTTTTGACACTGTCCAGCAATTGGGCCTCTTTTCAAAGCAAAACTCGGTGGAGTTGGTACAACCATTTCAAAACTACCAACTGGCGACTCTATAAAACGTTTAAATCGTCGACATGATACATGTTGGCCTTTTCCTAAAAAACTCATCAAAACCTTTTTTTCACAATAAAAAGAATAAGGGTAGACAAACACTTAGGAAGATAGAAAGATTCGGGTCCAACTCGACTCGCAATTTTTTCCCGACGTCGACAGGTGGCGACTTTGCTGGGGACAGTAGAGGGCTTAGGCCGCGTTCAAACCTTTTCAAAAATTTCCCATTCATAGCTGTGTATGTGTGAATGCTGTGTCTTTACATTGAATGAATGCGTGAATGCTGCGTCTTTACATTGAATGAATGCGAATGAATGCTTTCCTGCTTTATATTAGTGCTTCACACAAATATTAGTGCTTCGCACCAATGTCATCATATGCATACGGTGAGACGCGATGTATGTGAATGTATGTTGTGTGATTCCTCCACCAGGAGGCAAACCCATCGGTGACAGAGTAATGTCTTCGAGAACGGCTAAGTCTTCGGGGCTCATAAAAAAGCACCACTTAGATTCGCTTTAGTTGAAAGATCGGATTAATATCCCCTCTAGTAGATTGCGATGATCTGGGACCTTAATGCCGAATAATCCGCGAGAGTAGCCTAAGATAGGTCAGCCTCTGATTAACCAAACCCGAAGGGAAGCTTCTTTATGCCTTCCTCTTTCAATTCAAATGTCACATTTTCAATTCCAATGTAAATAGCACAATGTAGATATCATAATGTAAATATACATTCCATGTTTTGTAAATCTTGTCATATTATCCTGTCATCAAAATAACTGACCTCTGTTTTGCAGGATAAGATTAAAAAACCCTAAAAACACATCATGGCATGCATCCTATCCATACCTACCTTAGGAAATTAACACGCCTACGTTTTGTTGTAGGTGAAAAATTGGTCCTGTCACTTAATCTAAGTCTAAGAAAGCACTAAGTCCTTCTCTGGACATGGCTTCCAGTGCTTAGCTAGAATCCACCCTTGTCTCTAGTGAAGAGTTTGAAGGACTTAAGAATCAGATAGCCGAATTGGCCAGTTTCCTGAGAGAGCAAAGTAAAGCTCTTAAAGGAAAACAAGCATAGGGTTACACAGAACCAGGAACAACTGGTGGCAGTCAAGAGATCGGAAAGACAGATACTCAGATTCATGGACCACAGAATCAGGATACTACTAATAAAACCCCTAAAATCACCGTCCTTAACAAAGAATAGGAAGCTGGTGACATTCTGAAGAAAATCCAACAAATGGAAGAAACCATCTGGTCCATCAGAGGGACTGGGGAATTTGGCAGTGTTAATTATTTAGACTTATGCATTTTCCCTGGGGCTCGTTACCCTAAAAAATTTTAAGTCCCTGATTTTGAGAAATACGATGGATTGGGAGACCTCTACACTCACTTAAAGGTGTTCATTGGAGAGCTCAGATCCTATGCAGAGGATGAGAAACTCCGAATGCAGTTATTCCAGAAAAGTCTGACCGGAGAGGCTAGAGCCTGGTATGCTTGTTTGGACAACTCTAAAATTCACAGCTGGGAAGAGCTTGCACATGCCTTCCTCAATCAATACAGTTTCTAGTCTCAACTGGCTCCAGACAGATATCAAATAATCAAAATCAAGAAACAAAGTACTGAGTCATTCAGATAATATGCTCAACGCTGGAGACGAATGGCAGCACAAGTCACTCCAACTATGACTGAGTCTGAGATAGTCATGACCTTCATCGACATTCAAGAAGCTCCGTATTACGAAAGGGTCCTAGCAGGCATAGGAAAACCATTCTCAGAAATGATCAAACACGGTGAAATGGCAGAAATGAGGCTCAAATCTGGGAAGATAAAGGATCTGACCGTCTTAGAAGCTAGTTGCTGAGCATATTCAATCCGGGAGTTATGGGAATAATCCCTGGAGGACACACAAGAAGAAAGACGAAGAAGTTTTCTTAGTATTGCAAGGGCATAATCAGAGGAGCGAGTCAAGCAGTATGCCCATTCAAAGGAGGAACTATTCTCCTTTTCAAGCTCCAGCCCAACCTTCAAACCAGCCATTCCAGAAAAATTTAGAGGCCAAGCATCGAAGAACTTTCACCCCCTTAGGGGATTCACTCGAGAATGTGCTGAAACTGTTGACAGCGCAGAAAAAGATTGTGCAACTCCTTCCACCAACCAATACTAATGGACAAAATTTTGGCCCAAGCAAAAAGTGTGCCTACCATTCCGGATCCCCGGGCCATGATACACAAGACTATTGGTCTCTCAAGCACAAAATACAGGACTTGATAGATAATAGAGAGATTGTGGTGACCAAACCGGAGCAGCCGCACGTACAAGATAATCCCATCCCTTAGCACAAAGAGGAGGGCGTCAACATGATTAGTACCCAAAATGGAGAAGGATCCAAACACCTCCAATACGTCGGAGAATCAACTCAATCCAGCCCAGATAGTTGGGAGTTATCAGAAAGGCGATTCCTGATAAAATAAGAGATTAAGTCTATCAAGGAACAGGTGGGGCAGTTGGCAGAATTGGTTGTATACCAACATCAGATTACCAAACAGCTGATAAACCAGACCAACCAGTCTGAGGCAAATCCTCCCACACCGGAGATCAGTCCCATTCCTATGAGGGATCATTATCGGTTTCATAAACATGAACCCTGGGTCGACAGGGTGGCCAAGGAGGAAAAGATCCAGGCTGATCGGGAATTTGCCTTTCAAAGGAATTTCACCAATTTGAATCAACCCATGAAAGAGATCCTCCAGATGTTAATCAATGTGGGAACGGTTGCAGAGTTATTACCCCTAATAAATCCTCCATCCAAAAAATTCAAGCCTGACCAAACCTGTCAGTATCACTCCAATGTGCCCGATCATGACACTGAAGATTGCTGGGGACTTCGTAACCTGATTCAGAATATGATTGAAAGTGGTGAACTGATAAGAGGAAATCAAGATTATGGCCTTCCTGATGAAGAAACTCTCTTTATTCCCACTGCATGGAATCAGGATACAGTAGCTAATATTTCCTATGATAAGGAGCCAGCCCTCACACCCTTAGTACTGCCACAGAAAGGGGTCCAAGAAATACCAAATCATGTGAAGTTGGCGGCGCCTGAACCTTTGATATTACCATTCAGACCCCAATATCCGGTGATCATTCTGAAGAGAATCCCATAGAACTACGGGAATGATGAAAGTTCCATCTCAAATAATATTGCCATTATACCAAAGGAGAATCCATTGTACCTGCCTCAGCGGGTGATCAAATCAGTCATCAAAGCTAAAGAAAAGGTGGCTGAAGAGAAAATTAAAGAGTTCCTCAATAAAATGGGACACAATGAAATCAAAGTGGTGCAAAGCCTAAAAGATGCACCCAAGGAGATGTCCATCCTAGATTTGGTTTTATCCTCAGTAGATCATCGCAACATTATGGTGAAAGTACTGGAAGAAGCCCATCTGCTAAAGACAGTGGATGCCGACAAATTCTGTCATGTGATAGAACACATCTTTAACAGTAATGTGATATCTTTCACAGACGATGATATACCCGCAGAAGGGATGGGGTATCGTAAGTCACTGCACATAGCGGTGATGTCATCAGGGTATGTGATCTGAGATGTGCTGATAGATGGAGGATCATCCCTGAACATCTATCCCTATGACACCTTGAGAATGAGGATCAACCCAAATCGGATCAAAACCAATCATGTGGTCATCCGAGCTTTTAATGGATCTCGCCGAGAGGCTGTGGGAGAAATTGAGCTTCCTCTAGAGATTGGTCCACACACTTTCTATGTATCTTTCCAGGTGCTCATCATCACCATAGGATATAACTTATTGCTAGGCAGGCCATGGATCCATATGGCAGGAGCCGTTCCATCCACCCTCTATCAGTAACTCAAATACATTATCAATGACAACCTAATTACGGTTAATACCGAACCGAAATACCCTGTCAGCATACAGGGAAATATGCTGGTGATCAGCTTGGATGCAGGGATTGAACCTGCTAGTTTTCAAGCCTTGGAGGTAAGCGTTACTCAGTACTTACCAGTTGGGGCGCCAGCCTTGAAGCCTAAAGTCTCTCCCAAAGTGATGACAGTGGGCCAGGAGATGGTATCTTTGGGTTTCCACCCTGGAGAAGGGTTAGGAAAGAATTAACAAGGTATTAAAAGCTCGGTGCAAATCCCGAGTCAATCGGGGAAAGCCGGATTGGGTTATTCATCCGGGTCAAACAACTGGAACCCACATAAGCATCCTAAGGCTTATGCTTCCACCATACTGCTGTCAAATCTCACTGATGCTAGATTTATGAAATCAATGAGGAAGATCCCTCCTGTGGTAACGGCCATGTTATTTCCTCCAATCTACCGGTAGGTGAGAGAAAGACCCCAAAGCCTGAAGGGAAGAGCAAAAAGGGAAAAGAAAAGTTCTTGTATAAAGGTCTAGACCCATTTGCTAACATGCGTGTTCTTATACACTATGAAGGTATGAATGATGATATCCCAGACAGTGACGAGGAGGATCAGATTCAAATTCCTCACATCAAGAAAGAGAAAGGAGGCAATTCAAAGAAAAACCCCTTTCCTATTTTGAAGGATGTCTTAGTCATCATCCGAGATGAGGCAGACGAGCACAATTCCTTGATCCTTCCTATTTATGAGGATCTGACCCTGGATAACTGGAGAAACGTCCCTTACCTCATTTAAAAAGGGTAAAATGGCAGAGAATCTGTCTGCCCTGTAACATGGTTTCATTTACTGCTTGTTTTATTGCACATCTATAGCAGTAACTTTTGTCATGCTTTGCCAAATGCTTCGTATGTTTAAACAGTTGCATATATTAAAGTGAAAACATTTTGTTTTCAGGACTCTAAGATTGGATTTATTTGTTCCTGCTGATGAGATGCTAACCTATCACAGTAACTACAACTTTGATGTAGAACTGAGCTTCGACTTGATGGAAATTGATCAAGAGGAGGAAGATAACTATGAGGTGCCCGAGGAGATTAAAGAATGGGTTGAAGACAAACCCAAACCAAACCGCGACCAAACCACCACTATCAATATCGGAACCTCAGAAAACCTCAAAGAAATCTAGATAGGCATAGACCTCAAACAAGTCAAAAGCCGACCTAATTAAACTCCTAACACAGTTCCAGGATGTGTTTGCATGGTTACATGAAGACATGATTGGCTTGCCTACTGATGTTGTCATCCATCGAATGCCCATCAAAGATAGATTCAAGCCAGTCAAACAGAAGCTCAGGCGATTGAAACCTGAATAGAATCTGAAAGTCAAAGAAGAGGTCGTTAAATAATTTAAAGCCGACATCATCATGGTATCAACATACCTAGAGTGGCTGTCCAACATAGTTCTCGTGCCTAAGCTGGGAGGGAAAGTACGAGTATGTGTAGATTATAGGGATTTGAACAAAGCTTGCCTCAAGGATAATTTCCCAGTACCTTTCATCCACATCTTGATAGACAACACAGCGCAGTACGACATGTATTCTTTTGTGGATTGCTTTGCTGGTTACCATCAAATCATGGTCGCTGAAGAAGACAGGGAGAAAACAGCCTTCATCACTTACTGGGGAACCTTCTGTTATAGAAGATTATACTTCGGCCTCATTAATGCCGGTGCCATGTACCTGTAATACCCGTGAATTTTCATATATTATTAAATAAATATATTAATGGAAACGAGAATTTATTTGAATATAAATGATTTTGTGTTATGAGATGAATTAATTCAATTATATAAAATTGAATAATTATAATAATTGAGAAATTGGTGGAGTTTGCGATAAACTCGTTGATTGCCTTGTGTGGCACAGTGACGTAATATAAGAATGATTATATTAATTTAAGCGAACAATTAATCTATATTAATTGTTAATCGCAGAATATTAATTAATTGTCATCGTAGAATAATTGTTATAAAATATTAATGGTGATTGATTAATAATATGTGATTATTATTATTGCAAGAAACATAATAATAATGAGCAACGTGTTTATAAATATAATAAGATTTATATTAAAGTGATAATTAATCATTTAAGGGTTAATTAAATTGTTATGGAGATTAACAATTATATTGATTGAACTATATGAGCTACTTGATTAATAGCCTATGTGACAATATGTATGTAAGTATACATTAAAATAGTACATCATGAATATATTGAAATCACTTGTTGATTGTAGAATTTAATGAAGGAAATAATGTAATGTGAGAATGCCTGATAAAATTATACCAGTGTGATAAAATGTACATGGCTTATATGATATCAGTACATATATAATCCCTAAACCTTCCATTTATAGTAATAATGTACATTAAAATTTCATTTTTGGTAATCAAAGAAACCAAACTAACCATTGTTTAACCAAGTTGCTGAGCTTTTAAATCAATATCCCAAAATCAGTTACCAAATAGTAACCTATATCTCCTTTACGTGATCTGTTAAGCTTGGTGCAATAGCTATGAACTAGGAGATGATTGCTAAGCCAATGGCTATGGGGATGGATGGTAATGGGTTGTTGAACCACTCTCAATTAACCAATGTTTTCTTCCATTACACAATGAACTCCAACCTCAGTGCAATACGAATGCCCAGTCCAAGTTTTCTCTATAAATATGGCTCCCTCCCTTCTCATTTCACCTTGCTGAGAATTGCTTGAATAGTGAGTTAAGAGTTATATATATATATGTGTTAAGCCTTATTGAGATAGCAGCAAGTTCATTGCATTTGTAGAGGTATAAATCCTTCGTTCTTAGTTCATCATTTTGTTTACTGTCAAAGTTTCCAATTCTTGATTTTGATTTCAATTCATGCTAGATTGGATTAGGACATGTTCTTAGTTGTTATATAGACTTATAAACATGTTTAAACCATAATGTGGCTGCTTAGAAAAGTTTTCGTGAAGTAATTTTGTGATTTGGGATAATGTCTGCCGAAGCAGACTGCAGTCTGGCCAGAACCAGAGGTGGCGCAGCTGCGCCGGTTTGGCCTTAGTATGCTGCGCAGCTGCGCAGGACACTGTCTGCAGATTTTGAATTGTTGTTTCCTGCTTAAAAGCTGCTAAGTGTTAGGTTGTTTACATGGCTTAGATGAGCATTCTAATGAGTCTAACATACTTATATCAGTATATGGAGGTAGCGTAAACACGCTTTGGCTATGATTTCACGCTAGGATTATGAAACTACATATAGTGTCGAAGTAAACTTAAAGTTTCATGAACGAACGATAACATATATAAAGCATGTTAATGTTCTGACTTTCGAGACACGTTAGTACTATCTAGAAACACATGAAATGAATGTTGACTTGTGTATACGTGTTTCATAGTATGACGTGAGCATGCTAAACCTCGATTAGTAAACATTTCGAACGAAAATATAAGTTTTTAAAGGCAAACCTTGACATATAAAGATCACATATGTATTCTGATTTTCGGGTATGTTTATATGGCCTTGACATACATGTCGGACACATTAACTTACGTATATAAATTTCATAATGTAGCATGAACGTGTTAGAGCGTATTAGCAAACTTTATTAATGAAAGTATAAGTGTTGAACGTGAACGTCGACATGTTACATTGAGATTTGAATTTTGATACTTATGAACATGTTTGATAGAACTTGTAGAGTTGCTAAGGTATCATTCATGTTTGCCTACTATGTTACATGTAGTGAAACCAAATTTGCGTAAATAAAGCATGTTTTCAAACTAATGACGATGATAGTTGCATATATTTGATATGAAAACTCATGAACATGTTTAATACAAGTTATGTGAATATCTTATGTGTTTAAAAAGCGAGCATGTTAGACCATATGAGTTCTTATCCTTGAATGGCTTTAAGTATTAACTTAAGAACCTATACATGTACGATTGGATTTGGAAAAGTTATACAAGCATGAAAGTATCCTTTAAATATGAATACATGCTACGTGATATTATATGATGTTACTTAAACCCGATTTTGACGGTTAAGTTATGAAAATGCCATAACTTGCTAAAATAAAATATATTTTAGTATTGCTTGTAGTCTTATGTGATATTAATAATATGCGAGTATGTTTGCTAATTGTTGCGATCTTATGTGATATAAGAATGTGTTTAAACTACAAAAGAGGAAGTTAAGGATAGAAATTATACAACTGTGTAGCTAGGTTAAAACTTAGCTTATGTGTTGATCATATATTCATAGATAAAATGTGAAGTTAAATTATATGACTAATGAATATCATATATATATATATATATATATATGTAACTGTATTACGATAGGAATTCGAAAGTGTTGGCTAGCTTTATGTGAGTAAACTACGCATAAGGCAAGTATCCTAACCGACGCATTTACTTTATGCAAGAAAATCTATGATTGTGCAAGTATCCTAAACCCTTGAATTACTTTATTCAACTAAATATCGTAAGCGAGTATCTAAACCTTATCTCTTTGGATACAAGTATTCTATCTTTGTATATTGCGAATTAGTTTCCTACTTAATCGTTTGAATTGAATTAGCATACTTGAACTCTTATTTCATTAAAGTTATTATTCATGTTGAACTTAGTATTGTTCTTGAATATTGTGAAAGTGTCTATGCCATTTGATTCGGCTAGACTTATATTATTGAAAAGCGACCCAAACTAATTGATTGGTGCGGGATCTTGTATTTGACTGAGAAGAACAACCTTCTTTGAAGGGAATATATAATTGTCGGAGGTCCGACGTGCACACTTGAGTATGATTGATTGTTATGCATAACGATGGTGCTTTAGGCCGATCACCTGTTGTACCTGTTTTTGTTGGATTTTCAGTTTATTATTGTTAGTTCTAGTAGAAGTTCATAGTCCTTAGCGACTGCTCAGTATTTAGTTATCTTAAAATCTTGAATTGATTTGTTATTGAATCACATTGATATTATTCTGTCCTTAGCGACTATTATTGAAAACTGTTGATATTCTTGTTATCCTTGAACTATCAAACTTTGTTATACCCTTTCGAAAATTAAGGATTTTATCACTTACCCTTATTGTATATTACTTGCTGGGCAATTTGTGCTCATTCTTGCTTTCCCTAAAACATTTCAGTTAAGGCAGAGCAGGGCGAACCTTCGGGCGTTGATAAGGGCAAGGGCAAGGCTACCAACTAGCTTGTCTCTTTTACGTTTTTAAATATTTTAATGTTGTATTAAGATGATGTAGTAAGACTGGTTTTGATTATGTTTAAGCTTAAGTTAGGTTATGTAATAGGTCGTTAATTGATATTATTATATAATCTATTAAGTATTGTAGGTTGCGAGACTTGGGGGAATAATTATAATAAATCATTGTAAATTATTCTAGAATAGATTTTCCGCTGTGATTGTGTGATATTTAGTTATTTTTATTGTGATGTATTTCCATGAGCACGTGATGAACCGAATTCGAGAGACCAAGTGGCGGTCCTGGAATTTGGGGGCGTCACAGGTTGGTATCAGAGCTGTAGTTATAAACCTTAGGAACGAGTGTCCTTAGACTATAACTTAGGCAAACTTAGAAGTTAGGAAGGAGATAAAACTCATGTAGAGTTTTCCTTGAGAGACTTAGTCTGTTATGAAATGTAACTTCATTCTATACAATGAACTTATGTTTTATTTAACATTCTAATGGAGTTGCTGTTTGTTTGTCTTGTGTTTGTGATTGTATGATGACAGACACAGGTGTACCTAGTAGAGTGGCAGAGGAGGAGCCCAGGGATATACATGTAGTATACGAGGCACCTCTAGAGGTTGTGCCAGTGCAGGCAATTGCACCATCCGAGTTTGATAACGAGGATGTGATCGAGATTGAGATACAGACTGATCCAGAGGAGGAGCCGATGGAGGATGAACCAGTAGAGGACTCTGATGAGGCTACTATAGAGGAGCAGATGTTAGGAGAGTACGAGGAGCGGATCCTAGAGTTAGACTGCAGGGTCCAGGAGCTGGAGGCAGAGGCCCAAGAGAGAGAGTCCGAGTTCCAGAAACTGAGGGACGAGGACCATCAGAGGAAGCTGGCTATGCAGGAGTTAGAGGTGGAGATTGCCTACCATAGGGAGGCAGGGATCCAGATGGGGAATCTGTTTCACAGGTCAGTGGCTCGGAACGTGGATCTGGCAGGAAAGCTGGAAGAAGTAGAACAGAGAAAATTGAGTGAGAAGACTGAGAAAGAGGCACTCCGTACTCAGCTAGAGTTGGAGGTGATGGATAGGTTACACTTCGAGGAGAAGTGGGAGGCGTCCATTGAGAGAGCTGACGACCTAGAGGACGAGGTCAGGTGCAAGAAGAGAAAGATGAACAAGATGGGGTATGTGTTCCGTTCAGCTTTTGAGAGGGTAATTGATGGTGTGTACCACTACCCGGCAGAGCAGGGACAGACCCTACACACTATGAGCCGAGAGCTAGTTGCTTATATAGCACAGTTGGAGTACAAGAGCGCAGTGGAGCGCGGGATGATGGGATGAGATTCCCTTAGTCAGTCTAGTAGTAGTTTAGTAGAATTTATCTTTATGTGTTGTACATTCTATGTTGTAATCCCGATCTTTTGTGTAAGATGAGGGATAATGATGTGAACCCCGTGTTAGCTTTTGTTAGAGGGGTAGTATAGTAGTAGGTTGGTAGATTCCCCGTCTTTTGTGATATTAGGGGATATATGTGATAATATTTATAGCAGTATGCTAGGAAATCATGTAATGAAACGATTTGGCATATGAATATAAATGAAGTTTATTTCATAAATGTGTTACAAATTTTGTTTTCTTTTAGTATTAAAAGAAATACTTAAGTAATATACTTGAATAATATTAAAATGAAAACTTGTGATGCAGATAATGCCGCCCAGACGTAGATTGACTGCACCTGAGGAGTCAGTGAACAATGAGAGGGAACAAGTAGAACCGATCCAGAAACTGGTAGACTTGTTAGGAGAGGCCTTAAGGGGAAGGAACAATGAACCCATTTGCCCAAACCCTTAGACTGTGCCAGTAACAACCTTTAAAGATTTTAAGAGTGTAGGACCCCCGGAGTTCGAGGGAACTACCGACCCAATCGTCGCACAAACCTGGATCAAAGAAAAAAGCCTTCACTATAGCTAGCATAGGCGAAGATCAGAAGACGGTGTTTGCCACATACATGATGAGGGGAGAAGCGAACTACTGGTGGGAGGCTAATCAACAAAGAGCTGGAGAAGGGATAATAGCTTGGGATAAGTTTAAGACGCTGTTCTTCGAGAATTACTTCCCGAAGAGTATGAAGAATAGGATGGAGGTGAAATTCCTAGAGTTAAAACAAGGTGAGATGACGGTGGCACAATACGCGGCTAGGTTTAACGAACTAGCGCGATTTGCGGAGCACCATGTTGGTGATGAAGAGAGAAAGGCTAGACGCTTCGAACAAGGGTTGAAGCCGTGGCTGTTCAATAAGGTATCAGTTCTTCAAATTGATTCCTTTGCAACATTACTGGAAAAGGCAATCATTGCGGAAGGTGGCAGTGAGGCCTTAAGTCTGTATAACAAAGAGAAGAAAGGAAAGAATGCTGGAGGAGAGAATCGTACTGGAGGAAGCAACAATGGAGGAAGCAACTTGGGAAAGAGAAAGTGGGAGAACAACAACAACAACAAAAATAACAATAATCAATCAGGGAATTTTCATGGAGGTTTCAAGAAGAGGGCTGAAGGATGCCCGAAGTGTGGGAAGAATCACCAGGGCGAGTGCTGAAAGGGACGTGGCACTTGCTACAACTGCGGACAGGAAGGGCACATCTCGCCCAACTGTCCGAAACCAAAGAAGATCCAAGGGTGTTTTGCTTGTAGCTCAACTGAGCACCGTACTAAGGATTGCCCGAAGAAGGGAAGTGGCGAAAGCGGTAGCCAACAAGGGGGAGGAAACAAACTGATGATCGGTGGACCGGTACAATCCAACCGCCCAACCGCCAGAACCTTTAACATGACCGTCCAGGACGCCATGGCTGCGAAGGACGTGGTGTCAGGTATAATCCCAATCAATGATATAAATGCTTATGTATTATTTGATTCGGGTGCCACCTGTTCTTTTGTATCTGAAGAATTTGCTAGTAAACTTAGTACACCCCGAGAACGATTAGAAAATCCTTTAGTCTTAGAAGTTTCTAATATGGAAGCAATCTCTGTAGAATACGTTTATCGAGATTGTCACGCAAACATTAGAGAATATGAACTGAGCGTAGACTTGATTCCTATTAGATTGGGAGAATTTGACATAATACTGGGAATGGATTGGTTGTATAACCATGCTGCGATAATTGACTGTCAGAACAAATGTGTGAACCTTCAGACTCCGAGTAAGTCTAAGATAGTGTTTTATGGTAGCTCATCGCTTAAGCAATCGTGTTGCGTTACGATGATGCAGGCCAAGAAATTGTTAAGAAAAGGATGTGTAGGTTATCTAGCTTACATCGTTGATACTCGGAAAAAGGGAGTAGAAATTAAAGATATATCCGTAGTTAATGAATTTCTAGATGTGTTTCCGGACGATCTGCCTGGTCTTCCGCCAGACAGAGAAATCGAATTCATAATAGACTTAGCACCGGGAACGGCACCGATTTCGAAAGCTCCATATCGTATGGCGCCAGTAGAAATGAAGGAATTGATGATACAATTGCAAGAGTTGTTGGATAAGGGTTACATTCGACCGAGTGTTTCTCCTTGGGGAGCACCAGTGCTATTCGTTAAGAAGAAGGACGGATCAATGAGACTCTGTATCGATTATCGAGAATTGAACAGAGTAACGATCAAGAACCGATATCCGCTACCGAGGATAGACGACTTGTTTGATCAACTAAAGGGAGCAAAGTGTTTCTCGAAGATCGACCTACGAACAGGATATCATCAACTGAAGGTACGGGATGAGGACATACCAAAGACTGCGTTTCGAACCCGTTATGGACACTACGAGTTTTTGGTAATGTCATTTGGATTGACTAATGCTCCGGCAGCATTTATGGACTTGATGAACCGAGTTTTCAAGCCATACTTGGATAAATTTGTAGTGGTTTTTATCGACGACATTTTGATCTACTCGAAGACAGAGGAAGAACACGCCGAACATCTGAATATTATTTTGGAGGCACTAAGGAAGGAAAAGATGTATGCAAAATTTTCAAAGTGCGAATTTTGGATGGAGAAGGTTCAATTCTTAGGCCACGTGGTGGATAAGAATGGAATCTCTGTAGACCCTGCGAAGGTTGAAGCAGTAAGTAATTGGGAACAACCGAGAACACCGACGGAGGTGAGAAGCTTTTTAGGGTTAGCTGGATACTATCGAAGATTCATCCAAGATTTTTCTAAGATAGCAACCCCGCTGACCAATTTGACTAGAAAGACAGTGAAATTTGTATGAACCGACAAATGCGAAGAATGTTTTCAAGAACTGAAAAGGAGATTGAGCGAAGCACCTGTGTTATCATTACCAGATGATGCGGGAAATTTTGTGGTGAATTGTGATGCATCGCACAAGGGGCTTGGTTGTGTGCTCATGCTACATGGAAAGGTCATTGCGTATGAGTCACGACAATTGAAGGATTACGAAAAATGATACCCTACTCACGACTTAGAGTTAGCGGCAGTAGTTTTTGCGTTAAAGATATGGAGGCATTATTTGTACGGAGAAAAATGTGAGATTACACGGACCATAAAAGTCTGAAGTATACCTTCACACAGAAGGAGTTGAACATGCGGCAGAGGAGGTGGTTAGAATTAATCAAAGACTATGATTGCGATATTCTTTATTACCCGGGGAAGGCGAATGTGGTTGCCGACGCTCTGAGCAGGAAAGGAAGGGAGAAGTTGTTTAATTTGACGATTCTGGAAGAGCTGATAATAGAGATGGAGAAATTGCAGATAGAAGTGAAAGGACTAGAAAAGTCTGGTGAGAAGTTAATTGTAATGGAAGCTTGTCCGACGTTGTTGGATAGAGTAAAGGAAGCCCAGGAAAAGGATGAAGAGTGTGAGAAAATCCGAAAAAGGATCACACAAAATGAGGAAGAGAAATTTAGAATGGATAAAGACAGTATCTTAAGATTTGAAGGAAGAGTGTGGGTACCATTGGTAACCGAGTTAAGGGAAGAGATTTTGCACGAGGCACATAATACGATATATTCCGTTCATCCGGGAGGCACTAAGATGTACCGAGATTTGAAGCAACATTTTTGGTGGCCCAATTTGAAACGGGAAGTCGCAGAGTGCGTCAGTAGATGTTTGACTTGCCAACGCGTTAAAGCATAGCATCAACGGCCAAGTGGTTTACTACAACCGTTAGAAATACCAGAGTGGAAATGGGAGCATATTACGATGGACTTCGTGGTAGGACTTCCAGTTACGCAAAAAGGTTATGATGCTATTTGGGTTATCGTGGATCGACTAACCAAGACCGCACATTTTCTACCAATCAAGATCCGCTATAGTTTGAATCAGTTAGCGAGCTTATACATAAAAGAAATTGTCTCACGACATGGAGTGCCGGTGTCAATTGTCTCTGATCGAGATCCGCGCTTCACGTCTAATTTTTGGAAGAGTTTGCAAGAAAGAATGGGAACGCAGTTGAGGTTAAGTACTGCTTACCATCCTCAGACAGACGGACAGAGTGAGCGAACAATACAAACGCTGGAGGACATGCTTAGGACTTGCGTGATGGATTTTAAGGGAAATTGGGACGACCGCCTACCCTTAGTAGAATTCGCATATAATAATAGTTACCATACAAGCATCGGCATGCCACCGTACGAAGCTCTTTACGGAAGAAAGTGCAGAACGCCATTATGTTGGGACGAAGTCAGGGAGCGACGAATACTCGGACCAGAGTTAGTACAACAAACCGCAGACGTGGTGACAGTGATAAGAGCCAGACTAGTAGCAGCTCAAGATCGCCAGAAGAAATACGCAGATTTGCATCGGCAGGACCGAGACTTCAAAGTCGGCAGTTTCATATTCTTAAAGGTATCTCCCTGGAAGGGAAAAATCCGTTTCAGCAAGAAAGGAAAATTGAGTCCAAGATTCATATGACCGTTCGAGACACTGAAGCGAGTGGGCGAAGTGGCATACAAAGTTGCGTTACCACCCGAACTGGAGCACATCCACAACGTGTTTCATATTTCCGTGTTGCGGCCGTACAAGGCCGACTACAAGCATGTGATTTCTTACGAGCCCATTCAAGTGGAGAAGAACTTGGCGTATGAAGAAATTCCTGTCCAGATATTAGATAGGAAAGAACAAACTTTGAGAAATAAAATTATTTCATCTGTAAAAGTACTTTGGCGTAACCACGATGTCGAGGAGGCAACGTGGGAGTTAGAAGATAGGATGATGAAGGACTATCCCCATCTATTCGTGTAACCTTGTAGCAATTCCGGGACGAAATTTTTATAAGGGGGGGGGGGAGGATGTAATACCCGTGAATTTTCATATATTATTAAATAAATATATTAATGGAAACGAGAATTTATTTGAATATAAATGATTTTGTGTTATGAGATGAATTAATTCAATTATATAAAATTGAATAATTATAATAATTGAGAAATTGGTGGAGTTTGCGATAAACTCGTTAATTGCCTTGTGTGGCACAGTGACGTAATATAAGAATGATTATATTAATTTAAGCGAATAATTAATCTATATTAATTGTTAATCGCAGAATATTAATTAATTGTCATCGTAGAATAATTGTTATAAAATATTAATGGTGATTGATTAATAATATGTGATTATTATTATTGCAAGAAACATAATAATAATGAGCAACGTGTTTATAAATATAATAAGATTTATATTAAAGTGATAATTAATCATTTAAGGGTTAATTAAATTGTTATGGAGATTAACAATTATATTGATTGAACTATATGAGCTACTTGATTAATAGCCTATGTGACAATAAGTATGTAAGTATACATTAAAATAGTACATCATGAATATATTGAAATCACTTGTTGATTGTAGAATTTAATGAAGGAAATAATGTAATGTGAGAATGCCTGATAAAATTATACCAGTGTGATAAAATGTACATGGCTTATATGATATCAGTACATATATAATCCCTAATCTTCCATTTATAGTAATAATGTACATTAAAATTTCATTTTTGTTAATCAAAGAAACCAAACTAAGCATTGTTTAACCAAGTTGCTGAGCTTTTAAATCAATGTCCCAAAATCAGTTACCAAATAGTAACCTATATCTCCTTTACGTGATCTGTTAAGCTTGGTGCAATAGCTATGAACTAGGAGATGATTGCTAAGCCAATGGCTATGGGGATGGCTGGTAATGGGTTGTTGAACCACTCTCAATTAACCAATGTTTTCTTCCATTACACAATGAACTCCAACCTCAGTGCAATACGAATGCCCAGTCCAAGTTTTCTCTATAAATATGGCTCCCTCCCTTCTCATTTCACCTTGCTGAGAATTACTTGAATAGTGAGTTAAGAGTTATATATATATGTGTTAAGCCTTATTGAGATAGCAGCAAGTTCATTGCATTTGTAGAGGTATAAATCCTTCGTTCTTAGTTCATCATTTTGTTTACTGTCAAAGTTTCCAATTCTTGATTTTGATTTCAATTCATGCTAGATTGGATTAGGACATGTTCTTAGTTGTTATATAGACTTATAAACATGTTTAAACCATAATGTGGCTGCTTAGAAAAGTTTTCGTGAAGTAATTTTGTGATTTGGGATAATGTCTGCCGAAGCAGACTGCAGTCTGGCCAGAACCAGAGGTGGCGCAGCTACGCCGGTTTGGCCTTAGTATACTGCGCAGCTGCGCAGGACACTGTCTGCAGATTTTGAATTGTTGTTTCCTGCTTAAAAGCTGCTAAGTGTTAGGTTGTTTACATGGCTTAGATGAGCATGCTAATGAGTCTAACATACTTATATCAGTATTTGGAGGTAGCGTAAACACGCTTTGGCTATGATTTCACGCTAGGATTATGAAACTACATATAGTGTCGAAGTAAACTTAAAGTTTCATGAACGAACGATAACATATATAAAGCATGTTAATGTTCTGACTTTCGAGACACGTTAGTACTATCTAGAAACACATGAAATGAATGTTGACTTGTGTATACGTGTTTCATAGTATGTCGTGAGCATGCTAAACCTCGATTAGTAAACATTTCAAACGAAAATATAAGTTTTTAAAGGCAAACCTTGACATATAAAGATCACATATGTATTCTGATATTCGGGTATGTTTATATGGCCTTGACATACATGTCGGACACATTAACTTACGTATATAAATTTCATAATGTAGCATGAACGTGTTAGAGCGTATTAGCAAACTTTATTAATGAAAGTATAAGTGTTGAACGTGAACGTCGACATGTTACATTGAGATTTGAATTTTGATACTTATGAACATGTTTGATAGAACTTGTAGAGTTGCTAAGGTATCATTCATGTTTGCCTACTATGTTACATGTAGTGAAACCAAATTTGCATAAATAAAGCATGTTTTCAAACTAATGACGATGATAGTTGCATATATGTGATATGAAAACTCATGAACATGTTTAATACAAGTTATGTGAATATCTTATGTGTTTAAAAAGCGAGCATGTTAGACCATATGAGTTCGTATCCTTGAATGACTTTAAGTATTAACTTAAGAACCTATACATGTACGATTGGATTTGGAAAAGTTATACAAGCATGAAAGTATCCTTTAAATATGAATACATGCTACGTGATATTATATGATGTTACTTAAACCCGATTTTGACGGTTAAGTTATGAAAATGCCATAACTTGCTAAAATAAAATATATTTTAGTATTGCTTGTAGTCTTATGTGATATTAATAATATGCGAGTATGTTTGCTAATTGTTGCGATCTTATGTGATATAAGAATGTGTTTAAACTCCAAAAGAGGAAGTTAAGGATAGAAATTATACAACTGTGTAGCTAGGTTAAAACTTAGCTTATGTGTTGATCATATATTCATAGATAAAATGTGAAGTTAAATTATATGACTAATGAATATCATATATATATATATATATACGTAACTGTATTACGATAGGAATTCAAAAGTGTTGGCTAGCTTTATGTGAGTAAACTACGCATAAGGCAAGTATCCTAACCGACGCATTTACTTTATGCAAGAAAATCTATGATTGTGCAAGTATCCTAAACCCTTGAATTACTTTATTCAACTAAATATCGTAAGCGAGTATCTAAACCTTATCTCTTTGGATACAAGTATTCTATCTTTGTATATTGCGAATTAGTTTCCTACTTAATCGTTTGAATTGAATTAGCATACTTGAACTCTTATTTCATTAAAGTTATTATTCATGTTGAACTTAGTATTGTTCTTGAATATTGTGAAAGTGTCTATGCCATTTGATTCGGCTAGACTTATATTATTGAAAAGCGACCCAAACTAATTGATTGGTGCGGGATCTTGTATTTGACTGAGAAGAACAACCTTCTTTGAAGGGAATATATAATTGTCGGAGGACCGACGTGCATACTTGAGTATGATTGATTGTTATGCATAACGATGGTGCTTTAGGCTGATCACCTGTTGTACCTGTTTTTGTTGGATTTTTAGTTTATTACTGTTAGTTCTAGTAGAAGTTCATAGTCCTTAGCGACTGCTCAGTATTCAGTTATCTTGAAATCTTGAATTGATTTGTTATTGAATCACATTGATATTATTCTGTCCTTAGCGACTATTATTGAAAACTGTTGATATTCTTGTTATCCTTGAACTATCAAACTTTGTTATACCCTTTCGAAAATTAAGGATTTTATCACTTATCCTTATTGTATATTACTTGCTGGGCAATTTGTGCTCATTCTTGCTTTCCCTAAAACATTTCAGTTAAGGCAGAGCAGGGCGAACCTTCGGGCGTTGATAAGGGCAAGGGCAAGGCTACCAACTAGCTTGTCTCTTTTACGTTTTTAAATATTTTAATGTTGTATTAAGATGATGTAGTAAGACTGGTTTTGATTATGTTTAAGCTTAAGTTAGGTTATGTAATAGGTCGTTAATTGATATTATTATGTAATCTATTAAGTACTGTAGGTTGCGAGACTTGGGGGAATAATTATAATAAATCATTGTAAATTATTCTAGAATAGATTTTTTGCTGTGATTGTGTGATATTTAGTTATTTTTATTGTGATGTATTACCATGAGCACGTGATGAACCGAATTCGAGAGACCAAGTGGCGGTCCTGGAATTTGGGGGTGTCACAGTACCAGTGAGCCATGATGACCCTATTTCATGATATGATGCATAAGGGGATAGAGGTCTATGTGGATGACATCATCATCAAATCCCGAAAGGAGGACAATCACATTGACCATCTCAAGAAGCTGGTCAACAGGTTACGAAAGTACAACCTCAAGCTAAATCCCGCGAAATGTGCTTTTGGCGTCAAATCAGGCAAGTTATTGGGATTCCTAGTGAGCAATAGAGGCTTTAAGCTGGATCCCGATAAGATTAAGGCCATCCCTGAGATGCCCGTACCTCGAACAGAGAAGGTGATATGAGGGTTTCTGGGAAGGATCAATTTCATAAGCCAATTTATTTCCTAGCTCACAGCAACTTGTGAACCCATCTTCAAGCTTCTAAGGAAGAATTCCTCCACCAAATGGAATGAGGATTGTTAGAAAGCCTTCCTTGCCATCAAGGAGCAGCTGATCGAATCACCAGTCTTGGTACCCCCAAGGGACGGAGTTCCCCTATTTATGTACTTATTCGTCAATGCCAATGAAATGGGCTGTATGCTGGGATAGAAAGATGATAGTAGCAAAGAGAAAGCTATCTACTACATCAGCAAAAGACTCAGCAGTGGCGAGCAAAAGTATACTCTGATTGAAAAGACATGATGTGCGTTAGCATGGTCTGCCATGAGGTTACACCATTATCTGCATGGGCACATAACCTACCTCATATCCCGTATGGACCCACTAAAATACGTATTTAACAAGCCAATATTGAATTGTCGACTGTCCAAATGGTAGTTGATCCTACAGCAGTTCGACATTGTCTACGTGACTCAAAAGTCCATCAAAGGTCAAGGCATTGTAGATCAACTAGCCGAAGCACCATCAGGAGGGTTCGAACTTCTAGAGACTTATTTTCTGGATGATATTATCATGATAATTCAATAAGGTCTTCAAGAAAATGCAGTCCAGCCATGGAAAATGTATTTCGATGGATTAGTAAATATGGAAGGTGTTGGAGCTGGGGCAGTCCTTATCTCTGGTACAGGAGAACAATATCTTGTGGCTACCAAGCTACAGTTTGTCAACACCAACAACACAGCTGAGTATGAAGGCTACATAATGGGGTTGAAACTAGCCTAATCCATGGGTGTCAATCATCTATTGGTCTTTGGAGACTCTGAATTGGTTATCAGACAAACCACTGGGGCATATCACACCAAAGAACTGCATTTGCTGCCTTATTACCGGCAGGTCATCAAAATATCCATAGAGTTTGAAGACATAACTTTAATCTATATTCCTCGGGGTAGGAACGGCTTTGCTGATGCATTGGCGACGTTGGCTTCCTTGATCCGCATATCCGATAGGAGTGGGATTCCCGACATCAAATTTACAAGACAAAAGACCCCGACATATGGGAATTACATTGGAGAAGTATCAGATGAAATACCTCCTATCAATCAGCCTTGGTATCAAGACATCAAGGAATATCTCTGAGATAGATCTACACCCGCTAGGGAAAACCACTCCGAACGAAAGCGGATTAACAAGATTGCCATGAAGTTCTATCTAAACGGAGATGCACTCTATAAGAGGGATGTTGGAATAGGGCTCTTAAGATGCCTTGATAAAGAGCAGGCCCAGAGATTGATGGATGAAGTCCACGGCGAAATCTGTGGTCCACACATGAGCGATCATCTGTTGGCCAAGAAGATATTAAGAACCGGGAATTACTGGATCTCTCTAAAAGCTGACTGTGATGATCATGTCAGGAGATGCTTTCAATGCCAGGTCCATGGAAATGCCATACACGCTCCTCCAAATGAGCTATATAACATGAGTTCACCATGACCTTTCTCCATGTGGGGAATGGATGTGATCGGTCCAGTAGAACCCAAAGCCAGCAATGATCATCGATTCATCTTCACCATGATCGATTACTTCACCAAGTGGGTTAAAGCTACCTCTTTCCCTAAAGTAACCAAAGAGGTCATCATTGGTTTCATAAGAAACAATGTCGTCTGTCGATATGGACAACCGGAGGTGATCGTATCAGACAACGCCAAGAACCTGAACAATCAGTTGATGAGAGAACTGTTCAGCAAGTTCCACATCAAGCATCTCAATTCCATCATCTATCGACCCAAGATGAATGGTGCTGTCGAAGTGGCCAACAAGAACATCAAAAATATCATGCAGAAAATGTCCGCCAATCACAAAGAATAGCCTGACCTGTTTCCCCTAACCCTGTTAGCATATATGACGTCAATCTACCCCTTATTCATTGGTTTATGGCATGGAAGCAATACTTCCCATAGAAGTAGAAATGGAGTCTTTGAGAGTGTTGATAGATGCTCAGATGGAGGAAGACCAGTGGTTGTTAGATCGATACCACCAACTGTCCCTGATAGATGAAAGGAGAGCTACAACCATTTTCCACGGGCAGTTATATCAGCAAAGGATTGCTCGATCCTACAACAAGAAAGTTTGAATCTGGCGATTCAAAGAAAATAACTTGGTGTTGAAGAAAGTTCTGGCCAATCAGGACGAAGCCAAAGGAAAGTTCGCCCCAAATTGGGAAGGCCCTTTCATTGTCAAGGAGGTGTTGACAGGAGGAGCTATCAGATTGCAAGAGATGGATGGGAATAAATTTCCCCAACTCATCAACTCAGACACCATAAAAAGGTACTATGTCTGAAACACATGCCAGCCATCATCCTGGTCCTGTGAATCAAATCAGTTCGTTTTTCACTAAAAAACTGAACTACGAATGACATGATCTCCCTCAACTCGGGAATACGTAGGCAGCCATTCCTGGTGCGGTCAAACCAAACAAAAACTCAAAAACTCATCAAACCAAACTCAAAAGACACACTTCTCAAGCCTCTCTCACACAAAGACCGAACTACGAATGACCTGATCTCCCTCAGCCCGGGAGTACGTAGGCAGCCATTCATGGTGCGATTTGACCTTCAAGAAAACACAAAAAAATAAATAATAAAAACCATTACCAAGACACCAAAACATAAATCCTATCAAGCCTACCTGATCAACAGGCCCATCTGAGATATTCTTCGACATTTCAATATTAGTCCAGTAAGGAAAAGCTCGTAATACATTAACAACAGCAAGTCATGAAAGAAGTGATAATCACTCAGCAATGACAATACATATCCAAACAAGGAAGTGAATCAAAATATATTTCTCTGATATATAATACTGTTTGATATATACACTATGTCCTGTACATTACAAAAATGGCTGATCTAGTATGTGCAGGAAAAATAAAGCTAGTCTATGGACCCATGGATAAGCGGGACAACAGTGCCAACATGGCATCTCTCTTTGAAGATGGAGGAGCCGCTGCAAGCGCAATACCCTCAGCCTCTATACGGGCCAAAACATCCACAGCCACCTGTATAGTGGCACTGTGATCATCAATGTAAACACTCATATCGGCAACCAGGCCATGAGTATATAATCGGATAGCAGTACTATCGGCAATGTGGAGATCTCAGGAAGCTATGGCCTCATCCCTCTCTATAAAAGTAGCATCTCGGGCAATCAAAATCTCCTCAATCTCGACAAAAGCAGCATCTCGAGAAGATCGAGCCTCATCCCTCTCAACTAATGCCGTATCCCGAGTGGCTCGAGCCTCATCTCTATCAGTAAAAGCTATATCTCTGCCAGACAAGGAAGCCAACATCAATGCCCTAGCTTGATGTCTCTCGAAGGCCATCCTAGCTAGTGAATCTGCCAAAGCTGGATCTGTCCTGGCAGGAATGATCGGCGGGTCACTAACTAAGGCTGCTGTCAAACCTATGAACAAATCATCCTCCGTAAGAGAATCAGGATCCTCCATAGGCTCCTCCTCATCTGAATCCACAATCGGAGCTGACTGGATGAATATAGCTGCTGCTGCTATATCAGCCTCTAACCATACCGCGTACTCTGGAGAGCAATCCGGATGGCTAGTAGAGAAATCAGCCCTCTCCCTATGAGTCCAACACTCATAAATTCTGATCAGGTTGGCTGACGACATAGAAGAAGCTAACATCCGCTGATCCATGGCCCCATCAAAATGGTGCAGGCTCTGGAACTGATCAAACTGACCCATAACTACTAACGAATGGTAAGTGGTCACACCTCTCTCAGTCCCTCTAGAGGTAAGTAGTCCATGCCAGATGCATAGGTGATGAAGCTATAAGGGGAGACTAGCTCTGAGCATGGTCAAATCAAAAAAGGATGCTCAATATTTGATAAAAAAGCTGACCATGTCTCTACATCCAAACACTCCGCTGGCTGGAAGGAGTAGGATATAGCTATCTCGTGGGTGAAGCAGTACCCCTGATGTCTGAAGAAGCCAATCGAGCACAAATGAGTCATGAGCCATACATACAGAAGGACAGAGCTACCTCTAAAAAACCCCTCTGGATGGGTACTGCAATAGGTAGCTGACCTCAATGTCTCGGCCAGTATCATCCGCGGGATGGTGCTACCCTGTCTAAGGGCATGAACTGCGACCATCAACCCAACATCTAAGTGGTCCAAGTATAATGGCATGTATAAGTAAGCCGTGACGCAAATCAGCAAGACGTCTATCCGGGCTGAATGCCACTCCTCTGCCGAGATAATAAAATAGTCAGTGTGTCGATCGTAGCTATCCAGTCTATCGAAATGATCTATCAAAAAGTCGATAGAGATCACACGTCCAGAAATGATCTCATCAGTGACTACACTCTGACGTAGACCCGACATCCGTAGGAACGGTCTCCTAATATCACTAATAGCGGTGCGGGCGCAAGATAAGTCCTAAGCCAAACCTGTAAGCCGCTCGTACTCCTCCAAAGTCGGAGTCAACTCATGCCGACCGAAGCGAAAAACCTGCCTCTCAGGTATCTAATAAGATAGAAGTCCATCTATGAATCCATAAGGAATCTGGAAGTCCACAAGGGCTAATGAATGCCCCAACATCCGATCCATTATCCCTTTGGCTGGGAAGGGAAGGCTATCATACCACGACCTCAACGACAATTCTACCACAGATGGTGGTAAATGGTCGATGCGGCTAACTATCAAAGACGACATCTATATCACCGTATCATAAGAACATCCAAAGGTTAAATCTGAACTCATCTGTCTAAGTGCATATCCATGATATAATACATACATAATGACAATGATAAACATGATGCAATAGATAGGAAATATCATGCATATCTACAAAAACTATCTACTGCAAGCATCATCTCTGTCTGCTAATAAAATACAAAATAAAAAGTACAGGGATATGGGGTACAACTGCCCAACTGCTAACAAAGGCCTATCAAAATGGGGCACAGCCGCCCAACAGCCAAAATAGTGGCCTATCAAAAGATATAGCGAGAAAAGCTGTAATACCCGAGAATTTCCTAATATTATTAAATAAATATATTCATGGAAATGAGAATTTATTTGAATATAAATGATTTTGTGTTATGAGAATGATTAATTCAATTATATTAAATTAAATATCTATGACAATTGAGAAAAATGTGGAGTTTACGATAAACTCGTTGAGAGCCTAGTGTGGCACAGTGATGGGAAATATTAATAATTATATTAATTGACGAAGAATTTTTAAGTGAATAATTAATTAATTGTTAATTGTTATTAGAGAATATTAATTGATATGTGCAAATGTGCAATACTTGAATATATAAAGTATATGGAATACAACTATATTATATAGTGTAGAGAGATACTTAAGTGTGACCATGCATGTATATACATAAACTATGTTATATAATGCAATGCGAATATATTACACATAGAAACCATATATTACATGAAGCAGAATGTGATTATGTTAAAACTATATGTTATGAATGCATGATAATACTTATGTGACAATAAATATGTGGGTATACACTGTATAATATATCATGAACATATTGTAAACTATTAATTTTAATAAAGTGAGACATCATGAATATATGGTGAACAATTTAATAATACATGAGATAATGTAATGTGATAACATCCGATTAAATTATATCAGTATGATAAAAATGTACATGAATTATATGTGTACAATTCACACTTACTACATTATGTGAATCCATGTTAGTATCATTAGAATTACATTGTAACTATAATTGTGGCCTAATTATATAGTATATATACATGTAACATATTTTGGCATAAGTGTTGTGTATATATACAAATTCTAGAATGCTGATATATGGCCTTGTCCCAATATGATAGTCACTCTCCTTTTCCTTCACGTGTATGGCAAAAAAGGCTAAGGCCTATTCTCCCCATTCTTCTCCCAAGTTTAGCTAGCAATAATTATATGAGGAGTGGCTCTAATGATGGCTTTCAACAACTATCTACCAACTTCCTCTTATCTAGCATGCAATTCAAATTTCTTTTACTTTGAAATGGTAGGCAATTGCATTGTCTGTATTTTGTTTTCTCTATAAATATGGCTTCCTTCCTTCTCATTTCACCTTGCTGAGATTTTGTTTGAGTAGATAAGTTGAGAGCATATACATATATCAGTATAATAGCATTGTGAGATAGCAGCAGGCTTAATTCATAGCAAAGGTATAATTACATGATTCATGTTCTTCATTTTCATTTTTCTATCAAAAATTTCAATTTCTGATTATGCCAAATTGGACTATAATTGGATTGAAGGAAGTTTGTTTAGTTGCTATATGGCTTATATACATGTTTGAACTGGAATGTAGTTGTTTAAAAACTGTTTTCGTGAAGCCATTTTGTGAGTTGGGCTAGAAACTGCCGTAGCTGCCTGCTGTCTGGTGCGAACCAGTAGTGGCGCAGCTGCGCCGGTTTAAGCCTGGGATGCGGCGCAGCTGCGCCGGCACCCTGCTCCAGTTTTCTGCAATCTGCTTAAATCCTGTTGTGTGTTAAGTAATTGATATGGCTTAAACCAGCATGCTATCTTGTGTAACATATATATATAAACATAATGAGGTAATGTAAGCATGTTTTAGTATATTAGCATGCATGGTTAACAAAACAACATGTAGTTTGGAAACGCACTTAAAGTTTTCAAAGGGAACATAAGGTTTATAAACGGACGTTAAACATATATGACGCATGTTAATATTCTGACTTTCGAGACACGTTAGTACCATCTAGAAACACATGAAATGAATGTTGACTTGTGTATACGTGTTTCATAGTATGACGTGAGCATGCTAAACCTCGATCAGTAAACATTTCGAGCAAAAATATAAGTTTTTAAAGGCAAACCTTGACATATAAAGATCATATATATATTCTGATTTTTGGGTATGTTTATATGGCCTTGAGTAATGTAGCATGAACGTCTTAGAGCGTATTAGCAAACTTTATTAATGAAAGTATAAGTGTTGAACGTGAACGTCGACATGTTACATTGAGATTTGAATTTCGATACTTATGAACATGTTTGATAGAACTTGTAGACTTGCTAAGGTATCATTCATGTTTTCCTACTATGTTACATGTAGTGAAATCAAATTTGCGTAAATAAAGCATGCTTTCAAACTAACGATAATGATAGTTGCATATATGTGATGTGAAAACTCATGAACATGTTTAATGCAAGTTATGTGAATAATTTAAGTGTTTAAAAAAGCGAGCATGTTAGACCTTATGAGTTTGTATCCTTGAATGGCTTTAAGTTATTGAAAGTATTGACTTAGAATCCATATCATATATATTTGAAACGAGAAAAGGTTGTACAAACATAAAAGTATCTTTTAATATGTTTATATGCTATGTGGTGTTGTTGGCTTGCATGACCGGACAGAAACCATAAGGCACAGCTCAGCCTTGGCTTGGCCAGAAGGCTGTGCAGCTGCGCTGGCCCTAGGCTTAGCCATGGCGCAGTTGCGCCGGCCTTGAATAAGAAGCCATGCAGTTTGACAATTTGATTTTTGGACAGATAGCTTATATGATGCCTACATTGCTAGAAATGGTTTGCACCCTACTGATATGTGTACATAGGTGATGATTAAGTAACAAGATAATGTTTAACTTATATAATGGAAGCCCATGGGTCAAAGGATCATAGCTACTTGAACATGATGAGTTGCTATAATATCATTTATGTTATAACTATGTACTTGATTCGTAATAACATATAATCTGATTTCATGTCATATGAGAATAAGTATGACATGTGACTAAGATAGTAACATGTATGTATATTGAGTAATAAGTTGTGTAACGGATGTGTTGACTAATGAAAATCCTATACATGTAATACATTATAAATAGGATTCCAAAGTGTTGGCTAGCTTTACGTGAGTAAACTACGCATAAGGCAAGTATCCTAAACCCTTGCATTACTTTATTCAACGGATATCGTAAGCGAGTATCTAAAACTTATCTCTTTGGATACAAGTATTCTATCTTTGTATATTGCGAACTAGTTTCCTACTTAATTGTTTGAATTGAATTAGCATACTTGAACTCTTATTTCATTAAAGCTATTATTCATGTTGAACTTAGTATTATTCTTGAATATTATGAAAGTGTCTATGCCATTTGATTCGGCTGAACTTATGTTATTGAAAAATGACCCAAACTAATTGATTGGTGCGGGATCTTGTATTTGACTGAGAAGAACAACCTTCTTTGAAGGGAATATATAATTGTCGGAGAACCGACGTGCACACTTGAGTATGATTGATTGTTATGCATAACAATGGTACTTTAGGCTGATCACCTGTTGTACCTGTTTTTATTGGATTTTTAGTTTATTACTGTCAATTCTAGTAGAAGTTCATAGTCCTTAGTGACTGCTCAGTATTCAGTTATTTGAAATCTTGAATTGACTTATTATTGAATCATATTGATATTATTCTGTCCATAGCGACTATTATTGAAGACTGTTGATATTCTTGTTATCCTTGAACTATCAAACCTTGTTATACCCTTTCGAGAATTAAGAATTATATCACTTACCCTTATTATGTATTACTTGCTGGGCAATTTGTGCTCATTCTTGCTTTCCCTAAAACATTTCAGTTAAGGCAGAGCAGGGCGAACCTTCGGGCGTTGATAAGGGCAAGGGCAAGGCTACCAACTAGCTTGTCTCTTTTATGTTTTTTTTATATTTTAATGTTGTATTAAGATGATGAAGTAAGACTGGATTTGATTATATTTAAGCTTAAGTTAGATTATGTAATAAGTCGTTAATTGATATTATTATGTAATCTATTAAGTACTGTAGGTTGCGAGACTTGGGGGAATAATTATAATAAATCATTGTAAATTATTCTAGAATAGATTTTCCGCTGTGATTGTGTGATATTTAGTTATTATTATTGCGATGTATTACCATGAGCACGTGATGAACCGAATTCGAGAGACCAAGTGGCGGTCCTGGAATTTGGGGGCGCCACAGGTTGGTATCAAAGCTGTAGTTATAAACCTTAGGAACGAGTGTCCTTAGACTATAACTTAAGCGAACTTAGAAGTTAGGAAGGAGATAAAACTCATGTAGAGTTTTCCTTGAGAGACTTAGTCTGTTATGAAATGTAACTTCATTCTATACAATGAACTTATGTTTATTTAACATTCTAATGGAGTTGCTGTTTGTTTGTCTCGTGTTTATGATTGTAGGATGACAGACACAGGGGTACCTAGTAGAGTGGCAGAGGAGGAGCCCAGGGATATACACGTAGTATACGAGGCACCTCTAGAGGCTACACTAGTGCAGGCTGTTGCACCATTCGAGTCTGACGACGAGGACGAGATTGAGATAGAGTCTGATCCAGAGGAGGAGCCGATGGAGGATGAGCCAGTAGAGGACTCAGATGAGGCTACTATAGAGGAGCAGATGTTAGGAGAGTACGAGGAGCGGATCTTAGAGTTAGACTGCAGGGTCCAGGAGCTGGAGACAGAGGCCCAAGAGAGAGAGTCCGAGTTCCAGAAGCTGAGGGACGAGGACCACCAGAGAAAGCTGGCTATGCAAGAGTTAGAGGTGGAGATTGCCTACCGTAGGGAGGCAGGGATCCAGATGGGGACTCTGTTTCACAGGTCAGTGGCTAGGAATGTAGATTTGGCAGAGAAGCTAGAAGAGGTTGAGCAGAGGGAACTGAGTGAGAAGACTGAGAAAGAGGCACTCCGTACTCAGCTAGAGTTGGAGGTGATGGATAGGTTACACTTCGAGGAGAAGTGGGAAGCATCCAATGAGAGAGCTGACGACCTTGAGGACGAGGTTAGGTGAAAGAAGAGAAAGATGAACAAGATGGGGTATGTGTTCCGTTCAGCTTTTGAAAGGGTGATTGATGGTGTGTACCACTACCTGGCAGAACAGGGACAAACTCTACATACCTTGAGCCGAGAGCTGGTTGCGTATATAGCACAGTTGGAGTACAAGAGCGCAGTGGAGCGCGGGATGATGGGATGAGATTTCCTTAGTCAGTCTAGTGGTAGTACTAGTTGTGTCCTTATGTATTGTATATACTATGATGCAATCCCGATC
This sequence comes from Panax stipuleanatus, assembly GCA_020205555.1. Taxonomy (NCBI): domain Eukaryota; kingdom Viridiplantae; phylum Streptophyta; class Magnoliopsida; order Apiales; family Araliaceae; genus Panax; species Panax stipuleanatus. The sequence continues at coordinate 106,417,786 of CM035122.1, forward strand.
TTTTGTGTAAGAGTGGGATGATGTTGTAAACCCCGAGTTAGCTTTTGTTAGAGGGGTAGTATGGTGGTAGGTTGATATATTCCCCATCTTTTGTGATATTAGGGGATATATATGATAACATTTATAGTAGTATGCTAGGAAAATCATGTAATGAAACGATTTGGCATATGAATATAAATGAAGTTTATTTCGGAAACGTGTTACAGATTTATTCTTTTAGTATTAGAAGAAATATTTAAGTAATATACTTGAATAATAATAAAATGGAAACTTGTGATGCAGATAATGCCGCCCAGACGTAGATTGACTGCACCCGAAGAAGCTGTTAACAACGAGAGGGAACAAGTAGACCCGATCCAGAAACTGGTAGACTTGTTACGAGAAGCCTTAAGGGGAAGGAACAATGAACCCGTTCGCCCGAACCCTCAGACTGTGCCAGTAACGACCTTTAAAGACTTTAAGAGTGTAGGACCCCCAGAGTTCGAGGGAACTACCGACCCAATCATCGCACAAACGTGGATCAAAGAGATCGAAAAAGCTTTCACTATAGCTAGCGTAGGCGAAGATTAGAAGACAGTGTTTGCCACGTACATGATGAGGGGAGAAGCGAACTACTGGTGGGAGGCTAATCAACAAAGAGCTGGAGAAGGAATAATAGCTTGGGACAAGTTTAAGACGCTGTTCATCGAGAATTACTTCCCGAAGAGTATGAAGAATCGGATGGAGGTGAAATTCTTAGAGTTAAAACAAGGTGAGATGACGGTGGCGCAATACGCGGCTAGGTTTAACGAACTAGCACGATTTGCTGAGCACCAAGTTGGTGATGAAGAGAGAAAGGCTAGACGTTTCGAACAAGGGTTGAAGTCGTGGCTGTTCAATAAGGTATCAGTGATAGTAGTGTGCATACAAGCCAATCATGTATGATGATAAAGCACGTACTTTGTAAACAATCTTATTTATTTATTAATAAAATATTCATTTATTAAAGGCATTTAATTATCTACATGTTGCTGTTTTTATAATATGTAAATAACCCATAGTTTTAAGCAATGCTTTTAGAATCATGATGATGATCATGCTAATGAGATCTAAATTCTTAGAAAGTTTTAAAACTAAAATAGTTCCCAATCGTGGGATTACTAAAAAGGGGATTAGTAAATCCGGATAGATTGGTACATATGTTGCTTGCTTATTGGATGAGGATGATTGATCTCATGATCATTTGTGTGGAGACACTAAAGCAAGTATGTAGGTGCTTATTGGAGAATAAGTTCACTGAACGTGATTCGCTATGGAATACCTAATGGAGATTTACTCGCCTGTCAATAGGAATTCCTAATGTGATAGTAGTACAAGTAATCCTTGGACTTGAGATCATCATAGTATCTTGTATGTAACAAATTATACTTTGACTTATTCCTTAAGACCTTTTAAGGCATATATAGGGTATGCTTGGGTATAATGAGTTACATATGGAGATAATGAATGATCAATAAAGAATCTACCACCTCTAGTAAAAGAGGAGATATGTCCTATGTGATTCGTTAAATGACAACCCAGGAATCCTTGGCCAAGGTGAAATGAAATTAGAAAGGAGTTTCTAATTTGCATTATTTGGAGTTGTGCATTTTCTAATCGAAATACATATAATTAAATAAAATAAGACTTGACAGTAAATTCATGTCTTATATTTAATTGGGACATTGTATGGTGGAAGGATTGAATTGTACGGTAACTATTTACTCACAGGTTCTTTTTGATTAATGTTGAAATCTATATTATCTGGAAAGTCGTTGATCGCTAGGGAGGCTTATCCCTATTGTAGAATAAATATTATTTATTTAAATAAATATAATTATTATTTAAATAAGATTAAAATTGTTTTAATTGATTTATTCACAACCGGTTTAATATGGAGAACCTAAAGGGTCACACCATAAAAGGAAGAATAATTATTTAAGAAGGTAATGGCATAATCGTAATAATGCATTAAGTATAATTAATTTAATCTATGGTGATAGAATAAATTAAATAGCTTAATATTTATTATTTAATATTTTGGAAATATTAAATATAAATTAATAAGAGGAGTCTTATTAATATTATTACAATTATTATTATTTTAATTTCTAAAGGAGTTTAGTAATTAATTTAATATTTAGTACTCTCATTTATTCCTAATAAGATTAGGAGACAAATTAATTAAATGAATTTAATTAATTATTCCCATGTGGTGGGAAGCCTAAATTAATTAAAGGAGTTTAATTAATTAAAAGAAATCCCATGTCTAATAGGATTAGAAGGGTTGACCAATGTCTATATAAGAGAAGTCTTATAATAGATATTAGATTGATGTAATTCCAATTGTTGGAGAGTACTCCTTTTATATAGAGGATAGAAAACTAAGGTTAAGCCAAACACCCTCCTTCTTGATAATTCATCTTCCTTGGTGGATCACCTCTAGAGGCCAAACACTTGGGTGGCTAACGTTGATCAAAGGAAAGAATCTAACCCGGAAATTCAAGGAGATCACGAAGAACAAGGAGTTGAACTAGTACCTGTGGAAGCTTCGTTCTACAAGGGTACGATTCCATAACTTCTTATTTATCGTTTTAAATTAATAATTTGCATAAAGGATGATCCGGGTAATGGTTTTGTAGAAATTTTTAAACTCTGATATACCATGCTTCCGCTAATTTTTGCAATTTGATTGCGTCACGATTTCGTACAAACCCAACAGTGGTATCAGAGCCAAACCTTTATGCAATTATTAATTATTTGAATTTTATATACATATGGGTATGTATTTAAAATAATTTATTGGGCATAAAATTATTATTTTTGAAATGTAGCAAGTTCGCTAAGCGGAATTTTTTTTTGCGAAAACTTGTTTTTTCGCTAGAGTCACGTTGGTATATATATATATATATATATATATATATATATATATCTACATAGTAACGTTAGTTAAAAAAAAATAAATAAAATAAAATTGAACCTGTTAGTTTTTTAAAGAAATCCTGCAGGAACAATGATTTTGGGACTTCCGCTTTTTTGAAGTCTTCCTTCAGGTTACTAGTTAACATGTTAACTTTTAAAGAATTCGTGATTCATTAGGAAATTATCCCAGTAAAAAAAAAAAAGGTGATTCATTCCAACAGTGGTGATTTATATATATATATATATATATATATATATATAATAACGTATATATATATATATTATATTCTTAATAATTTTATAATTAAAATAAAGAGTTTATTTTAATCTTGAAATTAGATTTTATGCAAATTAAAATTGCCCATTAAATGATACTCATATATATATATGGAATATTTGAATTCATGAGATGGATATTTATTTATTGATATATATGGTGATATGTATGATAATAAATAGGGATTGATTATGGACTATTTGACCAATGCGATTGGATTTTATTTTAGTTGAATGCTTGAATGAATGGATTTTATTAAATGGGGTCTGCGTACCTCGTCTTCTCTAATTTTTCTTGATGTAAAATTCTATCTCCCTTCTATGTACTTCCCCTTGACTGCTGATCAAGGTTTCTATTTAAATTAAATAGTTTAATGTAATAGAAATAGTTAAAATTATCTTGAAGAAATTAGAGACCAAGGAGCAAGGAACGCGTGAAGACCCATTTGTATAGAGCCCGGGTTTAAATGTAATAGTTATGTTTAAATTTAAATTCTTGCACTCCTAGGTTTGACCTTTTGGTTCACTTGGTGGCTCTAGTGAACCAAACTAGAATAAAAGTCCATAATCAATCTGGGTAGAATAAAGTATTCTATATTGCATGCTAAAAAAAAAATAAAAAAATTATATATATATTATGCAAACATGCTTCGCATGTTTAATAAAATGACGCGTATTTTATATATATATGTGCATGCGCGCTAAACAAGATGAGACAAATAATAACAAACCCCTCAAAGGAACAAGATTAAGTCCGAAGCGTTCAGTGATATTTGGAATATCGAACGTCGCCTTCTAGCATGATAAATTAATAGAGTATTAAATATTTAATATGAGCTTGTTGTGCTATCCACAAGGCGAGTATTGCGTATTTAAGATATTAATTAATCACATTTGATGCTTATCAAGAAAATTGAACAATCTAGTCTTGTTGTGCTATCCACAAGGACGAACATTTTTCTTTTTTGAATTTATGGAAGTGCTAGGCTGGACTTAACTTAAATCATTTTAGTTCGGATGTGCACACACTTGACCATTATGATTTAAGAGGTAAAATAAAAGGAATTACATGGTGATGTAATTGACAAGAGTTGTCTACCTATTTATTTGTATATCGCTTGTTGTGCTATCCACAAGGTTATATACATTTGAAATGGGATCCTTATTCTCACTAGCAAATCTTTAATTAGATGTTGCCGAACTATATAAGTGAGGGTAATATAGTTTGATGAAAATAGTGGGAGATACCAATTTAAAATAAAGACCTAAATTTATTTTGGTATGCAAAATTAATAAAATGAATGTTTGCTAAAATGTTGTTTTCTTTCACATGCAGAATTTTAAAAATGTCTAAATCACTAATCTCACTACGAAGCATACTTGATGCAAACAAGCTTACCGGGCCGAATTATGAGGACTGGCTAAGAAATCTGAGAATTGTTCTCACTGCTGAAAAGATTTCTTATGTCCTAAATTCAACTGTCCCTGAATCTGTTTCAGAAACAGCCTCTGAGGAAGAGATTGCCATTTTCAATAAGTGGCAAGATGATGCATCTGTGGCTCAATGCATCATGCTCGCATCCATGAATAACAAGCTTCAGCGTCAGCACGTAAATATGGATGCTCCTGCTATGCTGCTTCACCTCAAGGAGTTGTATGGTGAACAGAGTAGGACTGCTAGATATGAGATATCTAAGGAGCTCTTCCGATCTCGGATGACCGAGGGTACTGCCGTCGAGACTAATGTCCTGAAAGTGATCAATTTGATTGAACGCCTTGGACAGCTTGGGTTCGTCATGGATGGGGAGTTGAGTCAAGACTTGGTCTTGCAGTCACTCCCTGAGACCTTCTCGCAGTTTGTGGTTAATTTTCACATGAATAAGCTAGATGTCAGCTTGCCTGAGCTGCTTAACATGCTGAAAACTGCAGAAGGTCACTTCCCATCCAAGAAGAACCATGTCTTGATGGTGGATTCTTCCAATAAAAGGAAGAGGCCCAATGTATCTTCTGAAAAGAAGAAATCCAAGAAGGCTAAGGGAAAGGGGAAAGAAAAGGAACAAAAGAAACCTGAACCAGCTAAAGGAATGTGCTTTCATTGCAACAAGCCTGGGACATTGGAAAAGGAACTGCAAGAAGTATCTAGCAGAGAAGAAGCTTGGAGAAGCTTCGACTTCCAATCAAGGTTTGTTTATGATTGAAATTAATTTTTCTGAAAGTCATAATTCTACTTGGGTATTGGATACCGGCTGTGGTTCTCACATATGTAATACTGTGCAGGGACTGGTCAGAAGTAGAAAGCTGAACAATGATGAGGTGATCCTACGAGTGGGGAATGGAGCAAAGGTTGCTGCATTAGCTGTAGGAACTTATTATTTAGCAATGCCTTCGGGCAAGTCCATTTATCTTAATAATTGTTATTATGTTCCGAATATTATTAAAAACATTATTTCAATTTCTGTATTGGATATGGAAGGATTTAACGTTGTTATAAAGAACAATAGTTGTTCTATTTATAAAGACGATGTTTTATATGGTATTGGAAATTTGCGAAATGGACTTTATACACTTGACTTACAAGAAAATATATTTCAAATTGAACAAACTAAGAAAAGGAAAAGAGATGATATTAATTATACCTACATGTGGCACTGTAGACTCGGTCATATCAATGAAACAAGATTATCCAAGTTGCATAAAGATGGGCTCCTCGAGCTATCCGATTATGAATCATATCCAACTTGTGAATCTTGTCTCATGGGTAAAATGACTAAATCTCCTTTTAGTGGAAGAGGAGAAAGAGTTACAGAGTTGTTGACATTGATTCACACAGACGTTTGTGGGCCTATGACAACAAGTGCACGGGGTGGGTATTCTTATTTTATTACTTTCACTGATGATCACTCAAGATTTGGATATTTGTATTTAATGAAATACAAGTCAGAATCATTTGAAAAGTTCAAAGAGTTCAGAAGTGAAGTAGAGAAACAAACGGGCAAGAGTATAAAGATACTTCGATCAGATCGAGGCGGAGAATACTTAAGCGGTGAGTTTCTCAATTGTCTCAAAGAAAATGGTATAATCTCACAATGGACTCCTCCAGGTACACCACAGTTAAATGGAGTATCTGAAAGGAGAAATCGAACACTGTTAGACATGGTTCGATCCATGATGAGTTTTACCGACCTTCCAATTTTCTTCTGGGGATATGCCCTAGAAACGGCTGCATACCTACTTAACAAGGTACCTACCAAATCCGCCCCAAAGACTCCATATGAGATGTAGAAGGGGAGGAAACCAAATCTTAAGCATGTTAAGACTTGGGGTTGTCCAGCTTATGTCAAAAAATTTGAACATGATAAGCTACAGACTAAATCCGAAAAGTGTAGATTTGTGGGATACCCTAAAGAAACTGTAGGGTATTATTTCTATCATCTAACTGATCAAAAGGTGTTTGTTGCGAAACATGCTGCCTTCTTGGAAAAGGAGTTTATCCATGAAGGGGTCAGTGGGAGTAAGATATATCTTGAAGAAGTTCAAGAACCACAAATTACCACGGATCAAAGTCAGGTACCTGACCAAGTAGAAGAACCTACTATACCACACCCTGTTCGTAAATCTGGAAGAGTACCGAAGATACCTGAGAGGTATGGATTCGTTATAGAAGATGACGATGAGGTACACATCATGAATGATGATGATCCATTGAATTACGAACAGGCCATGAGTAATAAAGACTCAGGGAAATGGCTTGAAGCCATGAAATCCGAAATGGACTCCATGTATGAAAACAAAGTATGGACTTTGGTTTCACCACCTGAAGGCATTAAGCCTATTGGGTGTAAATGGGTCTTTAAAAGAAAGACTGGAGCGGACGGCAAGGTGGAGACCTATAAGGCCCGACTGGTTGCAAAAGGTTTCAAACAAAGACAAGGAGTTGATTATGATGAAACCTTTTCACCAGTAGCTATGCTCAAGTCCATTCGGATTTTGCTTGCAATTGCAGCTTATAACGACTATGAGATCTGGCAGATGGACATGAAAACGGCCTTCCTCAATGGAAAACTTGAGGAGGATGTGTATATGACACAGCCAGAGGGATTTGTTTCAAAGGTTGGAATAAATCAAGTCTGTAAGCTGCAACGATCCATTTATGGATTGAAGCAAGCTTCTCGTAGATGGAACATTCGTTTTGATGAGACAATCAAAGAGTTTGATTTTATCAAAAACGACGATGAACCATGTATGTACAAGAAGGTTAGTGGGAGCGCAGTTTCATTCCTTGTATTATATGTTGATGATATATTACTGATAGGGAATGACATTCCTATGCTACAATAAATTAAAATCTGGTTATCTAAACACTTCTCCGTGAAGGACTTGGGAGAAGCATCCTATATTTTGGGGATAAAGATCTATAGAGATAGATCTAAAAGGATGCTTGGTTTATCCCAAGGAACGTACATTGATGCAATGCTAAAGAGATTTAGCATGGAAGATTCCAAAAGAGGTACTCATGCCGATGAGCCATGGAATACATCTCTCCAAGAAACAGGCCCCAAAGACACCTGAGGAGAGAGACCGAATGAGTAAAATCCCTTATGCTTCTGCAATAGGATCTATCATAGTACGGTATGATATGTACTAGACCGGATGTTGCTCATTCACTTAGTGTAATGAGCAGATACCAGTCGAATCCAGGAGAAGAGCACTGGAAGGCAGTGAAGAATATCCTAAAATACTTGAGAAGGACTAAGGATATTTTTCTTGTCTACGGTGGGTCTGAATTAAAACTCGAGGGCTTCACAGACTCAAGTTTTCAAACGGACCAAGATGACAGTAAATCTATTTCGGGGTATGTTTTTACCTTGAACGGAGGCGCAGTGAGTTGGAAGAGTTCCAAGCAGCAAACAGTTGCTGATTCAGTGACAGAGGCAGAGTATATAGCTGCAAGTGAAGCTGCAAAGGAAGCTGTTTGGATGAAGAAGTTCATAACTGAACTTGGTGTGGTTCCTAGCATTGGAGAAGCAGTTCCCGTTTACTGTGACAACACAGGAGCAGTTGCACAGGCTAAGGAACCCAGGTCTCATCAGAAATCTAAACACGTGTTGCGGCGATTTCACTTGATCAGGGAGATCATTGAAAGAGGAGACGTCACCTTGGAGCGTGTAGACTCTCAAGATAACATTGCAGATCCATTTACTAAAGCTTTAACACAACAGCAGTTTGATCGTCACTTAGAGAAGATGGGTATGAGATACCATGGCGATTGGCTTTAGTGCAAGTGGGAGATTGATAGTAGTGTGCATACAAGCCAATCATGTATGATGATAAAGCACGTACTTTGTAAACAATCTTATTTATTTATTAATAAAATATTCATTTATTAAAGGCATTTAATTATCTACATGTTGCTGTTTTTATAATATGTAAATAACCCATAGTTTTAAGCAATGCTTTTAGAATCATGATGATGATCATGCTAATGAGATCTAAATTCTTAGAAAGTTTTAAAACTAAAATAGTTCCCAATCGTGGGATTACTAAAAAGGGGATTAGTAAATCCGGATAGATTGGTACATATGTTGCTTGCTTATTGGATGAGGATGATTGATCTCATGATCATTTGTGTGGAGACACTAAAGCAAGTATGTAGGTGCTTATTGGAGAATAAGTTCACTGAACGTGATTCGCTATGGAATACCTAATGGAGATTTACTCGCCTGTCAATAGGAATTCCTAATGTGATAGTAGTACAAGTAATCCTTGGACTTGAGATCATCATAGTATCTTGTATGTAACAAATTATACTTTGACTTATTCCTTAAGACCTTTTAAGGCATACATAGGGTATGCTTGGGTATAATGAGTTACATATGGAGATAATGAATGATCAATAAAGAATCTACCACCTCTAGTAAAAGAGGAGATATGTCCTATGTGATTCGTTAAATGACAACCCAGGAATCCTTGGCCAAGGTGAAATGAAATTAGAAAGGAGTTTCTAATTTGCATTATTTGGAGTTGTGCATTTTCTAATCGAAATACATATAATTAAATAAAATAAGACTTGACAGTAAATTCATGTCTTATATTTAATTGGGACATTGTATGGTGGAAGGATTGAATTGTACGGTAACTATTTACTCACAGGTTCTTTTTGATTAATGTTGAAATCTATATTATCTGGAAAGTCGTTGATCGCTAGGGAGGCTTATCCCTATTGTAGAATAAATATTATTTATTTAAATAAATAAATTTATTTAAATAAGATTAAAATTGTTTTAATTGATTTATTCACAACCGGTTTAATATGGAGAACCTAAAGGGTCACACCATAAAAGGAAGAATAATTATTTAAGAAGGTAATGGCATAATCGTAATAATGCATTAAGTATAATTAATTTAATCTATGGTGATAGAATAAATTAAATAGCTTAATATTTATTATTTAATATTTTGGAAATATTAAATATAAATTAATAAGAGGAGTCTTATTAATATTATTACAATTATTATTATTTTAATTTCTAAAGGAGTTTAGTAATTAATTTAATATTTAGTACTCTCATTTATTCCTAATAAGATTAGGAGACAAATTAATTAAATGAATTTAATTAATTATTCCCATGTGGTGGGAAGCCTAAATTAATTAAAGGAGTTTAATTAATTAAAAGAAATCCCATGTCTAATAGGATTAGAAGGGTTGACCAATGTCTATATAAGAGAAGTCTTATAATAGATATTAGATTGATGTAATTCCAATTGTTGGAGAGTACTCCTTTTATATAGAGGATAGAAAACTAAGGTTAAGCCAAACACCCTCCTTCTTGATAATTCATCTTCCTTGGTGGATCACCTCTAGAGGCCAAACACTTGGGTGGCTAACGTTGATCAAAGGAAAGAATCTAACCCGGAAATTCAAGGAGATCACGAAGAACAAGGAGTTGAACTAGTACCTGTGGAAGCTTCGTTCTACAAGGGTACGATTCCATAACTTCTTATTTATCGTTTTAAATTAATAATTTGCATAAAGGATGATCCGGGTAATGGTTTTGTAGAAATTTTTAAACTCTGATATACCATGCTTCCGCTAATTTTTGCAATTTGATTGCGTCACGATTTCGTACAAACCCAACAATTAGTTCTTCAAATTGATTCCTTCGCAACATTACTAGAGAAGGCAATCATTGCGGAAGGTAGCAGTGAGGCCTTAAGTTTGTATAACAAAGAAAAGAAAGGAAAGAATGCTGGAGGAGAGAATCATACGGGAGGAAGCAGTAGCGGAGGAAGCAACTTGGGAAAGAGAAAGTGGGAGAATAACAACAACAACAAAAACAACAATAATCAATCAGGGAATTTTCGTGGAGGTTTCAAGAAGAGGGCTGAGGGATGCCCGAAGTGTGGAAAGAATCATCAGGGCGAGTGCTGGAAGGGACGTGGCACTTGCTACAACTGCGGACAGGAAGGGCACATCTCGCCCAACTGTCCGAAACCAAAGAAGATACAAGGATGGTTTGCGTGTCGTAAAACGGAGCACCGAATTAAGGACTGCCCAAAGAAGGGAAGTGGCGGGGGTAGTAATTAGCAAGGAGGCAACAAGTTAATGATCGGTGGACCGGCACAATCCAACCGCCCAACCGCCAGAACCTTTAACATGGCCGTCCAAGACGCCGTGGCTGCGAAGGACGTGGTGTCAGGTATAATCCCAATCAATGATATAAATGCTTATGTATTATTTGATTCGGGTGCCACCTGTTCTTTTGTATCTGAAGAATTTGCTAGTAAACTTAGTACACCCCGAGAACGATTAGAAAATCCTTTAGTCATAGAAGTTGCTAATATGGAAGTGATCCCTGTAGAATACATTTATCGAGATTGTCACGCAAACATTAGAGAACATGAACTGAGCGTAGACTTGATTCCTATTAGATTGGGAGAATTTGACGTAATACTAGGAATGGATTGGTTGTATAACCATGCTGCGATAATTGACTGTCAGAACAAATGTGTGAACCTTCAGACTCCGAGTAAGTCTAAGGTAGTGTTTTATGGTAGCTCATCGCTTAAGCAATCGTGTTGCGTTACGATGATGCAGGCCAAGAAATTGTTAAGGAAAGGATGTGTAGGTTATTTAGCTTACATAGTTGATACTCGAAAAGAGGGAATAGAAATTAAGGATATATCCGTAGTGAATGAATTTCAAGATGTATTTCCAGACGATCTGCCTGGTCTTCCGCCAGACAGGGAAATCGAATTCATAATAAACTTAGCACCGGGAACGGCACCGATTTCAAAAGCTCCGTATCGTATGGCGCCAGTAGAAATGAAGGAATTGATGATACAATTACAAGAGTTGTTGGATAAAGGTTACATTCGACCGAGTGTTTCTCCTTGGGGAGCACCAGTGCTATTCGTTAAGAAGAAGGACGGGTCGATGAGGCTCTGTATCGATTATCGAGAGTTAAACAGAGTAACGATCAAGAACCGATATCCGCTACCGAGGATAGACGACTTGTTTGATCAACTGAAGGGAGCTAAGTGTTTCTCGAAGATCGACCTACGAACAGGATATCATCAACTGAAGGTACGGGATGAGGACATACCAAAGATTGCATTTCGAACCCGTTATGGACACTACGAGTTTTTGGTAATGTTATTTGGATTGACTAATGCTCTGGCAGCATTTATGGACTTGATGAACCGAGTTTTCAAGCCATACTTGGATAAATTTGTAGTGGTTTTTATCGACGACATTTTGATCTACTCGAAGACAGAGGAAGAACACGCCGAACATCTGAAGATTGTTTTGGAAGCACTAAGGAAGGAGAAGATGTATGCAAAATTTTCAAAGTGCGAATTTTGGATGGAGAAGGTTCAATTCTTAGGCTACGTGGTGGATAAGAATGGAATTGCTGTAGACCCTGCGAAGGTTGAAGCAGTAAGTAATTGGGAACAACCGAAAACACCGACGGAGGTGAGAAGCTTTTTAGGGTTAGCTGGGTACTATCGGAGATTTATCCAAGATTTTTCTAAGATAGCAACCCCGTTGACCAATTTGACTAGAAAGACGGTGAAATTTGTATGGACCGACAAATGTGAAGAGAGTTTTTAGGAGTTGAAGAAGAGATTGAGCGAAGCACCTGTATTATCATTACCAGATGATGCAGGAAATTTTGTGGTGTATAGTGATGCATCGCACAAGGGACTTGGCTGTGTGCTTATGCAGCCCGGCAAGGTCATTGCATATGCATCACGACAATTAAAGGATTACGAAAAACGATACCCTACTCACGACTTAGAGTTAGCGGCAGTAGTTTTTGCGTTAAAGATATGGATGCATTATTTGTACGGAGAAAAATGTGAGATATACACGGACCATAAAAGTCTGAAGTATATCTTCACACAGAAGGAGTTGAACATGCGGCAGAGGAGATGGTTAGAATTAATCAAAGACTATAATTGCGATATTCTTTATCACCCGGGAAAGGCGAATGTGGTTGCCGACGCTCTGAGCAGGAAAGGAAGGGAGAAGTTGTTTAATTTGATGACTCAGGAAGAATTGATAAGAGAGATGGAGAAATTGGAAATAGAAGTGAAAGAACCAGAGCAGCTTGGAGAGAAGTTATTTGTAATGGAAGCTCATCCGACATTATTGGGTAGAGTAAAGGAAGCTCAGGAAAAGGATGAAGAGTGTGAGAAAATCCGAAAGAGGATCACAGAAAATGAGGAAGAGAAATTTCGAATGGATAAAGATGGTATCTTGAGATTTGAAGAAAGAGTATGGGTACCAGCGGTAACCGAGTTGAGGGAAGAGATTTTGCACGAGGCACACAATACGACATATTTCGTTCATCCGGGAGGCACAAAGATGTACCGAGATCTAAGGCAACATTTTTGGTGGCCCAATTTAAAACGGGAAGTCGCAAAGTGCGTCAGTAGATGTTTGACTTACCAACGCGTTAAAGCAGAACATCAGCGGCCGAGTGGTTTACTACAACCGTTGGAAATACCAGAGTGGAAATGGGAGCATATTACGATGGACTTCGTGGTAGGACTTCCAGTTACGCAGAAAGGTTATGATGCCATTTGGGTTATCGTGGATCGACTTACCAAGACTGCACATTTTCTACCAATCAAGATCCGCTACAGTTTGAACCAATTAGCGAGTCTGTATGTAAAAGAGATTGTTTCACGACATGGAGTGCCGGTATCAATTGTCTCTGATCGAGATCCGCGCTTCACGTCCAATTTTTAGAAGAGTTTGCAAGAAAGAATGGGAACGCAGTTGAGGTTGAGTACAGCTTACCATCCTTAGATAGACGGACAGAGTGAGCGAACAATACAAACGCTGGAGGACATGCTTAGGACTTGCGTGATGGATTTTAAAGGAAATTGGGACGACCACCTACCCTTAGTAGAATTCGCATATAATAATAGCTACCATGCGAGTATCGGCATGCCACCGTACGAAGCTCTTTACGGAAGAAAGTGCAGAACGCCATTATGTTGGAACGAAGTCGGAGAACGACGAATACTCGGACCAGAGCTAGTACAACAAACCGCAGACGTGGTGACAGTGATAAGAGTAAGATTAGTAGCAGCTCAAGATCGCCAGAAGAAATACGCAGATTTGCATCGGCAGGACCGAGACTTCAAAGTCGGCAGTTTTGTATTCTTGAAAGTATCTCCATGGAAAGGAAAGATCCGTTTCGGCAAGAAAGGAAAATTGAGTCCAAGATTTATAGGACCGTTCGAAATACAGAAGCGAGTGGGCGAAGTGGCATACAAAGTTGCGTTACCAGCCGAGTTGGAACACATCCACAATGTGTTCCACATTTCCGTGTTGCGACCGTACAAGGCCGACTACAAGCACGTGATTTCTTACGTGCCCATTCAAGTGGAGAAGAACTTGGCGTATGAAGAAATTCCTGTCCAGATATTAGATAGGAAAGAGCAAACTTTGAGAAATAAAATTATTTCGTCTGTAAAAGTACTTTGGCGTAACCACGATGTCGAGGAGGCAACGTGGGAATTAGAAGATAGGATAATGAGGGATTATCCCCATTTGTTTGTGTAACCTTGCAGCAATTCCGAGACGGAATTTTTATAAGGGGGGGGGGGAGGATGTAATACCCGAGAATTTGCTAATATTATTAAATAAATATATTCATGGAAATGAGAATTTATTTGAATATAAATGATTTTGTGTTATGAGAATGATTAATTCAATTATATTAAATTAAATATCTATGATAATTGAGAAAAATGTGGAGTTTATGATAAACTCGTTGAGAGCCTAGTGTGGCACAGTGATGGGAAATATTAATAATTATATTAATTGACGAAGAATTTTTAAGTGAATAATTAATTAATTGTTAATTGTTATTAGAGAATATTAATTGATATGTGCAAATGTGCAATACTTGAATATATAAAGTATATGGAATACAACTATATTATATAGTGTAGAGAGACACTTAAGTGTGACCATGCATGTATATACATAAACTATGTTATATAATGCAATGCGAATATATTACACATAGAAACCATATATTACATGAAGTATAATGTGATTATGTTAAAACTATATGTTATGAATGCATGATAATACTTATGTGACAATAAATATGTGGGTATACACTGTATAATATATCATGAACATATTGTAAACTATTAATTTTAATAAAGTGAGACATCATGAATATATGGTGAACAATTTAATAATACATGAGATAATGTAATGTGATAACATCCGATTAAATTATACCAGTATGTTAAAAATGTACATGAATTATATGTGTACAATTCACACTTACTACATTATGTGAATCCATGTTAGTATCATTAGAATTACATTGTAACTATAATTGTGGCCTAATTATATAGTATATATACATGTAACATATTTTGGCATAAGTGTTGTGTATATATACAAATTCTAGAATGCTGATATATGGCCTTGTCCCAATATGATAGTCACTCTCCTTCTCCTTCACGTGTATGGCAAAAAAGGCTAAGGCCTATTCTCCCCATTCTTCTCCCAAGCTTAGCTAGCAATAATTATATGAGGAGTGGCTCTAATGATGGCTTTCAACAACTATCTACCAACTTCCTCTTATCTAGCATGCAATTCAAATTTCTGTTAGTTTGAAATGGTAGGCAATTGCATTGTCTGTATTTTGTTTTCTCTATAAATATGGCTTCCTTCCTTCTCATTTCACCTTGCTGAGATTTTGTTTGAGTTGATAAGTTGAGAGCATATACATATATCAGTATAATAGCATTGTGAGATAGCAGCAAGCTTAATTCATAGCAAAGGTATAATTACATAATTCATGTTCTTCATTTTCATTTTTCTGTCAAAAATTTCAATTTCTGATTATGCCAAATTGGACTATAATTGGATTGAAGGAAGTTTGTTTAGTTGCTATATGGCTTATATACATGTTTGAACTGGAATGTAGTTGTTTAAAAACTGTTTTCGTGAAGCCATTTTGTGAGTTGGGCTAGAAACTGCCGTAGCTGCCTGCTGTTTGGTGCGAACCAGTAGTGGCGCAGCTGCGCCGGTTTAAGCCTGGGATGCGGCGCAGCTGCGCCAGCACCCTGCTCCAGTTTTCTGCAATCTGCTTAAATCCTGTTGTGTGTTAAGTAATTGATATGGCTTAAACCAGCATGCTAGCTTGTGTAACATATATATATATATAAACATAATGAGGCAATGTAAGCATGTTTTAGTATATTAGCATGCATGGTTAACAAAACAACATGTAGTTTGGAAACACACTTAAAGTTTTCAAAGGGAACATAAGGTTTATAAACGGACGTTAAACATATATGACGCATGTTAATATTCTGACTTTCGAGACATGTTAGTACCATCTAGAAACACATGAAATGAATGTTGACTTGTGTATACGTGTTTCATAGTATGACGTGAGCATGCTAAACCTCGATCAGTAAACATTTCGAGCAAAAATATAAGTTTTTAAAGGCAAACCTTGACATATAAAGATCATATATATTCTGATTTTCGGGTATGTTTATATGGCCTTGACATACATGTCGGACACATTAATTTACGTATATAAATTTCATAATGTAGCATGAACGTGTTAGAGCGTATTAGCAAACTTTATTATTGAAAGTATAAGTGTTAAACGTGAACGTCGACATGTTACATTGAGATTTAAATTTCGATACTTATGAACATGTTTGATAGAACTTGTAGACTTGCTAAGGTATCATTCATGTTTTCCTACTTTGTTACATGTAGTGAAATCAAATTTGCGTAAATAAAGCATGTTTTCAAACTAATGATAATGATAGTTGCATATATGTGATAGGAAAACTCATGAACATGTTTAATGCAAGTTATGTGAATAATTTAAGTGTTTAAAAAAGCGAGCATGTTAGACCTTATGAGTTCGTATCCTTGAATGGCTTTAAGTTATTGAAAGTATTAACTTAGAATCCATATCATATATATTTGAAATGAGAAAAGGTTGTACAAACATAAAAGTATCTTTTAATATGTTTATATGCTATGTGGTGTTGTTGGCTTGCATGACCGGACAGAAACCATAAGGCACAGCTCAGCCTTGGCTTGGCCAGAAGGCTGCGCAGCTGCGCTGGCCCTAGGCTTAGCCATGGAGCAGCTGCGCCTACCTGGAATAAGAAGCCATGCAGTTTGACAATCTGATTTTTGGACCGATAGCTTATATGATGCCTACATTGCTAGAAATGGTTTACACCCTACTGATATGTGTACATAGGTGATGATTAAGTAACAAGATAATGTTTAACTTATATAATGGAAGCCCATGGGTCAAAGGATCATAGCTACTTGAACATGATGAGTTGCTATAATATCATTTATGTTATAACTATGTACTTGATTCGTAATAACATATAATCTGATTTCATGTCATATGAGAATAAGTATGACATGTGAATAAGATAGTAACATGTATGTATATTGAGTAATAAGTTGTGTAACGGATGTGTTGACTAATGAAAATCCTATACATGTAATACATTATAAATAGGATTCCAAAGTGTTGGCTAGCTTTACGTGAGTAAACTACGCATAAGGCAATTATACTAAACCCTTGCATTACTTTATTCAACGGATATCGTAAGCGAGTATCTAAAACGGATATCGTAAGCGAGTATCTAAAACTTATCTCTTTGGATACAAGTATTCTATCTTTGTATATTACGAACTAGTTTCCTACTTAATTGTTTGAATTGAATTAGAATACTTGAACTCTTATTTCATTAAAGCTATTATTCATATTGAACTTAGTATTGTTCTTGAATATTGTGAAAGTGTCTATGCCATTTGATTCGGCTAGACTTATGTTATTGAAAAATGACCCAAACTAATTGATTGGTGCGGGATCTTGTATTTGACTAAGAAGAACAACCTTCTTTGAAGGGAATATATAATTGTCGGAGAACCGACGTGCACACTTGAGTATGATTGATTGTTATGCATAACGATGGTACTTTAGGCTGATCACCTGTTGTACCTATTTTTATTGGATTTTCAGTTTATTACTGTCAATTCTAGTAGAAGTTCATAGTCCTTAGTGACTGCTCAGTATTCAGTTATTTGAAATCTTGAATTGACTTATTATTGAATCATATTGATATTATTCTGTCCATAGCGACTATTATTGAAGACTGTTGATATTCTTGTTATCCTTGAACTATCAAACCTTGTTATACCCTTTCGAGAATTAAGAATTATATCACTTACCCTTATTATGTATTACTTGCTGGGCAATTTGTGCTCATTCTTGCTTTCCCTAAAACATTTCAGTTAAGGCAGAGCAGGGCGAACCTTCGGGCGTTGATAAGGGCAAGGGCAAGGCTACCAACTAGCTTGTCTCTTTTATGTTTTTTTTATATTTTAATGTTGTATTAAGATGATAAAGTAAGACTGGATTTGATTATATTTAAGCTTAAGTTAGATTATGTAATAAGTCGTTAATTGATATTATTATGTAATCTATTAAGTACTGTAGGTTGCGAGACTTGGGGGAATAATTATAATAAATCATTGTAAATTATTCTAGAATAGATTTTCCGCTGTGATTGTGTGATATTTAGTTATTATTATTGCGATGTATTACCATGAGCACGTGATGAACCGAATTCGAGAGACCAAGTGGCGGTCCTGGAATTTGGGGGCGCCACAAAAGCTATCCAAAAAGATCAAGTATATCTACACTCAAGCTGTTAACCTGCTCCATCTCCTTAATAGACACAATGTCTCGACCATCAGGAATGTTAGGGTGGTATAAGTGAGGATCAGCCCCTGTATTACTGGTAGAAAATGGGCCTATGGAAGGGCCCGCTCCAGAGCTAAAAGGATCAAAAGAAGATGCCTTTGATGGATCTCTGCCAAGATGCCTGATAAACAAATGAGCTCTCTCCAACTGCTGGGTCAGTCCTATAATCTGGTCCAAGTGGGTAGGCTCTCGAAGGCACGCTATCTAGTCTGTCATCATCACAGACCTTGGCACCATATCTGCCATGAACTGGGTAGCACGAGTCCGAGCCTCAATAGTGCGAGGACTCCATCAGCTGCTAAATGTCTCCTTGTGACGCCCCCAAACCCGGGTACCTTCAAACCCAAGATATGGTGCTACACGGTGCTACAATCTACTCATACATTTAATTGAGGACATCAATATCAATGCACAAGTTTACTAATTATTACATACTATTAATCCATTCCCAAGTATTCGTAACCAATACATCGTTCTGTGTCATAATATCAGTAAATACAATACTAATACTAATGCTATTACAAAGGGTCACTATTTGTCCAGCTTGGACTTGCCTTTGTCTTTATCGGATCCTTCGGTCCGTTCCTTATTAGCTAAAATCATTTAGTTTTAAGCAAGAATGAGCATAAACAGCTCAGCAAGTTAAACAATATATCTTGAAATCACAAAATCAAGAATCATATCTTTTGCTCTTCAATAACTGTACAATAGTTATGAAGTACTTAAGAATAATCAAAATATCGTTTTGATTCCTTTAAAACCATTCCCAAAGACTTTATAGCCTCTTCGGAATCCATCTTGGTCAACGACCATGAACCATATTTTAGTTCTCATTCATGAAAGGAACAACCCGGCACGAAGGCCGTAAGTTTGATATAGCTTACGAGCACATCCAGGTGATCAGCCTGTAGTACTCTATGTTGATCAACACTCATACATTAAAAGTGTTTACGTTTAATTGGTGGCAACCTCATGTGCCTGTCGAATTATTGACGTTTAAAACCTTTGTTTTATTCCTACTCAGGTTTACCTGAGAATCCATACCAAGCAATTGGTATAAGATCACAACATTGTATATATTCTGGAGAGATTTATGGAAAAATCCACCAAAATATAATAAGTCTCAATCTAGCCGAGTCAAATAGCATTGACTATTCAAGAACAGTTTATGCATAAGCAATTATGCACAATGACCACTTGCCCAACCATAACGTATAGACAAGGGTTTAGCAAAACTTGCATTCATAATACAGTATGAACGAAGTTAGGAAACTTACCTTTACGTCTTCTAAACCTTTACATGTAGTCTATTCAGTCTTTACAACGTCTATAGAGCATAACACAAAGCATACCTATGAGAATTCATCATCGATATACCAAGTATAGCCTAACTTCCCCTTCTTGTATAACTTAATCGAAACGTTAAATTAATAACATTCATTTAAATTATTTAATGTTCATTACGGCTTATTAACATCCTATGTTATAAACCAACTCTTCTTAATCATCACTAGGCATGATGATAAACGAGTACTTAACTTGTTCCTTAACTTAGTTTTGGTTAATTACGTTTAGTTAACGTTTAATCCTCATCACCCATGGTTAAACATGTTGTTTAAAGAGTGTATATTCATCATTTACTAGCCCCTTAATGATATGCAAAAGGTTAAGTAATTACTAAAAATATCCAAATTTTCTGATATGCTGGCGCTGCAGCGCTAGGTTTTCCTCTTAGAGTGGCAAGGTAGCGCTACCCCTCCAGAGATTTCTCCCGGGAGTGGCGCTGCGGCGCTAGATTAAGCCAATTGGCTAGCGCTGCGGCGCTAGCTCTACAACTCAGAAAAATTTCTAAGTCTTTGAAAATTCTGAAATTCCGGAGTCCTGTAACTTAATCGTTATAACTCGGAATTGGTTCGTTCCAAAGCTAAAAGTTTATAAATGACATGCTCTATCATCCTATCAATTCGGAATTCTTTTTTGAATTCGTCGATGAGAAAGTCACCAATTAGTCCATTTTTACATTTTCGTTAAACGTTCGTGAACGTTCAACGCTCAATTCTTCGTTTTAAGTCGGAATTGATCCGTTCTTGATCCCGCAAGTCTTATTTACCTAATTACATGTGTTGCAATAAAAAACCATCACTTCTGATGCACACGGTGACTTTTGACTTCTAATTCGAGAAATTTACATTTTCGACGATTATCGTCTAATCGCGTAACTTCCCCCAAATCTTCTTTCTTCATTATTATTACTCCAAACCACTCGGAATCAATCCCATGGTTGATTATTACTAATTATAATCATTCAAAACATTTAATTTTTTTATGGTTTCACATGTTCATTAGTCCATTTCCTATGAATTCATTAAGTTCTTCATTAGTCCTTAATCAATTCTTATTATCTTATCATGCATGGCTTATTAGGGGTCACTATTAAGCCATCCTTATAACTTCTTAGGGTTCAAGCTTTCTCTAACACTTCTCTATTAACACTACTATTGAAAGAAAAGAAAGTTTTACATATTGTTCCTTATGGGTATACCTTTAAGGTTCTTGGTGGAGTGAGTAGGAATACTCAAAGCTTTCTTAATCCCCTTGGTTGATGAAATGTCTTCACAAACACAAGCTAGGCAAGGCACAAGCTTCTTCTTTTCTCTCTCTATTGTGTTAGTGGGAATTTTGTGTAAACAACAAATGAAGAGCAAGGCTCTCTATTTATAGAATTGGCAAGGCTTAGGGTAGGATAGTAATTTAAGCCCAACCTCCTCTACTATTCCCACCTCCTCTCCTTTCTTTCCCACCAAGTTAAGGCCCATGTGCTAGCACATGGCCAACCATATCTCCCCTTGTGCTCTCCCATGTCACCCTATGTGCTCCCACATGCTCCCATGTGGCCTTGTTCCCCCATGTCCAACATGGGTTGTGGGTTGAACCATGGGTTAAAACCACCCGTTTACCCAATGGTTCGACCCACGGGTTAAACTTATTAACTTTTAATTCCAATTAATTCTAATTAACTTTATTTTAACATATTTACTCCGTATAAAATTCGTATTATACGTCGTATTAATTCTCGTATCTTCTCTGCATAATTCTCGTACAATACCTCGTATTATACGCGTATTTATTCCGTATAATAATCATATATTATTATACGTAAACAATTAATCATTAATTTCACTTTTCCTAACGCTTAGGCTATAAGTCCCTACGCGAAAACTTCGTGAGCCATAAACGAATTATTATTACATAATCCACCTCGCCTTGAAATCCTATCATTGCGCGTTTCTCAGAATTTCAAAATAAATTCCCGAGCAGAAACGGATGAATAGTGATTCCCGCACTTTTCCTCCCGAGAAAACTTTCCTCGGCTAACTTAACTTTTCACGGTATATTACCGTCAAATCTTTCGACAGAACGACATTCTAACATTCCGAACTCTCGCATAGGGTCTCAACCTCTAACCCTTAGGGTTGAATAGTGTCTATTTCATCTTTTTTCAAAATATTTTTATTCTCAAAAACCTTTTATTTTCGTCTTATAAATTCAAATCATTTATTCCAAGCACGTAGCCAGAATCCTACTTATTTCTGCATTCTCTAGGTCATAAAATGACCTACAATTAGCTTACTCAGTTTAATAAACAAATAATCCAAACTTTATTCACTAAATTAAATAAAAATTCATTTTCATAAATGCTCGATTTTCTCGGGCGTTACATTCTCCCCTTCTTATTAGAATTCTGTCCCCAGAATTACAATACAAGTTAATCAAACAAATGAGGATAAGCCTTCCTCATGTTGTCCTCGAGTTCCCACGTTGCTTCTTCAGTATTGTGGTTCCTCCATATCACCTTCACCGAAGGTATAATTTTACTTCTTAATGTTTGTTCCTCCCATGTCCCCCTATGTGCTCCCACATGCTCCCATGTGGCCTTGTTCCCCCATGTCCAACATGGGTTGTGGGTTGAACCATGGGTTAAAACCACCCGTTTACCCAATGGTTCGACCCACGGGTTAAACTTATTAACTTTTAATTCCAATTAATTCTAATTAACTTTATTTTAACATATTTACTCCGTATAAAATTCGTATTATACGTCGTATTAATTCTCGTATCTTCTCTGCATAATTCTCGTACAATACCTCGTATTATACGCGTATTTATTCCGTATAATAATCATATATTATTATACGTAAACAATTAATCATTAATTTCACTTTTCCTAACGCTTAGGCTATAAGTCCCTACGCGAAAACTTCGTGAGCCATAAACGAATTATTATTACATAATCCACCTCGCCTTGAAATCCTATCATTGCGCGTTTCTCAGAATTTCAAAATAAATTCCCGAGCAGAAACGGATGAATAGTGATTCCCGCACTTTTCCTCCCGAGAAAACTTTCCTCGGCTAACTTAACTTTTCACGGTATATTACCGTCAAATCTTTCGACAGAACGACATTCTAACATTCCGAACTCTCGCATAGGGTCTCAACCTCTAACCCTTAGGGTTGAATAGTGTCTATTTCGTCTTTTTCCAAAATATTTTTATTCTCAAAAACCTTTTATTTTCGTCTTATAAATTCAAATCATTTATTCCAAGCACGTAGCCAGAATCCTACTTATTTCTGCATTCTCTAGGTCATAAAATGACCTACAATTAGCTTACTCAGTTTAATAAACAAATAATCCAAACTTTATTCACTAAATTAAATAAAAATTCATTTTCATAAATGCTCGATTTTCTCGGGCGTTACATTCTCCCCTTCTTATTAGAATTCTGTCCCCAGAATTACAATACAAGTTAATCAAACAAATGAGGATAAGCCTTCCTCATGTTGTCCTCGAGTTCCCACGTTGCTTCTTCAGTATTGTGGTTCCTCCATATCACCTTCACCGAAGGTATAATTTTACTTCTTAATGTTTGTTCCTTCCTATCCACAATTTGAATAGGAATCTCTTCATAAGTTAAGTCTTTCTCGACTTGAATTGGTTCATACTTGATTACGTGCTTGTAATCCAGCTTATAAGGATGCAATACCAAAATGTGAAACATGTTATGGATATGCCCCAACTCTGAAGGTAATGCTATCTCATATGCTACCTCTCCTACCCATCTCAAAATTTCAAACAGTCCTATAAACCTAGGGCTTAACTTCCCCTTTTTCCCAAAATGCATCTTCCCCTTCCAAGGTGACACCTTCAGGAATGCATATGAACCGACTTCAAACTCTCTGTTCTTTCGATGTGGATCGACATACTTCTTCTGTATGTCCTGAGTTGCTACTAGCCGCATTCGTATTAACTTAACTACTTCCGCCGTTTGTTGTACCATCTCAGGTCCTAACATTCGACGCTCTCCCACTTCATCCCAACAAAGTGGCATTCGACACTTCCGTCCATATAACGCTTCGTAAGGCGGCATGCCTATACTAGCATGATAACTGTTGTTGTAGACGAACTCTACTAACGGTAGATGATCGTCCCAACTCCCCTTGAAATCCATAACGCAAGACCTTAACATGTCTTCTAAAGTCTGAATTGTTCTTTCGCTTTGTCCATCTGTCTGTGGATGGTACGCCGTACTCAACCTCAGTTGTGTTCCCATCTGCTCTTACAAACTTTTCCAGAAATTCAAAGTGAATCGCGGGTCGTGATCTAACACGATCGAAACTGGCACTCTATGTCTCGAGACAATCTCTTTGACATAAAGCTTAGCTAACTGGTCTAAATTGTGACGCCCCCAAATTCCAGGACCGCCACTTGGTCTCTCGAATTCGGTTCATCACGTGCTCATGGTAATACATCGCAATAATGATAACTAAATATCACACAACCACAGCGGAAAATCTATTCTAGAATAATTTACAATGATTTATTATAATTATTCCCCCAAGTCTCGCAACCTACAGTACTTAATAGATTACATAGCAATATCAATTAACGACTTGTTATATAATCTAACTTAAGCTTAAACATAAACAAATCCAGTCTTACTACATCATCTTCACACAATATTAATATATTTGAAACATAACAGACATAAGCTAGTTGGTAGCCTTGCCCTTGCTCTTATCAATGCCCGAAGGTTCGCCATGCTCTGCCTTAACTGAAATGTTTTAGGGAAAGCAAGAATGAGCACAAATTGCCCAGCAAGTAATATACAATAAGGGTGAATAATAAGATTCTCAATTCTCGAAAGGGTATAGCAAGATTTGATAGCTCAAGAATAACAAGAATATCAACAGTTCTCAATAACAGTCGCTAAGGACAAGGATAATATCAATATGATTCAATAATAAGTCAATTCAAGATTTCAAATAATTGAATACTGAGTAGTCACTACGGACTATGAACTTCTACTAGAATTGACAGTAATAAACTGAAAATCCAACAAAAATAGGTACAACAGGTGATCAGCCTAAAGTACCCTTGTTATGCATAACAATCAATCATACTCAAGTGTGCACGTCGGTTCTCCGACAATTTATATATTCCCTTCAAAGAAGGTTGTTCTTCTCAGTCAAATACAAGATCCCACACCAATCAATTAGTTTGGGTTGCTTTTCAATAACATAAGTCCCGCCGAATCAAATGGCATAGACACTTTCACAATATTCAAGAACAATACTAAGTTCAACATGAATAATAGCTTTAATGAAATAAGAGTTCAAGTATGCTAATTCAATTCAACCGATTAAATAGGAAACTAGTTCGCAATACACAAGATAGGATAGTTGCATAGTAAAAGAGTATAAGTTAGGAAACTTTCACAATCATAGATTTCCTTGCATAAAGTAAATGCGTCGGTTAGGATACTTGCACTTTAAAAGAGTGTAAGTAAGAGAACTTGCCTTTAGCGTAGTTTATCCATGAAAAGCAATCAACACTTTTGAATTCCTATCGTAATACAGTTACGTATATATATGATATTCATTAGTCATATAATTTAACTTCACATTTTCTCTTTGAATATACGATCAACACATAAGGTAAGATTTACCTAGCTACACAGTTATATAGAATATAATTTCTATCCTTAACGTTCCTTCTTTAGAGTTTAAACGCATTCTCATATTATATAAGATCTCAACAATTAGCAAACATGCTTGCATATTATTAATATCACATAAGACCACAATCAATACTAAATATATTTCATTTTAGCAAGTTACGGCATCTCCTTAAGTTAACCGTCAAAATCGGGTTCAAGTAACATCATATAATATCACGTAGCATGTATTCATATTTAAAGGATACTTTCATGCTTGTATAACTTTTCCAAATCCAATCGTACATGGTATAGGTTCTTAAGTTAATACTTAAAGCCATTCAAGGACACGAACTCATATGGTCTAACATGGTCGCTTTTAAACACATAAGATATTCATATAGCTTGTATTAGTCATGCTCATGAGTACTCGTATTGCATATATATAGCTAGCATTGTTATTATCTTGAAAACATGCTTTGTTTATGCTAAACTTTAATCACGGCAACTAATCATGGTATATATACATGCATGACACATGAATGAGTCTAAGAGTACTATCACATGTGTCCATAAATGTCAGATTCTAATTCTCGTCATAACATACCAACGTTCACGTTCAAAGCTTATACTTTGTTAGTATAGTTCATTAATAAGGTCTATCATGTTCATGCTTCCTTATGAAACCCATATACACAAGTTAACATGCTTTTCATGCATTTCAAGGCCCTATAAACATGCTCGAAAAGTCAGAATGTATACATGGTCTTTACATGTCAATATCAACCTTCAAAACTTGTATTTTTGTTAGATATGTTCAATAGTGAGGTCTAACAGGCTCTTGTCATACTATGAACCATATATACATAACTTAATATGTCTTTCATACATCTCTACCTCATACCGACATGCCTTGAAAAATCAGAATATTAACATGCTTTATATATGTTAACGTTCGTTTATGAAACTTTAAGTTTGTTTTCAAACTATATGTCGTTTGGTTAACCATGCATGCTAATATACTAAAACATGCTTACATTGCCTCATTAGGTTTATATATATGTATTAATCATGCTCCCATGCTTGTTTAAACAAAAATCAAACAATTGGTATATAACAGTTTTGTTGCAGAATGCAGAAAACTGCACACAGAGGCCGACGCTGCGGCGCGGCAACAGCAGCCACAATCTGGCGCTGCGGCTCGGGTGGCGCTGCGGCGCGGGCATAATGCCCTGGGATTGGAGCTGCGGCGTGGGAGACGCTGGTACTGCCGCGTTCTGGCGCTGCAGCGCGCAGCTAACGCTGTGCATCGGCGCTGCGGCGCGGCATTGCAGACTCAGTTCGCTGCAGCCAAAACCGTCCCCAAACTTCCCATTTCATCGATTTCAACATACCCAGATGCTATTAGACTAACCTTTTTAACTTACTAACACATATATATGCTTATATAACAGTCAATCGCCCAAACGATTCCCAATTTCATGAACTCCAACTAATTTCACGAATTCAATGCTTTACAGAAATTACAGAGCAACAATGGAAATGAAAGTCAAGAAAGCTATATAGTGGTTCCATCACGTATGTATGTTCATATAACAACAATATAAGGGTTCTACAAACCAATCATGAACCAATTTGGCATAATCAAAAATTTGAAGGAAACTTCGGAAACAGAAAACGAAAATGAAGAACAAAGGAAGAGGGATTATACCTCTGCTAGGATTCAAATATAGTTTGCTGCTAATCCAACTTCTCCTACTGATATATGTATATTGCTTTCACTCACCACTTATGCAAACTCTTAGCAAATTGAAAACGAAGAAACATGGCTGCTATTTATAGAAGAATCCTTACACAGACAATGCAGTTGTCCATTAAATTGAACCACTAGAATGAAGCTTTGTATATCAGCTAAGGAAGAGTTGGTAGAGTGGTTGAAGAACACTGTTGTGCCCACTCCCCGTATCATGATTTGCTAGAATGCTGAGTTTGAGAAGGTAGGAGTAGGCTAGCTTCATGAGTGTTTTACGTGTACAAGGTTTGTGTCTTATTAATATGGGACAAGGCATAAAAATCTCAGCATTTCCAATTTGTAAACAAACTAGTGTTAATACTTAGGTTATATACACACACATATTTAGACACTTAGGTCTTTAATTGAAATGTCACAATAATTCATATACTGTAGTAAGTGTAAATTGACACGTATAATCCATGTACATTTTGTTAATACCGGATATAATCTAATCAGATGTTAACACATTACACTGTCTCCTTTATTAAAACTAATTGTTTACAATATGTTCATGATATATTATACAATGTATACCCACATATTTATTGTCACACAAGTTATTAATCAAGTAGCTCACATGGTTTAATAAGCCTTACCATATAATAGTGTCATATTACACTTCACATAATACATAGTCAGCTAATATATGCTACACATTTAATTCGCATGCTTGCACATATAATTTCTCATCTTATAAATTGAATATTAATTAATAATATACACATATCCTACATCAATCAATATAATTTTTAACCTCCATAACAACTTAATTAACCCTTATATGATTAATCATCACTTTGACATAAATCTTATTATATTTATAAACACGTTGCTCATTATTATTATGTTTCTTGCAATAATAATAATCACATATTATTAATCAATCCTCATTAGTATTTTATAACAGTTAATTAATATTCTTCGATTAACAATTAATATAGATTAATTGTTCGCTTAAATTAATATAATCATTCTTATATTACGTCACTGTGCCACACAAGGCAATCAACGAGTTTATCACAAACTCCACCAATTTCTGAATTATTATAATTATTCAATTATATATAATTGAATTAATTCATCTCATAACACAAAATCATTTATATTCAAATAAATTCTCATTTCCATTAATATATTTATTTAATAATATATGGAAATTCTCGGGTATTACATAAATTGTATCTGACTCTTATTGGAAAGAAATGAGCCGACTTCGTCAAACGATCCACTATTACCGAAATAGCGTCGTATCCTTTCTGCGTAGTTGGAAGTCCTACCACAAAGTTTATCGTGATATGCTCCCACTTCCACTCCAGAATCTCCAATGATTGTAACAAACCACTGGGTCGTTGATGTTCGGCCTTAACTTTTTGACAAGTTAAGCACCTACTGACGTACTCTGCTATCTCCCTCTTCATATTTGACCACCAGAAATTGGTTCGATGGTCTTGATACATCTTGGTACTACCAGGATGAATCGAGTACCTCAAGTGATGTGCTTCATCCATTATCTCCTCTTTTAACTCTGGCTCACACGAAACCCAAATTCTTCCTTCAAATCTCAATAACCCTTCGTTATCAAGACTGTACGCTATTTCAGTACCGTCTGCAATCTTCTTCCTTATCCGCTCGCACTCATCAGCTCTGAGTTGCACTTCCTTCACCTTTTCCACTATTATGGGTTGAACTTCAATTGCAAATAGTTTCTCCCCTTCTTTGATTGGACATCGCACTTCTAACTCCATTCTTGCCATCTCTGTCAGCCAGCTCATCTTGAGATGTTAACATCGATAGCTTCTCTCGACCCTTCCTACTTAAGGCGTCGGCGACCACATTCGCCTTCCCTGGTGATATAGGATTTCATAGTCGTAATCCTTTATCAACTCTAGCCATCTCCTCTGCCTCATATTCAACTCCTTCTGTGTGAAGATATACTTCAGACTTTTATGATCTATGTAGATCTCACACTTCTCCCCATATAGGTAATGCCTCCAAATTTTTAAGGCAAAAACCACTGCGACAAGTTCAAGGTCATGGGTAGGATAATTCCCCTCATACTCCTTCAACTGCCTATATGCATACACAATGACCTTGCCATGCTGCATGAGGACGCAACCCAGTCCTTTATGCGAAGCATCGCTATACACTACGAAACTCCCCGTCTCATCCGGTAACTGATAATACAGTGGCTTGACTCAACCTCTTCTTCAGCTCTTGAAAGCTGTCATCAAACTTTTTTGTCCATACGTATTTCATCGTCTTTCTGATTAAATTGGTTAACGAAGTAGCTATCTTCGAGAAGTCCTGAATAAACCTCCGATAGTAACCCGCTAACCCTAGGAAACTCCGCACTTCAGTCGGCGTTTTCGGTTGTTCCTAGTTCATCACTGATTCCACCTTCGCTAGATCCACTAAAACTCCTTCCTTGTCAATGACGTGCCCCAAAAACTGCACTCTCTTTAACCAAAATTCACACTTTGTGAATTTCGCATACAACCTCTCTTCTTAGTGCCTCCAACACTAATCTCAAATGTTCCACATGATCCTCCTTCGTCTTGGAATAGACTAGGATATCATTAATGAACACTACGACGAACTTGTCTAAATATTATTTGAACACTCGGTTCATCATGTCCATGAATGCAGCTGGCGCATTCGTTAACCCAAATGACATCACTAAGAACTCGTAATGGCCGTAACGAGTCTGAAATGCTGTCTTAGGTACATCCTCCGCCCTAACCTTCAACTGGTGATACCCCGTACGTAAATCTATCTTTGGAAAATATTTTTCCCCTCTCAACTGATCAAAGAGATCATCGATCCTGGGCAATGGGTACTTATTCTTTATCGTTAGTTTGTTTAACTCTCGGTAGTCGATACAAAGTCTCAACGATCCATCCTTCTTCTTTACAAACAGTACCGGTGCTCCCCATGGAGAAACACTCGATTGAATGTACTTCTTGTCTAATAGTTCTTGCAACTGAATCATCAACTCCTTCAACTCCACTAGGTGCCATACGATATGGTGCCTTCAAAACTGGTGACATCCCTGGCACAAGGTCTATAACAAATTCGGTCTCCCTATCAGGTGGAAGACCTGGCAAGTCACTCAAAAATACATCCGCATAATCGTTGACTATAGGTATCTGTTCCAACGTTGCTCCTAATCGTTGGGTATCAACAATATGGCACAGGTAACCTTTGCATCCCTTCTTCAATAATTTTCTAGCTTGTGTCATGGTTAGGAAACAAGAGTGTCCCGGTGATTTACTACCGTAGAACACTACCTTGGGTTTCTTAGAAATTCAAAGATTCACACTCTTATTTTGGTAATCTATCATCACCCCATGGTTAACTAACCAGTACATCCCAAGAATTACATCGAATTCTCCCAACCTTATCGGTATAAGATCTATCGATAATTAGTTACCTCTAATATCTACACAACAACTCCTATGAACCGAGTCTACAGGAATTACTTTGTCGTTAGCTACCTTAATGTTTAAAGGTATTACAAGTTTTTCGGGGAGTACTCCTAATCGTTTAGCAAACTCACATGCTATGAACGAACACGTTGCACCTGAATCAAACAGTACATATGCATTAATGTCGTTAACCGGAATGATACCTGCTACAATATTGCTTGATGCTACCACATCTTGGACCGTCATATTAAAAGTACGAGCAGTCGGTCTACCCTGTGGTACTGCACCACCAATCGCCAGCTTATTACCGCTAGCTCCCTTCCCACCATCCGAAACCCTTCTTCTGACAGTTACGTGCCATGTGGTCCGTAGATCCACATACAAAACAACTGCGACTCTTCTTGGGACTGGGACAGTTAGGCGAGATATGCCCCTCCTGTCCACAGTTATAACAGACCGCCTTACCCTTGAGGCAGACTCCCAGGTAAGTCTTACCGTAATTCTTACACGCCTCCATCTTCCTCTTGGAAAACTCCTGTTTTATTCCGGTATTCCCGAAGCTGAAATCTTTCCTCTTCTGGCCACTTCCATTGGCTCCCTCGATCTTGACTGATACCTCAGTCTTAGTCTTATTCTTCCTCTCCTTGTGGTATAAGGTTAACGCCTCACTACCACCCTCGGCAATAATTGCCTTCTCTAACACCGCTCCAAAGGTAACACTTTGGAAAATCGAGATACGGTTGTAGAGCCAAGGTTTTAATCCCTGCTCGAACTGTCGTGCCTTCTGTAACTCCGTGTCCACTTGGTGTGGAGCAAACCTCCCCAGTTCATTGAACCTGGTTACGTATTGGGGTACCATTATGTCCCCCTACTTCAGTTCTAGGAATTGAATCTCCATTCTCCCCTGCATACTCGTGGGAAAGTAGTTCTCAAAAAATAATTCCTTGAACCGTTCCCACGTCACCACTTCTGTTCTGGCCCTACCCTGGTTGGCTTCCCACCAGTAGTTGGCCTCCCCCTTCATCATGTAAGTCACAAAAGAAGTCTTCTGCACCTCGCCGACATTTGCAATTACAAATGCCTTCTCTATTTCATTTACCCATACTTGGGCGGCGATAGGGTCCGTAGTTCTATAGAACTTAGGCGGACCGATTATCTTAAACTCCTTAAAGGTAGTCCCCCGACCTACCCCAGGATTAGTGCGTATGGTACCTCTCGTTCGATTGAGAGCCGTAGCGAGAAGATTCACAAATTCCTGCATCGGGTTATTATTCCATTGCTCCTCCTCATTACGAGGTTCTTCTTCTTGATTTCTTGCACGTCTTCTTGGCGGCATTTTCTGTTAATACAAAAATATTTTGTTATTCTTTATTTCTTTATTCAGTTATTATTATCAATCAAATAATAACTCAATCACTTTGCCAAGTATTTTCAATAAAACCTTTATATTAAAATACTTCCTTGTAGTATAACACTACACTTTACATTACATGGCTTCAGCCATTTATAATACTATCTCGTAATCACTTTCCAAAAGTTGGGATTTATAAAAGACTACCCTTATCTATACAAAAGAGGGTTTTACGTCATCACTAGCTATACACACATTTACATAGCTATTTACATCGCTATCTTTTCTATACATACTACGGAACTACATCTGCAACACGGCATTCATGTAATCCGCATCGGCCATACTGGCCACAATGTCCCGGCTAATAGTATGCCGAGTCTGTCCTTCCTCCACAGGATACTCAGCCATCTGCTGCTGGTAATCCTCGTGCGAACACCTATGAATATAGCACATTCTAACTATCTTCTGCTTCTTGTTTAGAAGCTCAGCCTTCAGTTCTTGGACTTCTAGCTTCAAGTCCCAGGACTTTATCCTTAGCCATCACTTTCTCATCGTGCTCAGCCTCCTAGAAGATCTCCATATCCTCTCTATCTTCTACCACATCATCCACCACTTTCTTGAGGTCACGGTCCTCCTTACTCAGTTGGACATTTCTGTCCAGTATTGCCATGAACAACATTTTCATGGACTCCCCTT
Source organism: Panax stipuleanatus (assembly GCA_020205555.1). NCBI lineage: Eukaryota > Viridiplantae > Streptophyta > Magnoliopsida > Apiales > Araliaceae > Panax > Panax stipuleanatus. Next base: position 106,450,563 of record CM035122.1, read on the forward strand.
GTGCCGACTCCTCCGCTTCCCCCTCATTAGGCAATACCATATTAATCGGCATTGTCTCCACCTCCTTAGTAGACAGTACCGTATTAATCGGCATTGACTCCACCTCCTCCTCCGACATACCCTCAAACAATGACGCGTAGTCAAAGTTATCGGAGTACTCAGACGGATCCTCTTCTTCTATATCAGTCCCCTCTAAGATTACCATAGGTATCTCTGCTACTGGCATAGGTACCACCTCTATAAAGTTGACAAAATCTTTGCTAACCTTATGTATTTCATTATACCTGCTCATTATTCATGTTATCTACATAAAACATAAATAACTGGATTAGTATACAATCAAATATGAACAATTTATATCACATTTAATATGTTTAAGGTTACTTTCTTCTTTTAAAACTTTACCCGAGTTTGTTAACTTCTAATTTCTACTTTACTTCTCTAGGTTATAGCCTAAGGTTTTTACCCCTTATGTTTTATAACCGACAACTTTGATACCAACCTGTGACGCCCCCAAATTCGGGTACCTTCAAACCCAAGATATGGTGCTACACGGTGCTACAATCTACTCATACATTCAATTGAGGACATCAATATCAATACATAAGTTTACTAATTATTACATACTATTAATCCTTTCCCAAGTATTCGTAACCAATACATCGTTCTGTGTCATAATATCAGTAAATACAATACTAATACTAATGCTATTACAAAGGGTCACTATTTGTCCAGCTTGGACTTGCCTTTGTCTTTATCGGATCCTTCGGTCCGTTCCTTATTAGCTAAAATCATTTAGTTTTAAGCAAGAATGAGCATAAACAGCTCAGCAAGTTAAACAATATATCTTGAAATCACAAAATCAAGAATCATATCTTTTGCTCTTCAATAACTGTACAATAGTTATGAAGTACTTAAGAATAATTAAAATATCGCTTTGATTCCTTTAAAACCATTCCCAAAGACTTTATAGCCTCTTCGGAATCCATCTTGGTCAACGACCATGAACCATATTTTAGTTCTCATTCATGAAAGGAACAACCCGGCACGAAGGCCGTAAGTTTGATATAGCTTACGAGCACATCCAGGTGATCAGCCTGTAGTACTCTATGTTGATCAACACTCATACATTAAACATGTTTACGTTTAATTGGTGGCAACCTCACGTGCCTGTCGAATTAACGACGTTTAAAACCTTTGTTTTATTCATACTCAGGTTTACCTGAGAATCCATACCAAGCAATTGGCATAGGATCACAACATTGTATATATTCTAGGAGAGATTTATGGAAAAATCCACCAAAATATGATAAGTCTCAGTCTAACCGAGTCAAATAGCATTGATTATTCAAGAACAGTTTATGCATAAGCAATTATGCACAATGACCACTTGCCCAACCATAACGTATAGATAAGGGTTTAGCAAAACTTGCATTCATAATAAAGTATGAACGAAGTTAGGAAACTTGCCTTTGCGCCTTCTAAACCTTTACACGTAGTCTATTTAGTCTTTACAACGTCTACAGAGCATAACACAAAGTATACCTATGAGAATTCATCATCGATATACCAAGTATAGCCTACCTTCCCCTTCTTGTATAACTTAATCGAAACGTTAAATTAATAACATTCATTTAAGTTATTTAATGTTCATTACGGCTTATTAACATCCTATGTTATAAACCAACTCTTCTTAATCATCACTAGGCATGATGATAAACGAGTACTTAACTTGTTCCTTAACTTAGTTTTGGTTAACGTCCAAAACTTAAGTTTAATTACGTTTAGTTAAAGTTTAATCCTCATCACCCTTGGTTAAACATGTTGTTTAAAGAGTGTATATTCATCACTTACTAGCCCCTTAATGATATGCAAAAGGTTAAGTAATTACTAAAAATGTCCAAATTTTCTGACATGCTGGCGCTGCAGCACTAGGTTTTCCTCTTGTAGTGGCGCTGCAGCGCTACCCCTCCAGAGATTTCTCCTTAGAGTGGCGCTGCGGCACTGGATTAAGCCTATTGGCTAGCGCTACGGCGCTAGCTCTGCAACTTAGAAAAATTTCTAAGTATTTGAAAATTCTAAAATTCCGGAGTCCGTAACTTGATCGTTATAACTCGAAATTGGTTCGTTCCAAAGCCAAAAGTTCATAAGCGACATACTCTATCATCCTATCAAGTCGGAATTCGTTTTCGAATACGTTGGCCAGAAATTCGCCGATTAGTCTATTTTTACATTTTCGTTAAACGTTCAGTGAACATTCGACGCTCAATTCTTCATTTGAAGACGAAATTGATCTGTTCTTGATCCCGCAAGTCTTATTTACCTAATTACACGTGTTGCAATTAAAACCATCATTTTTGATGTACACGGTGACTTTTGACTTCTAATTCGAGAAATTTACATTTTCGACGATTATCGTCTAATCGCGTAACTTTTGCCGAATCTTCGTTCTTCATTATTATTACTCCAAACCACTTGGAGTCAATCCCATGGTTGATTATTACTAATTCTAATTATTCAAAATATTTAATTTTTCATGGTTTCACATGTCATTAGTCCATTTCCTATGAATTCATTAAGTTCTTCATTAGTCCTTAATCAATTCTTATTATCTTATCATGCATGGCTTATTAGGGTCCTTAGATCACTATTAAGCCATCCTTATAACTTTTTAGGGTTCAATATTTCTCTAACACTTCTCTATCAACACTAATATTGAAAGAAAAGAAAGTTTTACATATTGTTCCTTATGGGTATACCCTTAAGGTTCTTGGTGGAGTGAGTAGGAATACTCAAAGCTTTCTTAATCCCCTTGGTTGATGAAATGTCTTCACAAACACAAGCTAGGCAAGGCACAAGCTTCTTTTCCCTCTCTCTCTCTATTGTGTTAGTGGGAATTTTGTGTAAACAACAAATGAAGAGCAAGGCTCTCTATTTATAGAATTGGCAAGGCTTAGGGTAGGATAGTAATTTAGGCCCAACCTCCTCTACTATTCCCATCTCCTCTCCTTTCTTTCCCACCAAGTTAAGGCCCATGTGCTAGCACATGGCCAACCATGTCTCCCCTTGTGCTCTCCCATGTCCCTCTATGTGCTCCCACATGCTCCCATGTGGCCTTATTCCCCTATGTCCAACATGGGTTGTGGGTTGAACCATGGATTAAAACCACTCGTTTACCCAATGGTTCGACCCACGGGTTAAACTTATTAACTTTTAATTTCAATTAATTCTAATTAACTTTATTTTAACGTATTTACTTCGTATAAAATTCGTATTATACGTTGTATTAATTCTCCTATCTTCTCCGCATAATTCTCATACAATACCTCGTATTATACGCGTATATTGTTTCGTATAATAATCATATATTATTATACGTAAATAATTAATCATTAATTTCACTTTTTCTAACGCTTAGGCTATAAGTCCCTACGCAAAAAATTCGTGAGCCATAAACGAATTATTATTACATAATCCACCTCGCCTTGAAATCCTATCGTTACGCGTTTCTCAAAATTTTAAAATAAATTCTCGAGCAGAAACGGATGAATAGTGATTCCCGCACTTTTCCTCCTGAGAAAACTTTCCTCATATAACTTAACTTTTCACGGTATATTACCGTCAAATCTTTCGACAGAACAACATTCTGACATTCCGAACTCTCAAATTGGCGTAGGGTCTTAACCCCTAACCCTTAGGGTCAAATCCTAACCCTTAGGGTTGAATAGTGTCTATTTCGTCTTTTTCTAAAATATTTTTATTCTCGAAAATCTTTTATTTTCATCTTATAAATTCATATCATTTATTCCAAGCACGTAGCCAGAATCCTACTCATTTCTGCATTCTCTAGGTCATAAAATGACCTACAATTAGCTTACTCAGTTTAACAAACAAATAATCCAAACTTTATTCACTAAATCAAATAAAAATTCATTTTCATAAACGCTTGATTTTCTCGAGCGTTACACTCCTAGCTTTAAGGACCCTCTGACAGGGTAAAGCCATTTATGCCCTCCAAGGGATGTTTGTAAGCGGCTGAACTAGTGGCCAATGATGCCAAGCTGGAGGAACAAAAGGAATGCAGATCTGCCCCGTGATACTCTTGATAGCACGCTCTCCTAAATAGAGCTCCCAACCTCCCTCTGTCAAAAATAGGACTCTGCGGGTAGATAATGCAAACTCCCAGCCAGTGGAGAAACCGCCCTCAAACCCGACTGTCAAAAAGTCTGAGGTATATGGTACCCATGAGATCGATCCGGCTGTCAAAAGCTCAAGCTACAAACGGGAGTGGGTGAATTCCTCAGCTACAGGGACCTCCGTTAGAGTGGAGTGGTGCCAATGCCGTCCCCGAGGATAAGTCTCCAGGCCCAAAGTAGTGGCAGGATGTAGGCAAGGAAGCCTCTCATATGCCCAGAACTGGCCATGTAAATATCAAAATTCCTCAGTGAACAAAACTGACAAATGTAAATGCAGAAATCACAAAGGTATAAGAAAGATGTACTCACCAGCAAGAATGGGTAGAACCCTAACCAAGCCTCCGCCACACCCTCCGAGTGCATGCGTATACCTTGGAGAAAATAGGCAAAGGTATATGTACCCCAATCAAAGTCACTAAGGCACTCCACATGTCGAGTGGCACTGACCTAGGGCAAAAGACACCATCGAGGAGTTGTCTGCAAGGAAACAACCCCTGATGATCACTAAGAATAGTCGCCGCATGATGCGATTCGTAACCCTCTGATCATCAGGCAGAGGCTCAAGCATAGCCCCACTCTGGGCATCTACGCTAAAGGGACTAGAACGGACCGTCCGACCCTTGATGGCCATCGCAGGAACTCCCAGTAGGGAGCGAATGGCAGTGGGTATAATATCAGCCACAACAGGCACAGGCTCACCCTCAAACTCTATCCCAGTGATGAACCTCCCATCCATCGGCGTCATCATCACCTCGCAATCCAGCAAGTGGAGAGACTGAGTCTGGTGGAACCAGTGCTCAGACAAAGCCAGGGGTAGTGGCGAGGAAGGATGGAAAAGAACGCCTGAAACCCCCAGGTGTCAACAATGTCCCTATAATCCTGGTGCAGAGTGTGGTAAAGAGAATGCACATTAAACCAGTTCCCTCGAGGCTACGTGAAGCCAGGAACCTGCATCAAAAGTTAACCCATATCAAACGTGTGCCCCGAGAATGGCAAAAGAAAGAAAGAAAATCCAGAAAGAAGATAACTTTAGTCAACTCGTTGACATGAAGGAATCTCGATGGATGGGGACTCAAATCTCCCAGCAAATCCTGAAGTGGTATTACAATGCCTGGGAGCTCCGCACGTGGAGCCTGAGTTGGGCAGGAGCAATAAACTGAGCCTCCTCATCATCTATGTCTACCGGCGGCTCAGCCCCGACCGGAAGAATCACTAACTCAGCCAATCTATGAGGCGGCCGGGCTGGCCATGGCTGAGGAACATCGGAGGCTCTCCTCCGTCTAACTCCTGAAACGACCCTGCTAGCACTCCCAGGTCTATCTCAGTCCATCACCTGGACAAAGTCTCCAAATCACCTCAGAAAGGGTGAGGTAAGCCTAAAACCTGTGGCTCATTAATTTAAATCAGTATTTTATGCATTTGTAAATCCTAAAACATGCATGGGTCAGTCCAAATCCCCAATAGAGTTAAAACTGCATGTTTAATAAATGCTCAGGCTTTTGAAAATTTTTCGCCAGAGTTTCCTTTGTAAAATGGACTGTCCGCATACACACAGGCATGACTATGTGGCCATTCAATAGCACACCTTCTCAAAAATAGAGACAGTTCATATTTACAAAAAAAAAATCAAAAATAAACTTCACATGGTAGCCAAATTACTATGGATATTTTTTAGTTAAAAATCCAGGCTCACTAAGCCTCAAAAAGGATGAGTAAACTGATCAAAAAGAGCAAAAATTGACTGTCTCATAATTTAAATTTTCTTACATCAAAAAGTGCATCGCAGTAAAATATGCATACTTGTGAAGTTAAAATTTTTTTATCAAGACATATAAGCATACATTTTTGATACATTGCATTCAAAAGCACCCTACGTGGTTTACACAATTCTACCGATGAAAACTGGAAAAGAATGGATGAAAACGTCACCTGAGACGTGCAGGATGCGTGGCCGCTGACGGAATCTGAAAAAAACTGCCCGAACTCCGTAGATCTGAAAAAGACAATCGGATTTTTATAGAAACTCAAAACTAAAAATGAGTTTATGAGGTTGTTTCTGCCCAATATAAATCCGCAGGAAGGAGTGGGCCCAACTGCGGTTGCCACACCCATATATGCGGCTCCTTAGGGTGGGCCCGCCACCTCCGGCTCAGTCCAGTTCGAGTTGAAATGGAGTTTACAGGAGCTAAAAAGTCAAATCTGTGAAAAAATTGCTACCTGATTGAGTGGTTTGTCCTGAAATCCTGCTTTTAAGCAGCGGATTGCTGACAGAGGGTGGAACTTCATGAAAGCCATTGGTATTCATCCCAAAGAAATATCCGGGGACCAATGATGAAAATTGTTAAAAAATGGCTAAAAAACTGCACAAAATTATCGAAAATTGCCACTGTCGAAGCATCAGGTACAACCCGATGACAGTTCAGCCTTTGGCTTAACCCCAGTGAAGAGTCGGGTACGGACCGGTGACAGTTCAGCGATTGGCTCAACCCCAGAGAAGCATCGGGTACAGACCAGTGATAGTTTAGCCATTGGCTCAACCCTAGCGAAGCGTCGGGTATAGACTGATGACAGTTCAGCCGTTGGCACAACCCCAGCGAAGCATTGGAAACGGTTCGGTAACATCAGTAGTTGGCAACAACCCAGGAGGCCAGGTCAGGTCATCCCTGATCTTATCTCGGGAGGTACAGGTCATCCCCGGTCTCAGCTCGGGAGGTCAGGTCAATCTCCGGTCACAACCCAGGAGGCCAACTCAACTTTGGAGACAACCCCGAAGCCTCACATCATCTCTAGAGACAAACCTAGAAGGGCCAAGTCAGCCTTGGAGACAACCTTGAGGACAAACAGAACCGGCTAGAATTAAAACCTTGGAGACAACCCCGGGAAGTCAGCCGAAGGCTATGCCAGCACTGAAGGCAACCCTGGGAGGGGTAAAATGGTCATTTCACTAACTTAAAGCCGATTAGGTCAAGCTCAAGCCGAATTGATGTCACCAAGGTCAGAAAGAACCATAACAATGATCCCGAATGGAAACAGCGCAAGACGGCTCAACGGATAAACTGTGAGGAATCGAAGAACTGGTTATGAACCCGCCTTTTTGGACTCAAAAAAGGTTTACTCCCATGTCATTCTGACACTCTTGGCGACGGCTTTCCGGAAAGTTATAGCACGCCTTAAACGGACGCTCTGATCAAAAGTTAGAAAGTTTCAAATCTGACCTCGCATTGCTCGGAGTGCACGTACTTCGATGCAATAGGACCCACCAAGTGGGCCCTACCACATGGAGCCGCAGGTAGACCCGTGGTTGCCGCAGGTAGGACCGCCTCCACCAGGTCTATAAATACAGGTGCACCCCCAACTCATTTTATAATTCAAAAAATGCTCTGAACCTCTGTCCGTTTCGTTTCTCAGCCCCACTCTTGTACTCCAAACCCAAATTTTATCACTCTAACACGTAGATATACTCATATACTACCACATATTAAAAATTGCTCTGTAAAAACGGACGTTTAAAGCCTACAATTTGGTAAAAAGCCAGTGTAGCAGTCCATTGTGAGTATTTTTACAATCAGAAAGTTCATATTACTTCATTGCACTTTTATACACTTGCACGTTAAGTTTCACTTTCTGATTATGTCCGGAACTTGTTCCGTGACCATTTTGCTTACGTTTTCATACATTTTAGTACATAAACACGTTTTATGGCATTTCCACCACCCGGATCGTTGATCCGCGTCTTTTAACAGCTTCTATATATATATATTTCTACGTTTATTGCAACTTCGCCAGACTGGGTTATCTTCCCAGTTCGGGTTTGGCTTTTTATGTATATATTTAACTGTATATATACTAACTTTTTAATTCTGTCAAGCCCGAATGTCAAATCTGTGGTAGTTTACTGCTTTTATATATATAACTATATATATATATATATATATATAAATTTTGACTTATTTGGGCCTGGATTTCTATTTCGTGGCCTTTTTATTGCATTAATATATATATACTAACTGTATATATTAACTTTTTACATTCCAGTTTGGCCTGGATCATTCTGTGGCCTTTTTAATGCTTTTATAAATATATATATATATATATATATATATATATATATATATATTTCTATTTCTATCCGGACAAATGATAAAATGTCCGTCGCCCTTTACAGCTTATATATATATATATATATATATCGTCAAGCCTGGATCACTCCGTGGCATTTTACAGCTTATATATATATATATATATATATATATTTTAATTCTGTCCAGCCTGGATTAGTTCGTGACTTTTTACAGCTTTTATATATATATATATATATATATATATATATATATATATATTTATATTCTAGTTCGGGCATCAGAGTGAAAACCCATCACCCTTTACAGCTTATATATATATATATATATATATATCGTCAAGCCTGGATCACTCCGTGGCATTTTACAGCTTATATATATATATATATATATATATATATATATATATATTTTAATTCTGTCCAGCCTGGATTAGTCCGTGACTTTTTACAGCTTTTATATATATATATATATATATTTATATTCTAGTTCGGGCATCAGAGTGAAAACCCATCACCCTTTACAGCTTCTATATATATATTTCCATTATGTGAAGCCTGGATTACTTCGTGGCTTTTTCCAACTTTTATATATATATATATATATATATATATAGATATATATATATTTACATTCCAGTCCGGGCATCAGAGTGAAAACCCATCGCCCTTTACAACTTTTGTATATATATATATATAATTATATATATATATTTCTTTACTCATTTTAATTTAATTGCTGCTTTAAATATTCATTTAATATGAATTGACGCTGACATCTCTTTGGCGAACTAGATTTCTTTAAATCTCGCCAACTTCTAGCTTTCAAACGGTTCAAAATAGGTCCAGACTGAATCGGGAAGCTAGAATGGTTGAGATTTACTTAAATCTATCAATTTTCTAGTTTCAGTTATGAAAGCAACCTCGCGGCCCTTAGATCGCTATCTAGTGGGAAAGAGACCCTTCAATTACGCACGAGCCAGGATTTACAGATGAATCCTTGGTTCTTGCGACATATGGATGTAAATATATCTTTTCTATGCATATTTGAGATGTGCAGGTTTATTGGCTTCCCTCTGTGAACCTAGGAATCGTGGGATTCATGATCAAACTGATCAGAATCTGATTCCCACGATGGACAAACTCCACTTTACAAATGTACCTTGCCAGTTTTTCTGTAAAATGTACATCTAAAAGACCTTAAAACGGTTATCCGGGTTTACGATCTCAACATAGTGAAAATATGGTTTGCCGTATTAGAGTCACTCCGATAGCAGTCATGCCCATGAGAAGACCGACACTTGTTTATATTCGGTGGTCGAGGATGGTTCGCAGCCCGACAATCACCATTCAAATTGGGCCAAAAGGCTAAAAAGATAAAAACGGAGGTATCCATATACTTCAATTTCTACGTGAGCGTATGGGTTTGAAAACCTGCTTTCAAAACATCATTTTAATAATCTTGTCTAAAAAAGAGACTTTTGCAAATCAAATCAAACCCTTCGTACGTAGGTTCAAAGAAGCATGTCCATACTCCCAAATCAAGCGTAGGCACAATTTCTTCCAGCATTCACACATACATTGCAGATTTAAAAGGAAAATATTGAAAAGATGCGGTACCGTGTTTACACGGGAGTTGTGGGGTGCCTAACACCTTCTCCACACTTAACCAAGCCCCCGAACTTAGAACTTTGGTTTCAAAGATTCAGTTTCGACAGTGTCCAGCAATTGGGCCTCTTTTAAAACAAAACTCGGTTGAGTTGGTACAACCATTTCAAATCTACCAACTGGCGACTCTATAAAATGTTCAAATCGTCGACATGTCCAACTCGAACCGGATTTTTTTTCGACGTAGACAAATATGATTTCAAAACGGTGTCCCAGGATTTTTTTTAAAAAAGGGACGGTTACTATATATATAATATATATACAGTTATATAATATATATACTATTCTTAGTAATTTAATAATTAAAATAAAGAGTTTATTTTAATCTTGAAATTGGATTTCATACAATTTAAAATTGCCCATTAAATGATACTCATATATATATGGAATGTTTTAATTCATGAGATGAATGTTTATTTATTGATGCATATGGTGATATGTATGAAAATAAATGGGAATTGATTATAGACTATTGACCAATGTGATTGGATTTATTTTAGTTGAATGCATGAATGAATGAGTTTTATTAAATGGAGTCTGCGTACCTCGTCTTCTCTAGTTTTTTCTTGATGTAAAATTCTATCTCTCTCCTATGTACTTCCCCTTGACTGTTGATCAAGGTTTCTATTTAATTTAAATAGTTTATTAAATAGAGATAGTTAGAATTATCTTGAAAAAATTGGAGACCAAGGAGCAAGGAGCGCGTGAAGACCCATTAGTAATGGAGCCCGAGTTTAAATGTAATAGTTACATTTAAATTTAAATTCTTGCAATCCTAGGTTTGACCTTTTTGGTTCACTTGGTGGCTCTAGTGAACCAAACTAGAATAAAAGTCCATAATCAATTCGGGTAGAATATAATATTCTATATGTGCATGCTAGTATTATATATATATATATATATATATATATATATTGAATTATATGGAAACATGCTTCGCATGTTTTAATAAAATGAAGCGTATTATATATATATATATATATATATATATATATATGTGTGTGTGTGTGTGTGTGTGTGTATGTGTGTGTGTGTGTGCATGTGCGCTAAACAAGATGAGACAAATAATAACAAATCCCTCAAAGAAATCATATTAAGTCTAAAGCGTTTAATTATATTTGGAATATCGAACGTCGTCTTCTAGCATGATAAATTAATAGAGTAGTAAATATTTAATATGAGTTTGTTGTGCACACATAAGAAAAGTATTAAGTATTTAAGATATTAATTTAATCACATTTGATGCTTATAAAGTTAATTGAACAATATTGTTTTGTTGTGCACACACAAGGATAATATTTTTTTTTTTGAATATATGGAGTGCTAGGTTGGACTTGACTTAAATTATTTTAGTTCGGATGTGCACACACTTAAACATTTTGATCTAAGAGGCAAAATACAAGGAGTTACATGTCGATGTAATTGACAAGAGTTGTTTACCTATTTATTTATATATCGTTTGTTGTGCACACACAAGACTATATACATTTGAAATGGGATCCTTAATCTCACTAGCAAATCTTTAATTAGATTTAGCCGAACTATATAAATGAGGGAGATAGTAGTGTGCATACAAGCCAATCATGTATGATGATAAAGCACATACTTTGTAAACAATCTTATTTATTTATTAATAAAATATTTATTTATTAAAGGCATTTAATTATCTACATGGTGCTGTTTTTATAATATGTAAATAACCCATAGTTTTAAGCAATGCTTTTAGAATCATGATGATGATCATGCTAATGAGATATAAATTCTTAGAAAGCTCTAAAACTAAAATAGTTCCCAATCGTGGGATTACTAAAAAGGGGATTAGTAAATCCGGATAGATTGGTACATATGTTGCTTGCTTATTGGATGAGGATGATTGATCTCATGATCATTTGTGTGGAGACACTAAAGTAAGTATGTAAGTGCTTATTGGAGAATAAGTTCACTGAACTTGACTCGCTATGGAATACCTAATGGAGTTTTACTCGCCTGTCAATAGAATTTTTAATGTGATAGTAGTACAAGTGATCCTTGGACTTGAGATCATCACAGTATCTTGTATGTAACAAACCTTTATATCATATATCTATCTATATATATATATATATAATATTTTTAATAATTTTATAATTAAAATAAAGAGTTTATTTTAATCTTGAAATTGAATTTCATGCAAATTAAAATTATCCATTAAATGATACTCATATATATATGGAATGTTTTAATTCATGTGATGGATATTTATTTATTGATATATATGGTAATATGTATGATAATAAATAGGAATTGATTATGGACTATTTGACCAATGTGATTGAATTTTATTTTAGTTGGATGCTTGAATGAATGAGTTTTATTAAATGGGGTCTGCGTACCTCGTCTTCTCTAATTTATTCTTGATGTAAATTCTATCTCTCTCCTATGTACTTCCCCTTGACTGCTGATCAAAGTTTCTATTTAAATTTAAAATAGTTTATGTAATAGGATTAGTTAGAATTATTTTGAAGAAATTTGAGACCAAGAAGCAAGGAGCACGTGAAGACCCATTTGTATGGAGCCCGGGTTTAAATGTAATAGTTATATTTAAATTTAAATTCTTGCACTTATAGGTTTGACCTTTTGGTTCACTTGGTGGCCTTAGTGAACCAAACTAGAATAAAAGTTCATAATCAATCCGGGTAGAATATAGTATTCTATATTGCATGCTAAATATTATATATATTATATTTTATGCAAACATGCTTCGCATGTTTAATAAAATGAAGCGTATTTTATATATATATATATATATATATATATATATATATATATATATATGTGCATGCGCACTAAACAAGATGAGACAAATAATAACAAACCCCTCAAAGAAATAATATTAAGTTCGAAGCGTTCAAATGATATTAGGAATATTGAACGTCGCCTTCTAGCATGATAAATTAATAGAGTATTAAATATTTAATATGAGCTTGTTGTGCTATCCACAAGGCGAGTATTGCGTATTTAAGATGTTAATTAATCACATTTGATGTTTATCAAGAAAATTAAACGATCTAGTCTTGTTGTGCTATCCACAAGGACGAATATTTTTCTTTTTTGAATTTATGAAAGTGCTAGGCTGGACTTAACTTAAATTATTTTAGTTTGGATGTGCACACACTTGACCATTATGATTTAAGAGGCAAAATAAAAGGAATTACATGGTGATATAATTGACAAGAGTTGTCTACCAATTTATTTGTATATCGCTTGTTGTGCTATCCACAAGGTTATATACATTTGAAATGGGATCCTTAATCTCACTAGCAAATCTTTAATTAGATGTTGCCGAACTATATAAGTGAGGGTAATATAGTTTGATGAAAATAGTGGGAGATACCAATTTAAAATAAAGACCTACATTTATTTTGGTATGCCAAGTTAATAAAATGAATGTTTGCTGAAATGTTGTTTTCTTTCACATACAGAATTTTAAAAATGTCTAAATCACTAATCTCACTACGAAGCATACTTGATGCAAATAAGCTTACCGGGCCGAATTATGAGGACTGACTAAGAAATCTGAGAATTGTTCTCACTACTAAAAAGATTTCTTATGTCCTAAATTCAACTGTCCCTGAATATGTTTCGAAAATAGCCTCTGAGGAAGAGATTGCCACTTTCAATAAGTGGCAAGATGATGTATCTGTGGCTCAATGCATCATGCTCGCATTCATGAATAACGAGCTTCAGCGTCAGCACGTAAACATGGATGCTCCTGCTATGCTGCTTCACCTCAAGGAGTTGTATGGTGAACAGAGTAGGACTGCTAGATATTAGATATCTAAGGAGCTCTTCCAATCTCGGATGACCGAGGGTACTGCCGTCAAGACTCATGTCCTAAAGGTGATCAATTTGATTGAACGCCTTGGACAGCTGGGGTTCGTCATGGATGGGGAGCTGAGTCACGACTTGGTCTTGCAGTCACTGCCTGAGACCTTCTCGCAGTTTGTGGATAATTTTCACATGAATAAGCTAGATGTCAGCTTGCCTAAGCTTCTTAACATGCTGAAAACTGCAGAAGGTCACTTTCCATCCAAGAAGAACCATATCTTGATGGTGGATTCTTCCAATAAAAGGAAGAGGCCCAAGGTATCTTCTGAAAAGAGAAAATCCAAGAAGGCTAAGGGAAAGGGGAAAGAAAATGAACAAAAAAAACCTGAACTAGCTAAAGGAATGTTCTTTCATTACAATGAGCTGGGACATTGGAAGAGGAACTGCAAGAAGTTTATAGCAGAGAAGAAGCTTGGAGAAGCTTCGACTTCCAATCAAGGTTTGTTTATGATTGAAATTAATTTTTTTGAAAGTTATAATTCTACTTGGGTATTGGATACCGGCTGTGGTTCTCACATATGTAATACTGTGCAGGGACTGGTCAGAAGTAGAAAGCTAAACAATGATGAGGTTGATAGTAGTGTGCATACAAGCCAATCATGTATGATGATAAAGCACATACTTTGTAAACAATCTTATTTATTTATTAATAAAATATTCATTTAAGGCATATAATTATCTACATGGTGCTGTTTTTATAATATGTAAATAACCCGTAGTTTTAAGCAATGCTTTTAGAATCATGATGAGATCATGATAATGAGATCTAAATTCTTAGAAAGCTTAAAAACTAAAATAGTTCCCAATTGTGGGATTACTAAAATGCGGATTAGTAAATCCGGATTGATTGGTACATATGTTGCTTGCTCATTGAATGAGGATGACTGATCTCATGGTCATTTGTGTGGAGACACTAAAGCAAGTATGTAGGTGCTTATTGGAGAATAAGTTCACTGAACGTGACTCGCTATGGAATACCTAATGGAGTTTTACTCGCCAGTCAATATGAATTCCTAATGTGATAGTAGTACATGTGATCCTTGGACTTGAGATCATCATAGTATCTTGTATGTAACAAATTATACTTTGACTAATTCCTTAAGGCCTTTTAAGGCATATATAGGGTATGCTTGGGTGTAATGAGTTACATATGGAGATAATGAATGATCAATAAAGAATCTACCACCTCTAGTAAAAGAGGAGATATGTCCTATGTGATTCGTTAAATGACAACCCAGGAATCCTTGGCCAAGGTAGAATGAAATTAGAAAGAGGTTTCTAATTTGCATTATTTGGAGTTGTGCATTTTCTAATCGAAATACATATGATTAAATAAATTAAGACTTGACAGTAAATCCATGTCTTATATTTAATTGGGACATTGTATGGTGGAAGGATTGAATTGTACGGTAACTATTAACTCACAGGTTCTTTTATGATTAATGTTGGAATCTATATTATCTAGAAAGTCGTTGATCGCTAGGGAGGCTTATCCCTATTGTAGAATAAATGTTATTTATTTAAATATATTATTAGTTTAATTTATTTATTTAAATAAGATTAGAATTGTTCTAATTGATTTATTCACAACCGGTTTAATATGGAGAACCTAAAGGGTCACACCATAAAAGGAAGAAGAATTATTTAAGAAGAAAATGGCATGATAGTAATAATGCATTAAGTATAATTAATTTAATCTATGATGATAGAATAAATTAAATAGCTTAATGTTTATTATTTAATATTTTAGAAATATTAAATATAAATTAATAAGAGGAGTCTTATTAATATTAATATTATTATTATTATTTTAATTCTAAAGGAGTTTAGGAATTAATATAATATCAGTACTCTCTCTCAATCCTAATAAAGATTAGGATATAAATTAATTAAAAGTAATTAATTAATTAATTAAATAAAATCCTATTCTAATTGGATTAGGAGGGTTAACCTAATATCTATATAAGAGAGTCTTATATCAGAAATAAGGTACGTGAATTTTTCAAGAGTTGGGAGTACACATATTCTATAGAGATAGAAACAAGGGTTAAGCCAATAACCCTTCTTACTATGTTCTTCATCTTCCTTGGTGGATCACCATTAGAGGCCAAACATTTGGGTGGCTGACATTGATCAAGGGAAGGAGCCAATATAGAGGAATCAAAGGAATCAAAGGAGTAGAACTTGTACCTGAGGAAGCTTGGATCTTCAAAGGTATAATTCTGTTTTTCTCCTTCTTCATTCACTGATAATTGATGCACAAGAATGATCATGGTAATGGGTTTGTATAAATTTTTGAAAACCTAGTTTTTACGCTTCCGCCCTATTTATGTGATTTGATTGCATGATTGCGTTACGTACAAACCCAACAGTGGTATCAGAGCCAATCTTGTGCTAATTATCAGTCTATGTGATTCCATACATGTATGATATGCGATTGGATCGAGTTCTGGACAACAAAAATTTTCCAGATTCTGCGAAGCTGCGCAGCTGCACCGGTACAAGGCAACATTGCTGCGCAGCTGCGCTGGGTGCTGTTCCTGGTTTTCATGCTGCGCAGCTGCGCCGGTTCCCTTTACATTCTTGGCGCAGCTGCGCCACTTGACAGGAACTGAATTTTTTTTTTGTTTTATTTAATTAAATGAATGGTTTATTTAATTAATAAAGGTTTAAAATAAAGAAGTTTATTTTATATGAAATGAGATTTCAGAATTGCTAAAATTAAAGAGTTTAATTTCGAATTGTTTTTGGATGAAATAAAGGAGTTTATTTTTCCAAAAACAAAGTTTAGCAAACTTTTGCCCATTAACTGATATTAATACATATATGGAATGAATTTATTTTCATGAGATGAATAAGTTTTATTGATACGTATGATGATATGTATGGTAATAAAAGGGATTGATTATGGACTATGACCATTGTGATTGAATTTTATTTTGGTTGAATGCTTGAATGAATGGGTTTTATAAAATGGGGTCTGCGTACCTCGTCTTCTCTAGTTTTATTCTTGATGTAAATTCTATCTCCTTTCTATGTATTTCCCCTTGACTGCTAATCAAGGTTTCTATTTAATTTTAAATAGTTAATGTAATAGAGATAGTTAGAATTATTTTGAAGAAATTGGAGTCCAAGGAGCAAGGAACGCGTGAAGACTCATTTGTATGGAGCCAGGGTTTAAATGTAATAGTTATATTTAAATTTAAATTCTTGCACTCCTAAGTTTGACCTTTTGGTTCACTTGGTGGCTCTAGTGAACCAAACTAGAATAAAAGTCCATAATCAATCCGGGTAGAATATAGTATTCTATATTGCATGCTAAATATTATATATATTATATTTTATACAAACATGCTTCGCATGTTTAATAAAATGACGCGTATTTTATATATATATGTGCATGCGCGCTTAAAAAGATGAGACAAATAATAACAAACCCCTCAAAGAAATAATATTAAGTCTGAAGCGTTCAAATGATATTTGGAATATCGAACGTCGCCTTCTAGCATGATTAGTTAATAGAGTATTAAATATTTAATATGAGTTTGTTGTGCTATCCACAAGGCGAGTATTGAATATTTAAGATGTTAATTAATCACATTTGATGCTTATCAAGAAAATTGAACGATCTAGTCTTGTTGTGCTATCCACAAGGACGAAAATTTTTCTTTTTTGAATTTATGGAAGTGCTAGGCTGTACTTAACTTAAATCATTTTAGTTCGGATGTGCACACACATGACCATTATGATTTAAGACGCAAAATAAAAGGAGTTACATGGTGATGTAATTGACAAGAGTTGTCTACCTATTTATTTGTATATCGCTTGTTGTGCTATCCACAAGGTTATATACATTTGAAATGGGATCCTTAATCTCACTAGCAAATCTTTAATTAGATGTTGTCGAACTATATGAGTGAGGGTAATATAGTTTGATGAAAATAGTGGGAGATACCAATTTAAAATAAAGTCCTAAATTTATTTTGGTATGCAAAGTTAATAAAATGAATGTTTGCTAAAATGTTGTCTTTTCACATGCAGAATTTTAAAAATGTCAAAATCACTAATCTCACTACGAAGCATACTTGATGCAAATAAGCTTACCGGCCCGAATTATGAGGACTGGCTAAGAAATCTGAGAATTGTTCTCACTGCTGAAAAGATTTCTTATGTCCTAAATTCCACTATCCCTGAATTTGTTTCAGAAACAGCCTCTAAGGAAGAGATTTCCACTTTCAATAAGTGGCAAGATGATGCATCTGCGGCTCAATGCATCATGCTCGCATCCATGAATAACGAGCTTCAGCATCAGCATGAAAAAATGGATGCTCCTGCTATGCTGCTTCACCTCAAGGAGTTGTATGGTGAACAGAGTAGGACTGCTAGATATGAGATATCTAAGGAGCTCTTCCGATCTCGGATGACCGAGGGAACTGCCGTCGAGACTCATGTTCTGAAGGTAATCAATTTGATTGAACGCCTTGGACAGCTTGGGTTCGTCATGGATGGGGAGTTGAGTCAAGACTTGGTCTTGCAGTCACTCCCTGAGACCTTCTCGCAGTTTGTGGTTAATTTTCACATGAATAAGCTAGATGTCAGCTTACCTGAGCTGGTTAACATGCTGAAAACTGCAGAAGGTCACTTCTCATCCAAGAAGAACCATGTCTTGATGGTGGATTCTTCCAATAAAAGGAAGAGGCCCAAGGTGTCTTCTAAAAAGAAGAAATCTAAGAAGGCTAAGGGAAAAGAGAAAGAAAAGGAGCAAAAGAAACCTGAACCAGCTAAAGGAATGTGCTTTCATTGCAATGAGCCGGGACATTGGAAGAGGAACTGCAAGAAGTTTCTAGCAGAGAAGAAGCTTGGAGAAGCTTCGACTTCCAATCAAGGTTTGTTTATGATTGAAATTAATTTTTCTGAAAGTCATAATTCTACTTGGGTATTGGATACCGGCTGTGGATCTCACATATGTAATACTGTGCAGGGACTGGTCAGAAGTAGAAAGCTGAACAAAGATGAGGTGATCCTACGAGTGGGAAATGGAGCAAAAGTTGTTGCATTAGCTGTAGGAACTTATTGTTTAGCAATGCCTTCGGGCAAATCCATTTATCTTAATAATTGTAATTATGTTCCGAATATTATTAAAAACATTATTTCAATTTCTGTATTGGATATGGAAGGTTTTGACGTTATTATAAAGAACAATGGTTGTTCTATTTATAAAGACGATGTTTTATATGGTATTGGAAATTTGCGAAATGGACTTTATACACTTGACTTACAAGAAAATATATTTCAAATTGAACAAATTAAGAAAAGGAAAAGAGATGATATTAATTATACCTATATGTGGCACTGTAGACTCGGTTATATCAATGAAACAAGATTATCCAAGTTGCATAAAGATGGGCTCCTCGAGCTATCTGATTATGAATCATATCCAACTTGTGAATCTTGTCTCATGGGTAAAATGACTAAATCTCCTTTTAGTGGAAAAGCAGAGAGAGTTACAGAGTTGTTCGCATTGATTCACACAGACGTTTGTGGACCTATGACAACAAGTGCACGGGGAGGGTATTCTTATTTTATTACTTTCACTGATGATCACTCAAGATTTGGATATGTGTATTTAATGAAATACAAATCAGAATCATTTTAAAAGTTCAAAGAGTTCAGAAGTGAAGTAGAGAAACAAACGGGCAAGAGTATTAAGATACTTCGATCAGATCGAGGTGGAGAATACTTAAGTAGTGAGTTTCTCAATTGTCTCAGAGAAAATGGTATAATCTCACAATGGACTCCTCCAGGTACACCACAGTTAAATGGAGTATCTAAAAGGAGAAATCGAACACTGTTGGACATGGTTCGATCCGTGATGAGTTTTACCGACCATCCAATTTCCTTCTGGGGATATGCCCTAGAAACGGCTGCATACCTACTTAACAAGGTACCTACCAAATCCGCCCCAAAGACTCCATATGAGATGTGGAAAGGGAGGAAACCAAATCTTAAGCATGTTAAGACTTGGGGTTGTCCAGCTTATGTCAAAAAGTTTGAAAATGATAAGCTACAGACTAAATCCGATAAGTGTAGATTTGTGGGATACCCTAAAGAAACCGTAGGATATTATTTCTATCATCCAACTGATCAAAAGGTGTTTGTTGCAAAACATGCTACCTTCTTGGAGAAAGAGTTTATCCATAAAGGGGTCAGTGGGAGCAAGATATATCTTGAAGAAGTTCAAGAACCACAAGTTACCACGGACCAAAGTCAGGTACCTAACCAAGTAGAAGAACCTACTGTACCACACCCTGTTCATAAATCTGGAAGAGTACCGAAGATACCTGAGAGGTATGGATTCGTTATAGAGGATGACAATGAGGTACACATCATGAATGATGATGATCCATTGAATTACGAACAGGCTATGAGTAATAAAGACTCAGGGAAATGGCTTGAAGCCATGAAATCCGAAATGGACTCCATGTATGAAAACAAAGTATGGTCTTTGGTTTCACCACCTGAAGGTATTAAACCTATTGGGTGTAAATGGGTTTTTAAGAAAAAGACTGGAGCAGACGGAAAGGTAGAGACCTATAATGGCCCGACTGGTTGCAAAAGGTTTCAAACAAAGACAAGGAGTTGACTATGATGAAACCTTCTCACCAGTAGCCATGCTCAAGTCCATTCGGATTTTGCTTGCGATTGCAGCTTACAACGACTATGAGATCTGGCAGATGGACGTGAAAACGGCCTTCCTCAATGGGAAACTTGAGGAGGATGTGTATATGACACAGCCAGAGGGATTTATTTTAAAAGTTGGAACAAATCAAGTCTGTAAGCTACAACGATCCATTTATGGGTTGAAGCAAGCTTCTCGTAGATGGAACATTCGTTTTGATGAGACAATCAAAGAGTTTGATTTTATCAAAAACGAGGATGAACCATGTGTATACAAGAAGGTTAGTGGGAGCGCAGTATCATTCCTTGTATTATATGTTGATGATATATTACTGATAGGGAATGACATTCCTATGTTACAATCCATTAAAATCTGGTTATCTAAAAACTTCTCCATGAAGGACTTGGGTGAAGCATCCTATATTTTGGGGATA
The DNA here is from genome assembly GCA_020205555.1 of Panax stipuleanatus. Lineage (NCBI taxonomy): Eukaryota > Viridiplantae > Streptophyta > Magnoliopsida > Apiales > Araliaceae > Panax > Panax stipuleanatus. Next base: position 106,471,484 of record CM035122.1, read on the forward strand.
AAGATCTATAGAGATAGATCTAAAAGGATGCTCGGCTTATCCCAAGGAACGTACATTGATACGATGCTAAAGAGGTTTAGCATGGAAGATTCCAAAAGAGGTCTCATGCCGATGAGCCATGGAATAAATCTCTCCAAGAAACAGGCCCCAAAGACACCTGAGGAGAGAGACCGTATGAGTAAGATCCCTTATGCTTCTGCAATAGGATCTATCATGTACGGTATGATATGTACTAGACCGGATGTTGCTCACGCACTTAGTGTAACAAGCAGATACCAGTCGAATCCAGGAGAAGAGCACTAGAAGGCAGTGAAAAATATCCTAAAGTACTTGAGAAGGACCAAAGATATTTTTCTTGTCTACGGTGGGTCTGAATTAAAACTCGAGGGATTCACGGACTCAAGTTTTCAAACAGACCAAGATGACAGTAAATCTGTTTCAGGGTATGTGTTTACCTTGAACGGAGGTGCAGTGAGTTGGAAGAGTTCCAAGCAGCAAACGGTTGCTGATTCAGTGACAGAGGCAGAGTATATAGCTGCAAGTGAAGCTGCAAAGGAAGCTGTTTGGATGAAGAAGTTCATAACTAAACTTGGTGAGGTTCCTAGCATTAGAGAAGAAGTTCCCATTTACTGTGACAACACAGGAGCAGTTGCACAGGCTAAGGAACCCAGGTCTCATCAGAAATCTAAACACTTGTTGAGGCAATTTCATTTGATCAAGGAGATTATTGAAAGTGGAGACGTCACCTTGGAGCGTGTAAACTCTCAAGACAACATTGTAGATCCATTTACTAAAGCATTAACACAACAGCAGTTTGATCGTCACTTAGAGAAGATGGGTATGAGATACTATGGTGATTGGCTTTAGTGCAAGTGGGAGATTGATAGTGGTGTGCATACAAGCCAATCATGTATGATGATAGAGCACATACTTTGTAAACAATCTTATTTATTTATTAATAAAATATTTATTTATTAAAGACATTTAATTATCTACATGGTGCTATTTTTACAATATGTAAATAACCCATAGTTTTAAGCAATGCTTTTAGAATCATGATGATGATCATGCTAATGAGATCTAAATTCTTAGAAAGCTCTAAAACTAAAATAGTTCCCAATCGTGGGATTACTAAAAAGGGGATTAGTAAATCCGGATAGATTAGTACATATGTTGCTTGCTCATTGGATGAGGATGATTGATCTCATGATCATTTGTGTGGAGACACTAAAGTAAGTATGTAGGTGCTTATTGTAGAATAAGTTCATTGAACGTGACTTGCTATGGAATACCTAATAGAGTTTTACTCGCCTGTCAATAGGAATTTCTAATGTGATAGTAGTACAAGTGATCCTTGGACTTGAGATCATCATAGTATATTGTATGTAACAAATTATACTTTGACTTCTTCCTTAAGACCTTTTAACGCATATATAGGGTATGCTTGGGTATAATGAGTTACATATGGAGATAATGAATGATCAATAAAGAATCTACCACCTCTAGTAAAAGAGGAGAGATGTCCTATGTGATTCGTTCAATGACAACCCAGGAATCCTTGGCCAAGGTAGAATGAAATTAGAAAGTGGTTTCTAATTTACATTATTTGGAGTTGTGCATTTTCTAATCGAAATACATATGATTAAATAAATTAAGACTTGACAGTAAATCCATGTCTTATATTTAATTGGGACATTGTATGGTGGAAGGATTGAATTGTACGGTAACTATTAACTCACAGGTTCTTTTATGATTAATGTTGAAATCTATATTATCTGGAAAGTCGTTGATCGCTAGGGAGGCTTATCCCTATTGTAGAATAAATGTTATTTATTTAAATAGATTATTAGTTTAATTTGTTTATTTAAATAAGATTAGAATTGTTGTAATTGATTTATTCACAACCGGTTTAATATGGAGAGCCTAAAGGGTCACACCATAAAAGGAAGAAGAATTATTTAAGAAGAAAATGGCATGATAGTAATAATGCATTAAGTATAATTAATTTAATCTATGATGATAGAATAAATTAAATAGCTTAATGTTTATTATTTAATATTTTAGAAATATTAAATATAAATTAATAAGAGGAGTCTTATTAATATTATTATTATTATTTTAATTCTAAAGGAGTTTAGGAATTAATATAATATCAGTACTCTCTCTCAATCCTAATAAAGATTAGGATATAAATTAATTAAAAGTATTTAATTAATTAATTAAATAAAACCCTATTCTAATTGGATTAGGAGGGTTAACCTAATATCTATATAAGAGAGTCTTATATCAGAAATAAGGTACGTGAATTTTTCAAGAGTTGGGAGTACACATATTCTATAGAGATAGAAACAAGGGTTAAGCCAATAACCCATCTTACTGAGTTCTTCATCTTCCTTGGTGGATCACCGTTAGAGGCCAAATATTTGGGTGGCTGACATTGATCAAGGGAAGGAGCCAATACAGAGGAATCAAAGGAATCAAAGGAGTAGAACTTGTACCTGGGGAAGCTTGGATCTTCAAAGGTATAATTCTGTTTTTCTCCTTCTTCATTCATTGATAATTGATGCACAAGAATGATCATAGGTAATGGGTTTGTATAAATTTTTAGAAACCTAGTTTTTACGCTTCCGCCCTATTTATGTGATTTGATTGCATGATTGCGTTACGTACAAACCCAACAGAGGTGATCCTACGAGTGGGAAATGGAGCAAAGGTTGCTGCATTAACTGTAGGAACTTATTGTTTAGCAATGCCTTCGGGCAAGTCCATTTATCTTAATAATTGTTATTATGTTCCGAATATTATTAAAAATATTATTTCAATTTCTGTATTGGATATGGAAGGATTTAACGTTGTTAAAAAGAACAATAGTTGTTCTATTGATAAAGACGATGTTTTATATGGTATTAGAAATTTGCGAAATGGACTTTATACACTTGACTTACAAGAAAATATATTTCAAATTGAACAAACTAAGAAATGGAAAAGAGATGATATTAATTATACCTACATGTGGCACTGTAGACTCAGTCATATCAATAAAACAAGATTATCCAAGTTGCATAAAGATGGGCTCCTCGAGTTATCCGATTATGAATCATATCCAACTTGTGAATCTTATCTCATGGGTAAAATAACTAAATCTCCTTTTAGTAGAAAAGGAGAAAGAGTTACAGAGTTGTTGGCATTGATTCACACTAGACGTTTGTGGACCTATAACAACAAGCGTACCGGGATGGGTATTCTTATTTTATTACTTTCACTGATGATCACTCAAGATTTGGATATGTGTATTTAATGAAATACAAGTCAGAATAATTTGAAAAGTTCAAAGAGTTCAGAAGTGGAGTAGAGAAACAAACGGGCAAGAGTATAAAGATACTTCGATCAGATCGAGGTGGAGAATACTTAAGCGGTGAGTTTCTCAATTGTCTCAAAGAAAATGGTATAATCTCACAATGGACTCCTCCAGGTACACCACAATTAAATGGAGTATCTGAAAGGAGAAATCGAAAACTGTTGGACATGGTTCGATCTATGATGAGTTTTACTGACCTTCCAATTTCCTTCTAGGGATATGTCCTAGAGACGGCTACATACCTACTTAACAAGGTACCTACCAAATCAGTCCCAAAGACTCCATATGAGATGTGGAAGGGGAGGAAACCAAATCTTAAGCATGTTAAGACTTGGGGTTGTCCGGCTTATGTCAAAAAGTTTGAAAATGATATGCTACAGACTAATCCAATAAGTGTAGATTTGGGGGTTACCCTAAAGAAATCGTAGGGTATTATTTCTATCATCCAACTGATCAAAAGGTGTTTGTTGCGAAACATGCTGCCTTCTTGGAAAAGGAGTTTATCCATAAAGGGGTCTGTGGGAGTAAGATATATCTTGAAGAAGTTCAAGAATCACAAATTACCACGGATCAAAGTTAGGTACTTGACAAAGTAGAAGAACCTACTATACCACACCCTATTCGTAAATCTGGAAGAGTACCGAAGATACCTTAGAAGTATGGATTCATTATAGAGGATGACGATGAGGTATACATCATGAATGATGATGATCCATTGAATTACGAACAGGCTATGAGAAATAAAGACTCAGGGAAATGTCTTGAAGCCATAAAATCCGAAATGGACTCCATGTATGAAAATAAAGTATGGACTTTGGTTTCACCACCTGAAGGCATTAAGCCTATTGGGTGTAAATGGGCCTTTAAAAGAAAGACGGGAGCGGACGGCAAGGTAGAGACCTATAAAGCCCGACTGGTTGCAAAAGGTTTCAAACAAAGACAAGGAATTGACTATGATGAAACCTTCTCACCAGTAGCTATGCTCAAGTCCATTCGGATTTGGCTTGTGATTGCAGCTTATAACGACTATGAGATCTGGCAGATGGACGTGAAAACGACCTTCCTCAATGGGAAACTTGAGGAGGATGTGTATATGATACAGCCAGAGGGATTTGTTTTAAAGGTTGGAACAAATCAAGTCTGTAAGCTGCAATGATCCATTTATGGATTGAAGAAAGCTTCTCGTAGATGGAACATTCATTCTGATGAGACAATCAAAGAGTTTGATTTTATCAAAAACGACGATGAACCATGTGTGTACAAGAAGGTTAGTGGGAGCGCAGTTTCATTCCTTGTATTATATGTTGATGATATATTACTGATAGGGAATGACATTCCTATGCTACAATCGATTAAAATCTAGTTATCTAAACACTTCTCCATGAAGGACTTAGGAGAAGCATCCTATATTTTGGGGATAAAGATCTATAGAGATAGATCTAAAAGGAAGCTTGGTTTATCCCAAGGAACATACATTGATGCGATGCTAAAGAGGTTTAGCATGGAAGATTCCAAAAGAGGTCTCATGCCGATAAGCCATGGAATACATCTCTCCAAGAAACAGGCCCCAAAGACACCTGAAGAGAGACCGTATGAGTAAGATCCCTTATGCTTCTGCAATAGAATCTATCATGTACGGTATGATATGTACTAGACCGGATGTTGCTCATGCACTTAGTGTAACTAGCAGATACCAGTCAAATCCTGGAGAAGAGCACTGGAAGGCAGTGAAGAATATCCTAAAGTACTTGAGAAGGACTAAAGATATTTTTCTTGTCTACAGGTGGGTCTGAATTAAAACTCGCGGGATTCACAGACTCAAGTTTTCAAACAGACCAAGATGACAGTAAATCTATTTCGGGGTATGTGTTTAGCTTGAACGGAGGCGCAGTGAGTTGGAAGAGTTCCAAGCAGCAAACAGTTGCTGATTCAGTGACAGAGGCCGAGTATATAGCTGCAAGTGAAGCTGCAAAGGAAACTGTTTGGATGAAGAAGTTCATAACTAAACTTGGTGTGGTTCCTAGCATTAGAGAAGAAGTTCCCATTTACTGTGACAACACAGGAGCAGTTGCACAGGCTAAGGAACCCAGGTCTCATCAAAAATCTAAACACGTGTTGCGGCGATTTCATTTGATCAAGGAGATCATTGAAAGTGGAGACGTCACCTTGGAGCGTGTAAACTCTCAAGACAACATTGTAGATCCATTTACTAAAGCATTAACACAACAGCAGTTTGATCGTCACTTAGAGAAGATGGGTATGAGATACTATGGCGATTGGTTTTAGTGCAAGTGGGAGATTGATAGTGGTGTGCATACAAGCCAATCATGTATGATGATAGAGCACATACTTTGTAAACAATCTTATTTATTTATTAATAAAATATTTATTTATTAAAGACATTTAATTATCTACATGGTGCTGTTTTTACAATATGTAAATAACCCATAGTTTTAAGCAATGCTTTTAGAATCATGATGATGATCATGCTAATGAGATCTAAATTCTTAGAAAGCTCTAAAACTAAAATAGTTCCCAATCGTGGGATTACTAAAAAGGGAATTAGTAAATCCGGATAGATTAGTACATATGTTGCTTGCTCATTGGATGAGGATGATTGATCTCATGATCATTTGTGTGGAGACACTAAAGTAAGTATGTAGGTGCTTATTGTAGAATAAGTTCATTGAACGTGACTTGCTATGGAATACCTAATAGAGTTTTACTCGCCTGTCAATAGGAATTTCTAATGTGATAGTAGTACAAGTGATTCTTGGACTTGAGATCATCATAGTATCTTGTATGTAACAAATTATACTTTGACTTATTCCTTAAGACCTTTTAAAGCATATATAGGGTATGCTTGGGTATAATGAGTTACATATGGAGATAATGAATGATCAATAAAGAATCTACCACCTCTAGTAAAAGAGAAGAGATGTCCTATGTGATTCGTTCAATGACAACCCAGGAATCCTTGGCCAAGATAGAATGAAATTAGAAAGAGGTTTCTAATTTACATTATTTGGAGTTGTGCATTTTCTAATCGAAATACATATGATTAAATAAATTAAGACTTGACAGTAAATCCATGTCTTATATTTAATTGGGACATTGTATGGTGGAAGGATTGAATTGTACGGTAACTATTAACTCACAGGTTCTTTTATGATTAATGTTGAAATCTATATTATCTGGAAAGTCGTTGATCGCTAGGGAGGCTTATCCCTATTGTAGAATAAATATTATTTATTTAAATAGATTATTAGTTTAATTTATTTATTTAAATAAGATTAGAATTGTTCTAATTGATTTATTCACAACCGGTTTAATATGGAGAACTTAAAGGGTCACACCATAAAAGGAAGAACAATTATTTAAGAAGGTAATGGTATAATCGTAATAATGCATTAAGTGTAATTAATTTAATCTATGGTAATAGAATAAATTAAATAGCTTAATGTTTATTATTTAATATTTTAGAAATATTAAATATAAAGTAATAAGAGGAGTCTTATTAATATTATTACAATTATTATTATTTTAATTTCTAAAGGAGGTTAGCAATTAATTTAATATTAGTACTCTCAATTATTTCTAATAAGATTAGGAGACAAATTAATTAAATGAATTTAATTAATTATCCCAATGTGGTGGGAAGCCTAAATTAATTAAAGGAGTTTAATTAATTAAATGAAATTCCATGTCTAATAGGATTAGAAGGGTTGACCAATATCTATATAAGAGGAATCTTATAATAGATATCAGTTAATTCAATTTCAATTGTTGGAGAGTACTCCTTTTCTATAGAGGATAGAAAACTAAGGTTTAGCCAAACACCCTCCTTCTTGATAATTCTTCTTCCTTGGTGGATCATCTCTAGAGGCCAAACACTTGTGTGGCTAATGTTGATCAAAGGAAGGAATCTAACTCAGAAATTCAAGGAGATCACGAAGAACAAGGAGTTGAACTAGTACCTGTGGAAGCTTCGTTCTACAAGGGTATGATTCCATAACTTCTTATTTATCGTTTTAAATTAATAATTTGCATAAAGGATGTTCCGGGTAATGGTTTTGTAGAAATTTTTAAACTCTGATATACCATTCTTTCGCTAATTTTTTACAATTTGATTGCGTCACGATTTCGTACAAACCCAACAGAGGGTAATATAGTTTTGAAGAAAATAGTGGGAGATGCCAACTTAAAATAAGACCAAATTTATTTTGGTATATAAAATTAATTAATGAATGTTTGCTAAAATATTGTCTTTTCACATACAGAAATTTAAAAATGTCGAAATCACTAATTTCACTGTGTAGCATACTTGAGGCTAACAAACTGACCGGACATATTTACACGGACTGGTTAAGGAATCTGAGAATAGTTCTCACTGCTGAAAAGATTTCTTATATCCTAAATTCACCCGTCCCTAGAACTGTTCTAGAAACAGCCTCTAAGGAAGAGATTTCCACTATTGTAAAGTGGCAAGATGATGCATCTGTGACTCAATGCATCATGCTCGCATCCATGAATAACGAGCTTCAGTGTCAGCATAAAAACATGGATGCTCCTACTATGTTGCTTCGTAAGAAGTTGTATGGTGAACAAAGTAGGACTGCTAGATACGAGATATCTAAGTAGCTCTTCCAATCTCGGATGTCCGAAGGCACTGCCATTGAGACTCATGTCCTAAGGGTGATGAATCTGATTGAACGCCTTGGATAGCTTGGGTTCGTCATGGATGGAGAGTTGAGTCAAGACTTGGTCTTGCAGTTACTCCCTGAGACCTTCTCGCAGTTCGTTGTTAATTTCCACATGAATAAGTTAGATGTCAGCTTGCCTGAATTACTTAACATGTTGAAAACTACAGAAGGTCACTTCCCATCCAAGAGAACCATGTCTTAATGGTGGATTCTTCCAAGAAAAGGAAGAGGCCCAAGGTATCTTCTGAAAAGAAGATATCTAAGAAGGCTAAGGGCAAAGTGAATATGAAGGATCAAAAGAAACCTGATCCAGCTAGCAAAGGAATGTGCTTCTATTGCAACGAGCCGGGTCATTAGAAGAGGAACTGCAAGAAGTTTCTGGCAGAGAAGAAGCTTGGAGAAGCTTTAACTTCCAATCAATGTTTGTTCATGATTGAAATTAATTTTTTAGAAAGTTAAAATTCTACTTGGGTATTGGATACCGGCTGTGGTTCTCACATATGTAATACAGTGCAGGGACTGGTCAGAAGTAGAAAGCTGAACAAGATGAGGTTGTCCTACGAGTCGAAAATGGAGCAAAGGTTGCTGCATTAGCTATAGACACTTATTGTTTAGCACTACCTACGGGCAAGTCCATTTATTTAAATAATTGTTATTTTGTTCCGAATATCATTAGAAATATTATTTCTATTTCCATATTATATATGGATGGATTTGACATTATAATAAAGAACAACAAGTGTTCTATTTATTAAAGCAATGTTTTATATGGTGTTGGTAATTTGCGAAATGGACTTTATACACTTGACTTGCATGAAAATATACTTCAAATAGAACAAACTAAGAAAAGGAAAAGAGATGATGTTAATTATACCTATATGTGGCATTGTAGACTCGGTCATATCAATGAAACAAGATTATCCAAGTTGCATAAGGATGGGCTCTTAGACCTATCTGATTATGAATCATATCCAACTTGTGAATCTTGTCTTATGGGTAAAATGACTAAATCTCCTTTTAGTGGAAAAGGAGAAAGAGTTACAGAGTTGTTAGCGTTAGTTCACACAGATGTTTGTGAACCTATGACAACAAATGCACGGGGAGGGTATTCTTATTTTATTACTTTCACTCATGATCACTCAAGATTTGGATATGTGTATTTAATGAAATACAAATCTGAATCATTTAAAAAGCTCAAAGAGTTTATAAGTGAAGTAGAGAAATAAACTGGCAAAAGTATCAAGATTCTTCTATCAGATCGAGGTGGTGAATACTTAAGCGGTGAGTTTCTCGATTGTCTCAAAGAAAATGGTATAATCTCACAATGGATTCCACCAGGTACACCATAGTTAAACGGAGTATCTGAGAGGAGAAATCGAACATTGTTAGACATAGTTCGTTCTATGATGAGTTTTACCGATCTTCTAATTTCATCCTGAGATTATGCCCTAGAAGCGTCTAAATATCTACTAAATAAGGTCCCCTCAAAATCCATCCCCAAGACTCCATATGAGATGTGGACAGGGAGGAAACCTGGTCTTAAGCATGTTAAGATTTGGGGATATCCAGCTTAGGTGAAAAGGTTTCAAAATGATAAGCTTGGGACAAGATCTGATGAGTGCACGTTTGTGGGATATCCTAAAGAAAGTTTTGGATAATATTTTTACAATCCTACTGAGCAAAAGGTGTTTGTTGCGAAACACGCTGCCTTCTTGGAAAAGGAATTTATCCTTGAAGGGGCTAGTGGGAGGAAAATAGATCTTGTAGAAATTTAAGAACCACAAACCACTACAGATCAATTGGATGAACCTGCCCAAGTGGAGACACCTACTGTACAACACCCTATTCGTAAATCTGGAAGAGTACCGAAGATACCTGAAAGGTATGGATTCGTCATAGAGGATGACGATGAGGTACACATCATGGATGATGATGATCCAGTGAATTACGAACAGGCTATGAGTAATAAAGACTCAGGAAAATGGTAGATAACCATAAAATCTAAAATAGATCTTTGAATCAATGCTCAAGTCCATTTGGATTTTACTTGTGATTGCAGCTTATTATTACTAGATCTGGCAAAATGGACATGGAGATGCCCTTCCTCAAATATACTTATTAGAGGAGAATGTATGTGTGATACAGCCAGATGGTTTTGTTTCATTGGTTGAAGCAAATCATGTATATGAGCTACAACAATCCATTTATAAATTGAAGCAAGCTTCTCGTAGATGGAACATCTGTTTTGATGAGACAATCAAAAAGTTTGATTTTATCAAAAATGAGGATGAACCAAGTGTGTACAAGAAGGTTAGTGGGATCGCTGTTTCATTCATTGTATTATATGTTGATGATATATTACTGATAGGGAATAACATTCTTATGCTACAATCGATCAAAATAAAGTTGTCTAAACATTCCTCCATGAATGATTTGGGTAGAACATCCTACATTGGGGATATAAATATGTATAGATAGATTTAATAGGATGTTCGGCTTAACCCAAGGAACATATATTCATTAGATGCTAAAGACGTTTAGCATGGCAAACTCCAAAAAGGTATCTCATGATGATGAGTCATGGAGTGTATCTCTCTTAAATTGTCCTTAATAAAAGAGAGATTGCATGAGTTACTATTATGTATGCAATGAAATATACGAGACTTGATGTTGATCAGTCAGATTCTGGAGAAGATAACTGTAGGACAGTGATAAACATCCTAAAGTACTTAACTGACACTAAGGATGTCATCATGACACATGATGGGTTTGAATTAAACTAGAGGACTAAACAGACTCAAGTTTTCAGACTAACCAAGATGACAACAAATCCACTATAGGGTAAATCGTTACCTTGAAAGGTGGTGCAGTGAATTGGAAAGGTTCCAAACAGCAAAAGGTTGCTAGTCTAGTGACAAAGACAAAGTATATACTTGAAATTGAAGTTGCAAGTTGATATTTCGGATGAAAAGTTCATTACAAAACTAGGAATAGTTCCTAAGTCTCATCTTGAATCCAAACATGTGTTGCAGCAGCTTTGATTAAATAAATCATTGAAAGAAGAGACGTCACCTTGGAGAGTGTAGAATCTCAAGACAACATTGCAGAACCATTTACTAAAGTTTTAACATAACAACAGTTTGATCGTCACTTAGAGAAGATGGGTATGAGATACCATGGCGATTGACTTTAGTGCAAGTGGGAGATTGAAAGTAGTGTGCATACAAGCCAATCATGTATGATGATAAAGCATATACTTTGGAGACTGTTGGCTTGTTTCGATATTAAACAAAACAGTCACATACACGCAAGTGCACGCGATCCACAAGTAATATACGGTAAGTAGAGTATCGTTCGCACTGAGAAAAATGAGTATTTCTAATCTAACATGCAACAGTTTTGTAATTATTTCAGTCTACTTAAACAGAAGATCAAGATGTGATTTATCTAACAATAATGATTATCCAATATTACTTAACTAACAAGTAAATGATTCAGAAGAGGAAGGATATGGGATTCTAATTTCACTTAATGCCTCATTCAAATTTACACCTCTTGTTCAACCCAATTGATTACTTCGGATAGCTAGTCGAGAGCACGAAAGTAAAACATGGCTATCTCTGAATATACCATGCTCATATCACACAAAATTCACAAAAGAGATAGAATATATGCGAACATCCAATATTACATAAACAACTAGATTTCTATGTGACTTAATAGTAATATAGATTTAAGCACAAGCTATCTCAAATGACTATACGCGGTAATACGGTATATGTCTATCCGGATTACAAATCATGAAGTCTATCACATGTAAAAATCATGAACACATGCTAATATGGTCAAATCTACACTTATAATTCATTTTCCAATTTCATACAAGTTATTTCGGTAGTTGGTGATCAAGCAAGTAAGCAAGCAAAACAAACCATAGTATGCAATCCATACATAATCAACTAGAGCTCAACATAGAATCATACAAATCTAAACTTAAGCAAAAAGATCCATTAAAGTCCCATAATGGAGATTAGTTCATAACTAAAGCAATAACCATTATCAAAACTTGTTCATACATTGAGAGTTAAATATAGAAGTAAAGAGAAGCTAAGAGATAAGAAATGCAAATCTGAAATCTCTACTTCAAATGTGAACCATCAATGTAGAGCCAAATCCTTCAATCCACCAATCCAAACCCTAATCTATGCAAAATATATGGAAATCTAAGAGAAATCAAGAGAGAAGCCAAAGATATGGAAGAGTAGGGCTATAAGCTCTCTATCCCTCTCTAAAACCCTAAAACAGTAATAAAAACGTTCAAAAGATAGTCTTCAACTTCCAATTACACCCTTATAAGAAAAAACACGCAAACATAATTTTTAATGAAAAAGTCAAACTGTCATTGACCAGCCAGACGCGGCCGCGCTGCCCCATAGTACAACTGGGGCGCTGGAGCGCTGCCTGCTGGCCTCATCTCATCCTAGCGCGGGCGCGCCGTGTCAAAGCATGCCAGCAGTGATATGGCAAGATGATAGTAGCATATGATATGTCAAGTGAAGTGAAGTGGCATATGATAGTAGCATGTGATATCATATGCCACTTTCACATGCCGGCTTCATCTTCACTCCACCACATGCCTTAAGCCCGCCATCAAGCCGGCTCTATGCTCACTCCACCCATGATGCCATCAAAAGAGTTTCCACCATGCAATCTACAAAATGAAGATAAAATGCATAAAAAGGAACTCAAATACGTGAGATTAAGCTATAGTCATAGTAAGTTGATAGCCAATAAATAGGTATAAAACCTACTTATCAAATACCCCCAAACTTAAACTATTGCTTGCCCTTAAGCAACAAATACAAATGCAAACTACATGATATGAAAACTAAGCTACCATGAAAATAAATCCCAAATTTCAGTCATATATGAATTCCAATAGGAAGTGCCTCAGCGAAATTACAAGATATATGAACAAAGTATCAAACCAAGCTAAAGCCATAGAGACATACAATCTGAAAATCAAAACCTGTTGATAATGATGTAGTGTGTGTGTGCTAACATCACTAAGCTTGATAGAGGTAAAAATTCCACATGCTATGCTTCGAAGAAGGAAAAATAAAGGTTTAAATCAAGAAAATTGAGAACATATGAAGCATCAACCAATCCTACACATCAATCCAAACTAGGGTTAATAAAGGGTTTATTATACTTTTATTCACTCACGAGGGCGATATTCGCGCATTCTCGTTATTCTGTGCAATGCCAAGCCCCCTTAGGATTTTCAATGATACCCATGTAGCGAGCTTTCGACCAATGACTCCCAGACCATAAGGCTTTAGGGCGCTGGGTGTAGAGACAATCCCCTAGGGCGTACTTGCTTGAATATCAAAGGCTACAAGACTCGACTAGTCAAGGTGTTTATTTTATTTTTATTTCTCTTATTTTTCTATATATTTCTTTTTTTTTATATAGCATGCATACCCAATGTTTCCCCAAAACTTGAATTTCTGTGTCATTATGGTCATTGCTAATTATCTTCAAAGTTCTATTATTAAAAATAGATTTTTTCGCTCAGAAAACAAGCATGTACTAATCTATACCAACAAGTAAATATAAAAATACCGTGCTATCCGGTAACATCAAAGCAACAGGTAAAGATCATATCATGTATTGAAACTATGACTAAGCTTAAGTTATCTACCAAGTTCAAAAATCCATATAGTTCCAAAATCATCATCGGCCAAACTGGAATTCAACAGACTAAAACATGGGATCATGCAATGCAATGCAACTAAACAAATAACTAAGTAAACAAACAAAAGAAAACTAAAAAAAATTCATGCAAAATTAACTAACAAGTAATAAAATGCAAACTAACATGCAATCTAAACATGCACTACTACTATATGCAACTAAACCCAATACCCCCAAACTTAAGATATACATTGTCCTCAATGGAAGTAAAAGGTTAAGAAAACCCCCCTAGGCATCCTCGTGGCCACCCGACTGTGGCTCGGGTGGTGAATCCGGTGGTGGATACGGCATGGCTAAGCCGAATACTGGGAACTCAATTATCATCCCCTGCTGAGCAAAAGCTTGAGCTAAGGCACCTGACAGCCCATCTGCATAGGCCTGGAAATTAAAATGCATGGCGTCCATCCTCGCCTATAGATGCCTCATCTGGCGATCATGACTCACTTAATTAGATGGAGGAGGTCATGCTGCCTCGGATGACTGTGGTGGTGCCTCTGCTGTACGAGCTGGAGGAGTGGGCAATATGAAACCACGGCCTCGAGGATGTGCCTTGCCACCTGCCCATTCGGAATACTTTTTGATAGTGGCATAGTCTATGTTCTTGCTAGGCATCTGCACCTGTTCATCGCCCCATTCAACCCCTGCCTGCACACATAGCTGCGTCACAACTGAAGCATATAGAATCCCACCTGTAGTACCACCTCGCATATATCGCAGCATGGACTGATGTATCAAGTGCCCAACATCGATGTACTTGTCGGTGATGATCCCATATAAGATGATCGCCCTATCTGCCGTGACGTCATGCTAGTGGGTGGTAGGCATAAGAGTGGCGCAGATAAAATTATTCCACGCCTTGGCGTATCTGTTTAATGCCGTGTGTGGAAAATTTATCTTCGTATCTGTGCCTGGCTTGATGGCCCATTTGGTTCCTGGCACGCAAAGCTCTCTTATAACCATATCCAAGTAAGTCTCGAACCTATTCGCCACGACCCAGTTCTCTTCATCAGGGGATGGCGGGAACAAATGGAACACTTCAGTGATAGCATTAGGACGATAATCCACTTGTTTTCCTTGTACAAAGGAGATGCCGCTCTGTATCTCCCTAGCAGTTGCATAGAACTCTCGCACTATAGACATAGGCGCAGTCAAAGGTGTTGCTACAACCCCAATCCAGCATCTGTCCTGAATCACACTCAGCATCTAACCATCATCCTTAGTCGGTCTTAGGCCCCTTTCCAAAATAAAGGACTTGTGGATCAATTTTTTGTAATAATGTTTTTGAGCCGACAGGTTGATGAACCTGGATATGTCCAGAGCATCCTCACCCTGGCTACTGCTAGAGGATGAGGACGATAGAGAAACTGAGTGAGCCATTTTTGGTGCCATGGAATCTGCAGTAATCCTCAAATCAAACCCTAACTGATGTAGCCAAAACCCCCAAACTTTGCCTCTAAAACCTTCTCTACAAACCCTAACTGATGAATCAAAGAAGGTATGGTTATATGATAGTAGCTAGAGTTAAAGTTATATAGAATTTTTGAATGAGGGGAAGTGGAGAAGAGTTTTCTGTAGGGTGTGGATATAATGGATAAGATTAGGGCTTGAGGAAGATGTAGGGAGAATGATCGTGGGAGATGATGATGAATGTGGTGGGATTTGAATGGGATTAGGCTAGGTTTTGAGAAGTAGATAGAATAGGAGAAGGAGTGTATGTTATGTTATGTTCTGATAAGAGGTCGACCAAATGATATAGGATATAAGGGATGGGTCAAATTTTAAGATTTTTAAAAATGGCAGTTTTCTAGGTATTGGCGCGGGCGCGCCGGGGTGAAGGTATGAATAGGCGCGCTGGGCAAGGTAGCTCATTGTGATGTAATCCTGTGGTGCGAGCGCACTACCTTTTACTGTGGATAGGGCGCGGCCGCGCTGCCCTAGTGCCAGCCCTGAAACTTCTGCACCAGATTGACACTTAGCCTCTAGCTTGAATGCAAATCATTTCCTGTACAAAGGGTATTCAAAACTGAGACATAATATTATTCTAATACTCAAAAGTGGACTATATAAGCTAAATGTATCTATTATCAAAAATGCTATATTTGAAAATTTGCTATACTATATGCAGCATGTACTCAAACTCAAGATTTTTCAAGAATTAAACATGGGGGGGGGGGGGAAACAATAGATAAGTGACAAGTATTAAACGAGAGGGAGAAGAGAGTGGATGGGGTGCCTCCCATCGAGCGCTTGTTTATAGTCATGGAGGCCTTTTGTCGGTCAACTTCGCCTCCAAAATAATGCTTCAATCTCTGCCCATTGACTTTTAACGGCTTATCCAGGTCTTGACCGAAAATCTCAACTGCACCGTGAGGATACACGGTTTTCACCGTGAATGGCCCCGACCATCTCGACTTGAGTTTTCCCCGGAAAAGACGAAGACGTGAATTGAACAATAACACGGCTTGTCCCGGCTCAAACTTCCTATCCAAAATTTTTCAGCCATGCCATTTCTTCACCTTCTCCTTGTATAGTTTAGAGTTCTCATACGCCTGCAGTCGGAATTCATCGTTTCATTTAATTGGAGAAGTCTCTTCTTTCCTGCGGCTTTGAGGTCAAAATTCAACTTTTTGATTGCCCAGAATACCTTGTGCTCAAGCTCCATAGGAAGATGACAGGCTTTGCCATATACCAACTAATATGGTGACATCCCCAGCGGTATCTTGTAAGCAGTTCTGTACACCCATACTACATTATCAAGTTTGAGTGACCAATCTTTCTTCATTGGGTTGACAATTTTCTCCAGAATCCTCTTGACTTCACGATTGGAGACTTCAGCTTGGCCATTAGTTTAGGGATGGTAGGCCGTGGCGACAACATGATTCACCCCATACTTAGCCAATATTGCTGTAAACTGTCTGTTGCAAAAATGCGTGCCTTCGTCACTGATGATTGCTCTAGGTGTCCCAAATCTTGTGAATATGCTTTTCTGTAGAAACCTCAAGACTACCTTAGCATCATTTGTTGGCAAAGCCCCCACTTCAACCCACTTAGAAACATAGTCCACCGCCAATAGAATGTACAGATTCCCGCAAAACGAAACGAATGGTCCCATAAAGTTAATACCCCAAACATCAAATATTTTAACTTCTAATATCATGTTCAAGGGCATTTTATTCCTCTTGGAGTTGTTTCCTACCCGCTGGCATCTATCACATTTTTAAACAAAATTATAGGCATTCTTGAAAAGAGTCGGCCAATAAAATCCCGCTTGAAGAACCTTGGCCGCTGTCCGCTCTCCCCCATAATAACCCTCGTACACTGATGCATGGCAACCATGTAGTATGCTCTCTGTCTCACTGTGTGGGATACACCGCCTCATCATTCTGTCTGCACATTGTTTGAATAGATATGGCTCATCCCACATGTACCATATGACATCGTGCAGAAATTTCTTCTTTTGGGGTCGTTTCAACTCAAGAGGGAGAATGTTGCTAACCAAATAGTTTTCAAAGTCAGCAAACCATGAGATCTCTCCTTGGACCACAAACAACTGTTCATCTAGAAAGGACTTATTAATCATAACTTCATCATTTGTGTCCTTTCCCTAATTTTGTAGTCATGACAAGTGGTCCGCCACTTGATTCTCGGTACCCTTTCTGTCTTTTTTCTCCAAGTTAAACTCCTGCAAGAGTAGGATCCATCGAATCAAATGGGGCTTGGCATCCTTTTTAGCAATCAAATACCAAATGGCAGCATGATCTGTATACACCACTACTTTCGTGCTAATCAAGTATGAACGGAACTTGTCGAAGGCATACACCACTGCTAATAACTCCTTCTCAGTGGTCATGTAATTGAGTTGTGCATCCGTCAAGGTCTTACTGGCATAATAGATGACATGAAATATATTTTCCTTGCGCTTCCCCAAAACAACTCCCACTGCAAAGTCACTAACATCACACATCAACTCAAAAGGTAAAGACCAGATGGGAGCTGTGATAATAGGTGATGTCGTCAACTTCCTCTTCAAATGCTCAAAAGCTACCAAATAATCCTCGTTGAACTTAAAAGGGACATCCTTCTCCAGTAAACTGCATAAAGGCTTTGTAATCTTTGAGAAGTCTTTAGTAAATCGACGGTAGAACCCCGCATGTCCAAGGAAACTGCGGACCACTTTCACTAAGGTCGGTGGCTGAAGTTTCTCAATCGTTTCCAATTTCCCTTTGTCAACCTCCAATCCTTTCCCTGAAACCTTGTGCCCAAGAATAATTCCTTCTTGTACCATGAAATGGCACTTCTCTTAATTTAGTACAAAGTTTGTCTCAACACACCGTTTCAACACCATAACCAAGTTCTCCAAGCAGATATCAAATGAGTCCCCAAAAACTGAGAAGTCGTCCATGAAGACCTCCACATTCTGCTCTATCATGTTGGAAAAGATAGCCATCATACATCTCTGGAATGTAGCCGGTGCATTGCATAAGCCAAAAGACAACCTTCTGAAAGCAAAAGTTCTGTAGGGACAAGTGAAGATAGTCTTTTCTTGATCTTCGGGAGAAATGACTATCTGATTATACCCTGAGTACCCATCTAGGAGACAATAGTACTCGTGGCATGCCAACCTGTCCAACATCTGATCAATGAATGGAAGAGGGAAATGGTCTTTTCTGGTCGCCTTGTTGAGCTTTCGATAGTCTATACACACTCTCCATCCCGTGATTGTTCTGGTGGGAATCAATTCATTGTTCTCGTTGGCTATCACAGTCATTCCACCCTTCTTTGGTACTCATTGCACATGATTCACCCAGGAGCTGTCTGATATAGGATATATGATGCCGACATCCAACCACTTCAGGATCTCTTTCTTGACCACTTCTTTTATGATAGGATTTAGTCTTCTTTGTTGCTCCACTGTCGGCTTGCTATCATCCTCAAGAAGTATTTTATGCATGCAAAATGAGGGGCTTATCCCCTTGATATCCGCAATGGTCCACCCAATCATAGATTTAAATTCCCTTAATACTCGCAGCAGCTTACTTTCCTGACAAGATGTTAGCGCAGAGGCAATTATAGTAGGCAACGTGGAAGAATTACCCAAAAATACGTACCTTAGATGATTAGGAAGAGGTTTCAGATCCAGTGTAGGAGGCATCTCCAGAGACAGTTTTAAGTGCTCAGAAGACTCCCCTATGTGTTCTAGTAGTTCAGCCAGACTCTTGAATTTGCTCATTCGTGGCACTGTATTCAGAATTTGCATATACTTAACAACCTCTATATCATCCATGCCAAAGTCCCCTAGTAAAGCACTTTCCAAAGGATCACTGCTCATCACTTGTGTGGTCTCTTCATTCAATACCCTGTCTACCGCATCAATTCGTAAACATTCTTCTTCATCGGTGGGAAACTTCATAGCCTTGAATGCATTAAAAGTGACCTCTTGGTCCTGAACTCTCATCGTAAGTTCTCCTTTTTGTACATCAATGAGAGTTCGTCCAGTAGCTAAGAAAGGTCTTCCCAAAATGATCGGAATGTCCTTGTCTTCTTCATAATCCAAAAGAATGAAGTCGGCAGGAAATATAAACTTATCCACCTTCACAAGAACGTTTTCTACAATACCCCTCGGATATGTGATGGACATATCGGCAAGCTGAAGTGATATGTTTATCGGTTTAGGAGCCAAAAATCCCAATTGTGTATACACCGAGAATTACATAAGATTGATGCTCGCCCCCAAATCACATAGAAATTTAGTGAAAGACAATCCTCCAATAGAGCAAGGGATCGTGAAACTGTTGGGATCCTTGAGTTTAGGAGGTAGTTTTCATTGCAACACTGCACTATACTCTTCAGTTAAGGCAACTGTCTCATAATCTTCAAGTTTCTTCTTTCTCGGCAGGATTCTTTCATGAATTTAGCATAGGTTGGCATTTGTTCCAACGCCTCTGCGAATGGTATATTAATCTGCAGCTTCTTGAAAACCTCCAGGAACTTGGCAAATTGCTTATCCAGTTTTTGCTTTTGAAGTCTTTGAGGGTAAGGCACAGGTGGATATATAATTGGGGGTGGAGCACATGATTTCTTAGCTATTTGTTTCTTTTCTGTCTCAGATTGTTGCTTGCCATCATTTTCCTTAGTCAAAACTTCATCAGAATTCTCTCCATATTGGCGCGGGCACGCCTTGTTTCCTTCCTCTTGGAGTGTTGCCGCGCCAGGCTTAATTTCTGCAGTTTGTTTTCCACTTCTTAATGTAATGGCTTGGCACTGCTCCTTTCCTTCCCTTCTCGGGTTAGGTTCTGTGTTGCTTGGTAGAGCTTCTAGTGGTCTGTTAGTGAGCATGTTAGCCATTTGGCCCATTTGGTTCTCCAAAGTCTTGATAGCCACAAGCTTGGCTCTTTAACATCAACATCAACTCTTCCATCTCTGATTTCTTATCTTGTTGAGGAGCGGAAGCTAGAGGATGCTGATGTTGTTAGTTCTGAAACCCCGGAGGGTAAGATGGTCTAGGAGCATGTTGTTGTTGTGGATATTTAGGTGGATGTTGTGGAGTATGTTGTTTTTTGTGTTGTTGAGAAGTTTGGTTGTTGCTCCAAGAAAAGTTGGGGTGATTTCTATTGTTTGGATGGTAAGTGTTCTGGTATTAATTGGGTGGCCTTTGATAGTTGCTCATAAATTGTACTTGTGATGCCCCCAAATACGGGTCCCCAGAACCTCGGACCTGGTACATTACGATACATCATTTATATAACTATTGCGAAAGATATAAACATAAATTATTTATACAATAACTTTTACAACATAACTCCCAAGGTCTGTAACCTTAACTTAATACCTGCATTCAATATCCTACATGACATACAATGTCATTTGTATCCTATACTATTACCATTTTAACCGTATAATAATTCCATTCTGGAACTTGTCTTTGCCTTTGACTATGTCCGAAGTTTCTTCTTTAATCTGAAATGTTTATCATGATATAGCAAGGGTGAGCAACAAGTTTGCCCAGCAAGTTTAAGTTCAATTGAAGATATATCATGATTGAAAAGAATAATAAGCTGACAAACTTTCAACAATAGAAGAATTGTGAAAGAACATGAATTAATAATGCTGAATAGCCAACAATGAACATGAATAAATTCAATTGAACAATATGGTAATGAAGGTGATCAGCCTTTCATACCTGATGAATATATACCATATGCACAACGTGTGAATCAATAATTAGTATATATGTGAATAATCAACAATAATTATTCACGAACATGCTTTACAATAACAACTCGAGTTCGAGTTAGGAAACTTGCCTGTACCGTCGATTACTGCTACGCAATATAATTTAATCGCTTTGTTGTAAAGACCTATCAGTTATAAGATTGATCTTTCAATTAGCATAACATACCTTATAAGTAAACTATCTAACATTTAAACACATAGTCAAATATTAGATAACCTTAACACTATACATATATACAAGTCTAAACCTAACACACATCGAGACTTTAATAATATTCAATATAGTATACTGAGTGGTTTCCCACAAATAACTAACAAATTAGTTTTTGTCTAGTCTACACTATTTTCACAGTGAGTTAGATCGGTTACTAATTCATAGATCCCTTCCCCATATGAACGAGTCATTTAGCCCAGCTACTATATATTAACCATTAAAGAGTACGATTGTACTACCTTAGACTTAACACTACTGTATCATACAACTTATGAATTGACACTAAATCTTTCATTTTATAAGTCCTTTATAATTAAATAAGTCGAATACCTAATCCAGCAACCTGGATTCAGACTGAATTTCAATTTAGTAAACTATTTTTCCAATCCAGCAGACTGGATTCAACTGACCTCCAATCCAGCAGGCCTGGATTCAACTGACCTCCAATCCAGCAAGCCTGAATTCAACTAACATCTAATCCAGCACCCTGGATTCAATTGTCCTACAATCCAGCAACCTGGATTCACTAATCCTTCAATCCAGCAACCTGGATTAGCCAAACAGATCATTCCAGCAACTTGATGGTCAATCCAGCAAACCAGATTGCAATCCAGCAAACTAGATTCCAATCCAGCAAACTGGATTCCCCTATTTTTAAAAATCATCTTATTATTTTTTTATCTTTTGTCCATATATAAATACATGTATTCCATACACAAAAATAATTTTTCAAGAATTTTTCAATTTCCTTTAGTATTTTTCAAAAATCCATTTCTAGTTAATTCCTTAAGAAATTTGCTACCTCACGCTTAACTCCAAAAATTCCCAACTCTTGGCGGGATCTTACACATGTTATCGTGAGCCTCCAGTTTAAATTTCGTGGCCATCGGAGTTATACAACTCCGGTTATAGCGATTTTTGTCAGAAAAATATAAATATTGAAATGGTCATAACTTGATCAATTTAAGTTGAAATGAGCTCATTTTTGGACACAAGCTACTTTATAACATATATTTTATTGCCTTAAAATATTGGAATTTATTACACGAATTAAGTGGCCGAAACTGCCCTTCAAAAATCCGAATAGATTGCTTTTTGGGTTTTTCAGATTTTTCTTACTTTGCTAAAAACTGTCCAGACGAAAATCTACATGGAATTTTTTAGTGATTCCACTTGAAAAAGTTAGAAGACTTCTAGATCTAACTCCAAAAATTGACCACACACAAAAATTCAAAATACAATAGGAGATATGGTCATTTTAATTTTATGTTCCGTTTTTCCCAAAAATAGTTTTTCTAATCTTTGTGTTTTGTAAGAAAACATTCATGATCTATTGATTAATCCAACATTAGCCATCATAAACCATCATAACACATACTAATACCTCTAAGACTCATGGATCTACCATGATCCATGATCTATTACATCAAACAATTACCAATCATAAGATAAACACGATAAAGGCTAAGAAAATTAAGTTTTCTTACTTTTTAAAACATAGTTTCTTTTTTCTTGCTTTTGATCTAACTTTTGATACTTAAAAGTGATAGATCCAAACATATAATACTTATTAACATATAGATCTAAGATTTTGGAATTTTGAATCATAAGATCTTTATTTGTAAAACAAAATAATTCAATCAAGCTTAAGTTTAGGGTTTATACCTTTAGGGCTCTTCTTCTTCTACCAAAATAATTAAGGAACTTGGGTGGCATGGAAGATCAAACCCTCTCCCTTTTTCTCTTGTTATACTCGAAGCACCTTTTGTAACGACCCCAAAATTCATACAATAATATTCTCCTTCTCGATCGTTAACAATACAGCTTTAATCTCTCATTACATCATTATTCGATATTAAAAATCACTAAAAATGCAGAATATTTAAAACTTTTATACACTTTCTTTCTATATTGCCCTGAATCGCAACCTTTACATTACATCTCTTCGATTCAAATCTATATCATGAATCGTTACAACAAAATGACTATACAAAGTCTTTCATAATAAAACAATATCCATCTACATTGGATGACTCTACTTATAGCACAGCGACATATTTCATTCAAAACATTAACTATAATTTGAAATTGAACATAACTAATATTCTTGAACATTGATCTCTATAAATCACTTAACAAGTATCTTTACCTTGCATCCTTGACCTACAAAAATGGTTATTTGCAAGAGTGAGCTCGACAGCTCAGCAAGTTCTAACAGTTTCATGCATCACGTATCACATAATACATGCTCAACATAAATCTCATAATAATTAAAGTAACATAGCATACATGCTTTAATTCACATAACAAATATAAAGATTGAGTTCCTTACTCAATTAACATTATTTAACCAAAACAGTGTAGTCATAAATTGACTTTAACATTTCATGATTTCAACATGTATAACATATCATGCTCGCTTACAACATATATAACATATCATGCAATCTACAACAATTCATCAAATTCACGTAGACATGTAGGAACCGAAAGACTTGCCTGGCTCGTGGATTACCAATTATCGAAAAACTTCTTAATATAATCTGCTTCATGATCCTACATAACGTATCACCATACGCATCAATTATTAGTCACTTAGCAACACTTATCAAACGTCTAAGTAAATTCTAATTTACACTTCGTAATTCTCTTCCATTCTCTTGTTTGACATTCGCTGTCAAAATATATGTATAATTAACGATATAAGTTAATTATTACATAGCTAATCTTCATCGTTAGTGAACCAATTAAGATTAACTCATACCTCAATAACTAATAAGTTAATAATTAATCACCACGTAATTTAATCACCTCACATAATCATGTTACATTTCACATAATTAACCAATTATAATTACATCTTACGTCAATCAAATTATATTTCAAGTTAAACATAATTATATTTACTAACATTCATGTTTTATAACTTAGAACAACATCTAATATCGTCGACAGCACTATACTTGCGTATGTGCATGATCGACGCCCTCTGATTGCCTCCGAATACGCATCAGTCACAAAGATGACCATTTTTACCCTTGCTAACGACCTCAAATCAAAAAAATTAAAAAACAAAAGTTGTAGGTCTACTCGTGCTCGTTCCGGATCATCTTGAATCGCCTCAATCGGAGTTCGTATGAAAAAGTTATGGCCATTTTAGTAACGGAGGTCAAAACAGTTTCGCATTACAACAACTAAACCACCCCGGACAGCAAGGGTACCAGCTGGGGCGGGTCCCACAGGGCAAAAACACCCGCTGGGGCGGGTCCAAGGGCTGGTGGAGGGGCTGGTTCGCGAACTGGTGGAGAAATAGGCCAATTTGGCTTATTCCATCACACCGAATTCGAATTTTTCCAACATGACAAACATGGAACATGTGACAAACAATATTTTAAGCTTATTAACATGCTCATAACATAAAAATTTCATATAAACACATAATCACAACCAAGATTTCATGGAATTCGAAGAAAAACACAATTTTAAGCATTCTTGACGAAAATTGCTACTACGAATTCATTTTTCATCCAATTCAAGTGATTCCAATTGTAATCACTTCTATTCTTAACATACTAACATAATACTTAATCAATTTTAACAATAACTCATAATCAACATCAATTTTCATAGTTTCAAAAGCTATTTTTCAGAAATTAGTTCACATAAAATCACTATGAACCCCGTTCTTCTTGTTTATCAAAATTTCATGAATTAAATTGTTAAAACAACCATATAACTCATATATAATCATGTTATATCATATATTACATATAACTTCATGCTTTCATCAATTCCTTTGATAATTTAAGAACTATTTTCAAGATAACTTCATTATAAAACACTATGAACATGATTTCTCCATGTTCATCCTATCTTTGTGAATTAAAACACTTATACAACTATAAAAATCATATATAAACATATACATACACACACACACACATACATATATATATATATATATATATATATATATATGTACACACCCCATACATATATTAAAATCAAGAGCTTTCACACAAAACTTTACAAGAGAACTCTAAAACTATGAAAACATAGAAGAACATAGTTTAAAACTTGTTTTTATAACAATTGATTTCTGAAAATCTTTCATGGTATACAATTACATATGAAAACATATGAACATCATATATACATATAAATTCATGATTATGAAAATCTAATTTGATAAAGACTAAATACAAAACATATGAATTGAGTACAAGGGTTAAGATTATAATCTTACTAGTTTTAATTAAAGAGATGATGAAGATGATGATCCTCTCTTGCATTCTCGAGCTTTTCTTCCTCTTCTCTCTCCTTCTTCTCTAACAATTCTCTCTAACTCTCTTCTTCTTTTTCTTTCTTTGTTTTGACTTAGGCTTTTAAAAACTAATGTATCTTTTAACTTAGCATATATTATACAATATACAATATACAATATACATATATAATATATATGTAACTTATATTATTAATATAGCTAATAAATAATATACTAATTGCTATACTAACTACCACTTATTACATAGGTTACAAAATTTGAAAAGCCCAAGGCCATGTTTGGCAAAATCACATTATTTTTAAAAACTAACTTTTTGAGCTTAAGGCCATGTTTGGTAAAACAAAGCTATTTTAAAAACCGCTTTTTAGCTAAGGTCTTGTTTGGAGAAATAGGGCAAGTACAAGGGCCTTGTTTGGTAAAACCATTTAAAATCTCTTTTAACTCTTTTAATAAATCCTTGTAACACATACTTTTTAATGTTATCCTTTAACTAATTAAAACTCAACATTCTAATTTAATTAATTAAAAGTCTAACATCAATTAATCACATAAAATTGTCACATAATTATAATTACTCGCTAATTATAATTTCATGTAACAATTATCATATCACTACATCTAATTTAATTATCTCAATTAAATTAGAACTATAACATAAAATTATTACATATTAATTAAATATTAAATAATTATTTAATTAATATAATACACTTAATTACATTACTCCATATTAATAACATAATCTCAATAAATAATTCAATTAAAATATTTATTTACTTCAATAAATATTAAAATTAACATTTAAATTCTCTTCACACCAAATCACATATTTCACAATATATATCACATATACATATACTCGTATTCGAACATCTTAAAATAAGAATTTTATTTATTAAATTCTCATTTATTAATTCTTAAAAATCCGGGATGTCACATCTTTCCCTCCTTATAAGGATTCCGTCCTCGGAATCAACGAAACCTCCCTTACTCGGTTTTCACAAAATCTCTTTCACAATTATCGTTGAATAACTTCAACACGTTAACTTAGCAAAAAGTTTTACATATATATATATTTCATTCATTTCTTCAACAACTATTAGGTTTTATTATACAACCTTCAATCAAACCCAATCATATATCAAATACTATATATCTTTAACTCGTTCATTCCGTTCTAAGGATCATTATCGAATACTCTACTCGTCGAATTAATATACTACATAATTCACCATCTATAATTATTCTGGTTATCACACCTTTCTCTCTCTCTCTCTCTCTCTATCTCTCGATTTTCTTTTGCTAGCTAACTTGGAGAATGAAATGAAAATGAGTAAACTCTTTATTTGCAAATGAGATGGGTTTATTTATAAGCTAGCAATTTGTGTAGATATAACTTATATATCTATACTAAATCTCCCAATATCTTCTATCTCCTCTCTCTTATCTTTAGCAAATCTAAGCATAACTCACCAAATCTCTCCATATCTTTCCATATCTTTACAAAATCTATCCAATATCTTTAGTGTGACGCCGCCCCCAAATTCGGACCGCCACAAGGTCACTTGAACTCGGTTTGTCACGTTCTAATATCTAACACCACAATAAATATTACGACTAAATGTCGCATCGCACAGCGGAATAATAAACAACTATTACTGAATAGATTATATTTAATTAATATAATTTATTCACGTCCCAAGGTCTTGAAACTTAAATAGTGATTACATAGCTTAGACACAACTTAAGCATACATAACCTTAACTAGTACATAATAGAATAAGTTCTTATTACAAACATAAAGTTCTATACAAATAAAGCTACTCTGTAGCCTTCCCCTTGCCCTTGTCGGTGCCCGAGGGTCCGCACTGCTCTGCCTTAACTGAAATGTTTTAGGAAAAGTAAGAATGAGCAACAAGTTTGCTCAGCAAGTAATATAACAACAAGGGTGAGTAATATAGTTCTCGAATCTCAAAAGGGTATAACAGAATATGATAGTTCAAAGATAACAAGAATATCAATAGTTCTCAATAACAGTCGCTAAGGACATAATAATATCAATATGATTCAATTCTAAATCAATATAAGATTTCAAGATAACTGAATACTAAGCAATCACTAAGGACTATGAACTTCTACTAGAATTAACAGTATTAAATTGAAAACCCAATCAAAAACAAGTACAACAGGTGATCAGCCTAAACTACCCTATATTATGCATAACATTTAATCATACTTAAGTGCGTGATAGTAGTGTGCATACAAGCCAATCATGTATGATAATAAAACACATACTTTGTAAATAATCTTATTTATTTATTAATAAAATATTCATTTAAGGCATTTAATTATCTACATGGTGTTGTTTTTATAATATGTAAATTACCCATAGTTTTAAGCAATGCTTTTAGAATCATGATGAGATCATGCTAATGAGATCTAAATTCTTAGAAAGCTTAAAAACTAAAATAGTTCCCAATCGTGGGATTACTAAAATAAGGATTAGTAAATTTGGATAGATTGGTACATATATTGCTTGCTCATTGGATGAGGATGACTGATCTCATGGTCATTTGTGTGGAGACACTAAAGCAAGTATGTAGGTACTTATTGAAGAATAAGTTCACTGAACGTGACTCGCTATGGAATACCTAATGGAGTTTTACTCGCCTGTCAATAGGAATTCCTAATGTAATAGTAGTACAAGTGATCCTTGGACTTGAGATAATCATAGTATCTTGTATGTAACAAATTATACTTTGACTTATTCCTTAAGGCCTTTTAAGGTATATATAGGGTATGCTTGGGTATAATGAGTTACATATAGAGATAGTGTATGATCAATAAAGAATCTACCACCTCTAGTAAAAGAGGAGATATGTCCTATGTGATTCGTTAAATGACAACCCAAGAATCCTTGGCCAAGGTGGAATGAAATTAGAAAGAGGTTTATAATTTGCATTATTTGGAGTTGGGCGTTTTCTAATCGAAATACATATGATTAAATAAATTAAGACTTGACAGTAAATCCATGTCTTATATTTAATTGGGACATTGTTGATAGTAGTGTGCATACAAGCCAATCATGTATGATGACAAAGCAGATACTTTGTAAACAATCTTATTTATTTATTAATAAAATATTCATTTAAGGCATATAATTATCTACATGGTGCTGTTTTTATAATATGTAAATAACCCATAGTTTTAAGCAATGCTTTTAGAATTATGATGAGATCATGATAATGAGATCTAAATTCTTAGAAAGCTTAAAAACTAAAATAGTTCCCAATTGTGGGATTACTAAAATGGGGATTAGTAAATCCGGATAGATTGGTACATATGTTGCTTGCTCATTGGATGAGGATGACTGATCTCATGGTCATTTGTGTGGAGACACTAAAGCAAGTATGTAGGTGCTTATTAGAGAATAAGTTCACTGAACGTGACTCGCTATGGAATACCTATTGGAGTTTTACTCGCCTGTCAATATGAATTCCTAATGTGATAGTAGTACATGTGATCCTTGGACTTGAGATCATCATAGTATCTTGTATATAACAAATTATACTTTGACTAATTCCTTAAGGCCCTTTAAGGCATATATAGGGTATGCTTGGGTGTAATGAGTTACATATGGAGATAATGAATGATCAATAAAGAATCTACCACCTCTAGTAAAAGAGGAGATATGTCCTATGTGATTCGTTAAATGACAACCCAGGAATCCTTGGCCAAGGTAAAATGAAATTAGAAAGAGGTTTCTAATTTGCATTATTTGGAGTTATGCAATTTCTAATCGAAATACATATGATTAAATAAATTAAGACTTGACAGTAAATCCATGTCTTATATTTAATTGGGACATTGTATGGTGGAAGGATTGAATTGTATTGTAACTATTAACTCACAGGTTCTTTTATGATTAATGTTGAAATCTATATTATCTGAAAAGTCGTTGATCGCTAGGGAGGCTTATCCCTATTGTAGAATAAATGTTATTTATTTAAATAGATTATTAGTTTAATTTGTTTATTTAAATAAGATTAGAATTGTTCTAATTGATTTATTCACAACCGGTTTAATATGGAGAACCTAAAGGGTCACACCATAAAAGGAAGAAGAATTATTTAAGAAGAAAATGGCATGATAGTAATAATGCATTAAGTATAATTAATTTAATCTATGATGATAGAATAAATTAAATAGCTTAATGTTTATTATTTAATATTTTAGAAATATTAAATATAAATTAATAAGAGGAATCTTATTAATATTATTATTATTATTATTATTTTAATTCTAAAGGTGTTTAGGAATTAATATAATATCAGTACTCTCTCTCAATCCTAATAAAGATTAGGATATAAATTAATTAAAAGTATTTAATTAATTAATTAAATAAAACCCTATTCTAATTGGATTAGGAGGGTTAACCTAATATCTATATAAGAGAGTCTTATATCAGAAATAAGGTACGTGAATTTTTCAAGAGTTGGGAGTACACATATTCTATAGAGATAGAAACAAGGGTTAAGCCAATAACCCATCTTACTGAGTTCTTCATCTTCCTTGGTGGATCACCGTTAGAGGCCAAACATTTGGGTGGCTGACATTGATCAAGGGAAGGAGCCACTACAGAGGAATCAAAGGAATCAAAGGAGTATAACTTGTACCTGAGGAAGCTTGGATCTTCAAAGGTATAATTCTGTTTTTCATTCACTGATAATTGATGCATAAGAATGATCATGGTAATGGGTTTGTATAAATTTTTGAAAACCTAGTTTTTTACGCTTCCACCTTATTTATGTGATTTGATTGCATGATTGCGTTACATACAAACTCAACAGTGGTATCAAAGCCAATCTTATGCTAATTATCAGTCTATGTGATTCCATACATGTATGATATGCGATTGGATCGAGTTCTGGGCAACAAAAATTTTTTCAGATTCTGCGAAGCTGCGCAGCTGCGCCGGTACAAGGCAATATTGCTACGCAGCTGCGCCGGGTGCTGTTCCTGGTTTTCATGCTGCGCAGCTGCGCCGGTTCCCTTTACATTATTGGCGCAGCTGCGCCACTGGACAGGAACTGAAATGTTTTTTTATTTTATTTAATTAAATGAATGGTTTATTTAATTAATAAAGGTTTAAAATAAAGATGTTTATTTTATATGAAATGAGATTTCAGAATTGATAAAATTAAAGAGTTTAATTTGGAATTATTTTTGAATGAACTAAAGGAGTTTATTTTTCCAAAAACAAAGTTTAGCAAACTTTTGCCCATTAACTGATATTAATACATATATGGAATGAATTTATTTTCATGAGATGAATAAGTTTTATTGATACGTATGATGATATGTATGGTAATAAAAGGGATTGATTATGGACTATGACCAATGTGATTGGATTTTATTTTGGATGAATGCTTGAATGAATGGGTTTTATAAAATGGGGTCTGCGTACCTCGTCTTCTCTAGTTTTATTCTCGATGTAAATTCTATCTCCTTTCTATGTACTTCCCCTTGACTGCTGATCAAGGTTTCTATTTAATTTTAAATAGTTAATGTAATAGAGATAGTTAGAATTATTTTGAAAAAATTGGAGACCAAGGAGCAAGGAACGCGTGAAGACTCATTTGTATGGAGCCAGGGTTTAAATGTAATAGTTATATTTAAATTTAAATTCTTGCACTCCTAGGTTTGACCTTTTGGTTCACTTGGTGGCTCTAGTGAACCAAACTAGAATAAAAGTCCATAATCAATCCGGGCAGAATACAGTATTCTATATTGCATGCTAAA
Organism: Panax stipuleanatus; assembly: GCA_020205555.1. NCBI lineage: Eukaryota > Viridiplantae > Streptophyta > Magnoliopsida > Apiales > Araliaceae > Panax > Panax stipuleanatus. The sequence continues at coordinate 106,502,836 of CM035122.1, forward strand.
TATTATATATATTATATTTTATACAAACATGCTACACATGTTTAATAAAATGACGCGTATTTTATATATATATGTGCATGCGCGCTTAAAAAGATGAGACAAATAATAACAAACCCCTCAAAGAAATAATATTAAGTCTGAAGTGTTCAAATGATATTTAGAATATCGAACGTCGCCTTCTAGCATGATTAGTTAATAGAGTATTAAATATTTAATATGAGTTTGTTGTGCTATCCACAATGCGAGTATTGAATATTTAATATGTTAATTAATCACATTTGATGCTTATCAAGAAAATTGAACGATCTAATCTTGTTGTGCTATCCACAAGGACGAAAATTTTTCTTTTTTGAATTTATGGAAGTGCTAGGCTGGACTTAACTTAAATCATTTTAGTTCGGATGTGCACACACATGACCATTATGATTTAAGAGGCAAAATAAAAGGAGTTACATGGTGATGTAATTGACAAGAGTTGTCTACCTATTTATTTGTATATCGCTTGTTGTGCTATCCACAAGGTTATATACATTTGAAATGGGATCCTTAATCTCACTAGCAAATCTTTAATTAGATGTTGCCGAACTATATGAGTGAGGGTAATATAGTTTGATGAAAATAGTGGGAGATACCAATTTAAAATAAAGACCTAAATTTATTTTGGTATGCAAAGTTAATAAAATGAATGTTTGCTAAAATGTTGTCTTTTCACATGCAGAATTTTAAAAATATCAAAATCACTAATCTCACTACGAAGCATACTTGATGCAAATAAGCTTACCGACCCGAATTATGAGGACTGGCTAAGAAATCTGAGAATTGTTCTCACTGCTGAAAAGATTTCTTATGTCCTAAATTCCACTATCCCTGAATCTGTTTCAGAAACAGCCTCTGAGGAAGAGATTGCCACTTTCAATAAGTGGCAAGATGATGCATCTGTGGCTCAATGCATCATGCTCGCATCCATGAATAACGAGCTTCAGCGTCAGCACGAAAAAATGGATGCTCCTGCTATGCTGCTTCACCTCAAGGAGTTGTATGGTGAACAGAGTAGGACTGCTAGATATGAGATATCTAAGGAGCTCTTCCGATCTCGGATGAACGAGGGCACTGCCGTCGAGACTCATGTTCTGAAGGTAATCAATTTGATTGAACGCCTTGGACAGCTTGGGTTCGTCATGGATGGGGAGTTGAGTCAAGACTTGGTCTTGCAGTCACTCCCTGAGACCTTCTCGCAGTTTGTGGTTAATTTTCACATGAATAAGCTAGATGTCAGCTTACCTGAGCTGCTTAATATGCTGAAAACTGCAGAAGGTCACTTCTCATCCAAGAAGAACCATGTCTTGATGGTGGATTCTTCCAATAAAAGGAAGAGGCCCAAGGTGTCTTCTGAAAAGAAGAAATCTAAGAAGGCTAAGGGAAAAGGGAAAGAAAAGGAGCAAAAGAAACCTGAACCAGCTAAAGGAATGTGCTTTCATTACAATAAGCTGGGACATTGGAAGAGGAACTGCAAGAAGTTTATAGCAGAGAAGAAGCTTGGAGAAGCTTTGACTTCCAATCAAGGTTTGTTTATGATTGAAATTAATTTTTTTGAAAGTTATAATTCTACTTGGGTATTGGATACCGGCTGTGGTTCTCACATATATAATACTGTGAAGGGACTGGTCAGAAGTAGAAAGCTGAACAATGATGAGGTGATCCTACGAGTGGGGAATGGAGCAAAGGTTGCTGCATTAGCTGTAGGAACTTATTGTTTAGCAATGCCTTCGGACAAATCCATTTATCTTAATAATTGTTATTATGTTCTGAATATTATTAAAAACATTATTTCAATTTTTGTATTGGATATGGAAGGTTTTGACGTTATTATAAAGAACAATGGTTGTTCTATTTATAGAGACGATGTTTTATATGGTATTGGAAATTTGCAAAATGGACTTTATACACTTGACTTACAAGAAAATATATTTCAAATTGAACAAATTAAGAAAAGGAAAAAAGATGATATTAATTATACCTATATGTGGCACTGTAGACTCGGTCATATCAATGAAATAAGATTATCCAAGTTACATAAAGATGGGCTCCTCGAGCTATCTGATTATGAATCATATCCAACTTGTGAATCTTGTCTCATGGGTAAAATGACTAAATCTCCTTTTAGTGGAAAAGGAGAGAGAGTTACAGAGTTGTTGGCATTGATTCACACAGACGTTTGTGGACCTATGACAACAAGTGCATGGGGTGGGTATTCTTATTTTATTACTTTCACTGATGATCACTCAAGATTTGGATATGTGTATTTAATGAAATACAAATCAGAATCATTTGAAAAGTTCAAAGAGTTCAGAAGTGAAGTAGAGAAACAAACGGGCAAGAGTATTAAGATACTTCGATCAGATCGAGGTGGAGAATACTTAAGCAGTGAGTTTCTCAATTGTCTCAGAGAAAATGGTATAATCTCACAATGGACTCCTCCAGGTACACCACAGTTAAATGGAGTATCTGAAAGGAGAAATCGAACACTGTTGGACATGGTTCGATCCATGATGAGTTTTATCGACCTTCCAATTTCCTTCTGGGGATATGCCCTAGAAACGGCTGCATACCTACTTAACAAGGTACCTACCAAATCCGCCCAAAGACTCCATATGAGATGTGGATAGGGAGGAAACCAAATCTTAAGCATGTTAAGACTTGGGGTTGTCCAGCTTATGTCAAAAAGTTTGAAAATGATAAGCTACACACTAAATCCGATAAGTGTAGATTTGTGGGATACCCTAAAGAAACCGTAGGGTATTATTTCTATCATCCAACTGATCAAAAGGTGTTTGTTGCGAAACATGCTACCTTCTTGGAGAAAGAGTTTATCCATGAAGGGGTCAGTGGGAGCAAGATATATCTTGAAGAAGTTCAAGAACCACAAGTTACCACGGACCAAAGTCAGGTACCTAACCAAGTAGAAGAACCTACTGTACCACACCCTGTTCGTAAATCTGGAAGAGTACCGAAGATACCTGAGAGGTATGGATTCGTTATAGAGGATAACGATGAGGTACACATCATGAATGATGATGATCCATTGAATTACGAACAGGCTATGAGTAATAAAGACTCAGGGAAATGGCTTGAAGCCATGAAATCCGAAATGGACTCCATGTATGAAAACAAAGTATGGTCTTTGGTTTCACCACCTGAAGGTATTAAACCTATTGGGTGTAAACGGGTTTTTAAGAAAAAGACTGGAGCAGACGGAAAGGTAGAGACCTATAAGGCCCGACTGGTTGCAAAAGGTTTCAAACAAAGACAAGGAGTTGACTATGATGAAACCTTCTCACCAGTAGCCATGCTCAAGTCCATTCGGATTTTGCTTGCGATTGCAGCTTACAACGACAATGAGATCTGGCAGATGGACGTGAAAACAGCCTTCCTCAATGGGAAACTTGAGGAGGATGTGTATATGACACAGCCAGAGGGATTTATTTCAAAAGTTGGAACAAATCAAGTCTGTAAGCTACAACGATCCATTTATGGGTTGAAGCAAGCTTCTCGTAGATGGAACATTCGTTTTGATGAGACAATCAAAGAGTTTGATTTTATCAAAAATGAGGATGAACCATGTGTATACAAGAAGGTTAGTGGGAGCGCAGTATCATTCCTTGTATTATATGTTGATAATATATTACTGATAGGGAATGACATTCCTATGTTACAATCCATTAAAATCTGGTTATCTAAAAACTTCTCCATGAAGGACTTGGGTGAAGCATCCTATATTTTGGGGATAAAGATCTATAGAGATAGATCTAAAAGGATGCTCGGCTTATCCCAAGGAACGTACATTGATACGATGCTAAAGAGGTTTAGCATGGAAGATTCCAAAAGAGGTCTCATGCCGATGAGCCATGGAATAAATCTCTCCAAGAAACAGGCCCCAAAGACACCTGAAGAGAGAGACCGTATGAGTAAGATCCCTTATGCTTCTGCAATAGGATCTATCATGTACGGTATGATATGTACTAGACCGGATGTTGCTCACGCACTTAGTGTAACAAGCAGATACCAGTCGAATCCAGGAGAAGAGCACTGGAAGGCAGTGAAAAATATCCTGAAGTACTTGAGAAGGACTAAAGATATTTTTCTTGTCTACAGTGGGTCTAAATTAAAACTCGAGGGATTCACGGACTCAAGTTTTCAAACAGACCAAGATGACAGTAAATCTATTTCAGGGTATGTGTTTACCTTGAACGGAGGTGCAGTGAGTTGGAAGAGTTCCAAGCAGCAAACAGTTGCTGATTCAGTGGCAGAGGCAGAGTATATAACTGTAAGTGAAGCTGCAAGTTGATGTTTCGGATGAAAAGTTCATTACAGAACTAGGAATAGTTTCTAAGTCATATCTTGAATCTAAACATGTGTTGCGGCACTTTGATTAAAGAAATCATTGAAAGAGGAGAGTGTAGACTCTCAAGACAACATTGCATATCTATTTACTAAAGCTTTAACACAACAGCAGTTTGATCGTCACTTAGAGAAGATGGGTATGAGATACCATGGCGATTGGCTTTAGTGCAAGTGGGAGATTGATAGTAGTGTGCATACAATCCAATCATGTATGATGATAAAGCACATACTTTGTAAACAATCTTATTTATTTAATAATAAAATATTCATTTAAGGCATATAATTATCTACATGGTGCTGTTTTTATAATATGTAAATAACCCGTAGTTTTAAGCAATGCTTTTAGAATCATGATGAGATCATGATAATGAGATCTAAATTCTTAGAAAGCTTAAAAACTAAAATAGTTCCCAATTGTGGGATTACTAAAATGGGGAGTAGTAAATCCGGATAGATTGGTACATATGTAGCTTGCTCATTGGATGAGGATGACTGATCTCATAGTCATTTGTGTGGAGACACTAAAGCAAGTATGTAGGTGCTTATTGGAGAATAAGTTCACTGAACGTGACTCGCTATGGAATACCTAATGGAGTTTTACTCGCCTGTCAATAGGAATTCCTAATGTGATAGTAGTACATGTGATCCTTGGACTTGAGATCATCATAGTATCTTGTATGTAACAAATTATACTTTGACTAATTCCTTAAGGCCTTTTAAGGCATATATAGGGTATGCTTGGGTGTAATGAGTTACATATGGAGATAATGAATGATCAATAAAGAATCTACAACCTCTAGTAAAAGAGGAGATATGTCCTATGTGATTCGTTAAATGACAACCCAGGAATCCTTGGCCAAGGTAGAATGAAATTAGAAAGAGGTTTCTAATTTGCATTATTTGGAGTTCTGCATTTTCTAATCGAAATACATATGATTAAATAAATTAAGACTTGACAGTAAATCCATGTCTTATATTTAATTGGGACATTGTATGGTGGAAGGATTGAATTGTACGGTAACTATTAACTCACAGGTTCTTTTATGATTAATGTTGAAATCTATATTATCTGAAAAGTCAGTTGATCGCTAGGGAGGCTTATCCCTATTGTAGAATAAATGTTATTTATTTAAATAGATTATTAGTTTAATTTGTTTATTTAAATAAGATTAGAATTGTTCTAATTGATTTATTCACAACCGGTTTAATATGGAGAACCTAAAGGGTCACACCATAAAAGGAAGAAGAATTATTTAAGAAGAAAATGGCATGATAGTAATAATGCATTAAGTATAATTAATTTAATCTATGATGATAGAATAAATTAAATAGCTTAATGTTTATTATTTAATATTTTAGAAATATTAAATATAAATTAATAAGAGGAGTCTTATTAATATTATTATTATTATTATTATTTTAATTCTAAAGGAGTTTAGGAATTAATATAATATCAGTACTCTCTCTCAATCCTAATAAAGATTAGGATATAAATTAATTAAAAGTATTTAATTAATTAATTAAATAAAACCCTATTCTAATTGGATTAGGAGGGTTAACCTAATATCTATATAAGAGAGTCTTATATCAGAAATAAGGTACGTGAATTTTTCAAGAGTTGGGAGTACACATATTCTATAGAGATAGAAACAAGGGTTAAGCCAATAACCCATCTTACTGAGTTCTTCATCTTCCTTGGTGGATCACCGTTAGAGGCCAAACATTTGGGTGGCTGACATTGATCAAGGGAAGGAGCCACTACAGAGGAATCAAAGGAATCAAAGGAGTAGAACTTGTACCTGAGGAAGCTTGGATCTTCAAAGGTATAATTCTGTTTTTCATTCACTGATAATTGATGCATAAGAATGATCATGGTAATGGGTTTGTATAAATTTTTGAAAACCTAGTTTTTTACGCTTCCGCCCTATTTATGTGATTTGATTGCATGATTGCGTTACATACAAACCCAACAATTGTATGGTGGAAGGATTGAATTGTACGGTAACTATTAACTCACAGGTTCTTTTATGATTAATGTTGAAATCTATATTATCTGAAAAGTCGTTGATCGCTAGGGAGGCTTATCCTTATTGTAGAATAAATGTTATTTATTTAAATAAATTATTAGTTTAATTTATTTATTTAAATATGATTAGAATTTTTCTAATTGATTTATTCACAACCGATTTAATATGGAGAACCTAAAGGGTCACACCATAAAAGGAAGAAGAATTATTTAAGAAGAAAATGACATGATAGTAATAATGCATTAAGTATAATTAATTTAATCTATGGTGATAGAATAAATTAAATAGCTTAATGTTTATTATTTAATATTTTAGAAATATTAAATTTTAATTAATAAGAGGAGTCTTATTAATATTATTATTATTTTAATTCTAAAAGAGTTTAAGAATTAATATAATATCAGTACTCTCTCTCAATCCTAATAAGATTAGGATATAAATTAATTAAAAGTGTTTAATTAATTAAATAAATAAAACCCTATTCTAATTGGATTAGGAGGGTTAACCTAATATCTATATAAGAGAGTCTTATATCAGAAATAAGGTACGTGAATTTTTCCAAGGGTTGGGAGTACACATATTCTATAGAGATAGAAACAAGGGTTAAGCCAATAACCCATCTTCCTGAGTTCTTCATCTTCCTTGGTGGATCACCGTTAGAGGCCAAACATTTAGGTGACTGACATTTATCAAGGGAATGAGCCACTACAGAGGAATCAAAGGAATCAAAGGAGTAGAACTTGTACCTGAGGAAGCTTGGATCTTCAAAGGTATAAATCCATCTTCTCCTTCTATGTATTGACTGATAATTGATGCACAAGAAAGATCATGGTTAAGGGTTTGTAAGGAATTTTAAATTTAATTTTTATCCCTTCCGCTGCGTTTATGTAATTTGATTGCATGCTTATGTTTCTAGCAAACCCAACAGTGGTATCAGAGCCAATCTTGTGCTAATTATCAGTTTATGTGATTCCATACATGTATCATATGCGATTGGATCGAGTTCTTGGGCAACAAAAATTTTTCAGATTCTGCAAAACTGCGCCGGTGCAAGGCCTTCTTGCTGCGCAGTTGCGCCGGTGTTTGTTCCTGGTTTTCATGCTGCGCAGCTGCGCCGGTTCTTTTTACATTCTTGGAGCAGCTGCGCCAATGGACAGGAACTAGAAAATTTTTCTTTTTTTTTTGATTAATTAAATAAATGGTTTATTTAATTAATAAAAGTTTAAAATAAAGATGTTTATTTTATATGAAATATGATTTTAGAATTGCTAAAATTAAAGAGTTTAATTTGGATTTGTTTTTGAATGAAATAAAGTAGTTTATTTTTCCAAAAACAAAGTTTAGCAAACTTTTGCCCATTAACTGATATTAATATATATATGGAATGAATTTACTTTCATGAGATGAATAAGTTTTATTGATATGTATTATGTATGTTAATAAAAGGGATTGATTATGGACTATGACCAATGTGATTGAATTTTATTTTGGATGAATGCTTGAATGTATGAGTTTTATAAAATGGGGTCTGCGTACCTCGTCTTTTTTGGTTTTCTTCTTATTGTAAATTCTATCTCTCTCCTATGTACTCCCCCTTGACTGTTGATCAAGGTTTCTATTTAAATGAAACAGTTTATGTAGTAGGATTAGTTAGAATTTTTGAAGAACTGGAGATCAAGGAGCAAGAGCGCTTGAAGACCCATTTGTATGGAGCCCGGGTTTAAATGTAATCGTTACGTTTAAATTTAAATTCTTGCACTCCTAGGTTTGACGTTTTGGTTCATTTGGTGGCTCTAGTGAACCAAACTAGAATAAAAGTCCATAATCAATCCGGGTAGAATATAGTATTCTATATGTCATGCTAAATATTATATATATATATATATATTATATTTTATGCTAACATGCTTCGCATGTTTAATAAAATAACGCGTATTTTATATATATATGTGCATGCGCGCTAAACATGATGAGACAAATAATAACAAACTCCTCAAAAAAATAATATTTAGTCCGAAGCGTTCAAATGATATTTGGAATATCGAACGTCGCCTTCTAGCATGATTAATTAATAGAGTATTAAATATTTAATATGAGTTCGTTGTGCTATCCACAAAGCGAGTATTGAGTATTTAAGATGTTAATTAATCGCATTTGATGCTTATCAAGAAAATTGAACGATCTAGTCTTGTTGTGCTATCCACAAGGACGAACATTTTTCTTTTTTGAATTTATGGAAGTGCTAGGCTGGACTTAACTTAAATCATTTTAGTTCGGATGCGCACACACATGACCATTATGATTTAATAGGAAAAATAAAAGGAGTTACATGGTGATGTAATTGACAAGAGTTGTCTACCTATTTATTTGTATATCGCTTGTTGTGCTATCCACAAGGTTATATACATTTGAAATGGGATCCTTAATCTCACTAGCAAATCTTTAGTTAGATATTGCCGAACTATATAACTGAGGGTAATATAGTTTGATGGAAATAGTGGGAGATACCAATTTAAAATAAAGACCTAAATTTATTTTGGTATGCCAAGTTAATAAAATGAATGTTTGCTGAAATGTTATTTTCTTTCACATGCAGAATTTTAAAAATGTCTAAATCACTAATCTCACTACGAAGCATACTTGATGCAAATAAGCTTACCTGGCCGAATTATGAGGACTGGCTAAGAAATCTGAGAATTGTTGTACACTGCTGAAAAGATTTCTTACGTCCTAAATTCAACTATCCCTGAATCTGTTTCGGAAATAGCCTCTGAGGAAGAGATTGCCACTTTCAATAAGTGGCAAGATAATGCATCTGTGGCTCAATGTATCATGCTCGCATCCATGAATAACAAGCTTCAGCGTCAGCACGTAAACATGGATGCTCCTACTACGCTGCTTCACCTCAAGGAGTTGTATGGTGAACAGAGTAGGACTGCTAGATATGAGAATCTAAAGAGCTCTTCCGATCTCGGATGACCGAGGGTACTGCAGTCGAGACTCATGTCCTGAAAGTGATTGATTTGATTGAACGCCTTGGACAGCTTGGGTTCATCATGGATGGGGAGTTGAGTCAAGACTTGGTCTTGCAGTCACTCCCCGAGACCTTCTCGCAGTTTGTGGTTAATTTTCACATGAATAAGGTAGATGTTAGCTTATCTGAGCTGCTTAACATGCTAAAAATTGTAGAAGGTCACTTCCCATCCAAGAAGAACCATGTCTTGTTGGTGGATTCTTCCAATAAAAGGAAGAGGCCCAAGGTATCTTCTGAAAAGAAGAAATTCGAGCCAACTAAAGGAATGTGTTTTCATTGCAACGAGCCGGGACTTTGGAAGAGGAACTGCAAGAAATTTCTAGCAAAGAAGAAGCTTGGAGTAGCTTCGACTTCCAATCAAGGTTTGTTTATGATTGAAATTAATTTTTCTAAAAGTCATAATTCTACTTGGGTATTGGATACCGGCTGTGGTTCTCATATATGTAATACTGTGCAAGGACTGGTCAGAAGTAGAAAGCTGAGCAATGATGAGGTCATCTTACGAGTGGGAAATGGAGCAAAGGTTACTGCATTAGCTGTAGGGACTTATTGTTTAGTAATGCCTTCAGGCAAGTCCATTTATCTAAATAATTGTTGTTTTGTTCCGAATATTATTAAAAATATTATTTCAATTTCTGTATTGGATATGAAAGGTTTTGACGTTATTATAAAGAACAATGGTTGTTCTATTTATATAGACGATGTTTTATATGGTATTGAAAATTTGCGAAATGGGCTTTATATACTTGACTTGCAAGAAACTATATTTCAAATTGAACAAACTAAGAAAAGAAAAGAGATGATATTAATTATACCTACATGTGGCACTGTAGACTCGGTCATATCAATGAAACAAGATTATCCAAGTTGCATAAGGATGGGCTCCTAGAGCTATCCGATTGTGAATCATATCCAACTTGTGAATCTTGTCTCATGGGTAAAATGACTAAATCTCCTTTTAGTGGAAAAGGAGAAAGAGTTACAGAGTTGTTGGCATTGATTCACATAGACGTTTGTGGACATATGACAACAAGTGCACGGGGTAGGTATTCTTATTTTATTACTTTCACTGATGATCACTCAAGATTTGGATATGTGTATTTAATGAAATACAAGCCAGAATCATTTGAAAAGTTCAAAGAGTTTAGAAGTGAAGTAGATAAACAAACGGACAAGAGTATTAAGATAATTTGATCAGATCGAGGTGGAGAATACTTAAGTGGTGAGTTTCTCAATTGTCTCAAAGAAAATGGTATAATCTCACAATGGACTCCTCCAGGTACACCACAGTTAAATAGAGTATCTGAAAGGAGAAATCGAACACTATTAGACATGGTTCGATCCATGATGAGTTTTACCGACCTTCCAATTTCCTTCTAGGGATATGCCCTAGAAACGGCTTCATACCTACTTAACAAGGTACCTACCAAATCCACCCCAAAGACTCCATATGAGATGTGGAAGGGGAGAAAACCAAATCTTAAGTATGTTAAGACTTGGGGTTGTCCATCTTATGTCGAAAAAATTGAAAATGATAAGCTACAGACTAAATCCGATAAGTGTAGATTTGTGGGATACCCTAAAGAAACTGTAGGGTTTTATTTCTATCATCCAACTGATCAAAAGGTGTTTGTTGCGAAACATGCCGCCTTCTTAGAAAAGGAGTTTATCCATGAAGGGGTCAGTGGGAGTAAGATATATCTTGAAGAAGTTCAAGAACCACAAGTTACCACAAATCAAAGTCAGGTACCTGACCAAGTAGAAGAACCTATTGTACCACACCCTATTTGTAAATCTGGAAGAGTACTAAAGATGCCTGAGAGGTATGGATTCGTCATAGAGGATGACGATGAGGTACACATCATGAATGATGAAGATCCAATAAATTACGAACAGGCTATGAGTAATAATGACTCATGGAAATGGCTTGAAGCCATGAAATCCGAAATGGACTCCATGTATGAGAACAAAGTATGGACTTTGGTTTCACCACCTGAAGGCATTAAGCCTATTGGGTGTAAATGGGTCTTTAAAAGAAAGACTAGAGCAGACGGGAAGGTAGAAACCTATAAAGCCCGACTGGTTGCAAAAGATTTCAAATAAAGACAAGGAGTTGACTATGATGAAACCTTCTCACCGGTAGCCATGCTCAAGTCCATTCGGATTTTGCTTGCGATTGCAGCATATAATGACTATGAACTTTGGCAGATGGAAGTGAAAACGGCCTTCCTCAATGGGAAACTAGAGGAGGATGTGTATATGACATAGCCAGAGGGATTTGTTTCAAAGGTTAGAACAAATCAAGTCTGTAAGCTACAATAATCCATTTATGGGTTGAAGCAAGCTTCTCGTAGATAGAACATTCATTTTGATGAGACAATCAAAGAGTTTGATTTTATCAAAAACGAGGATGAACCATGTGTATACAAGAAGGTTAGTGGGAGCGCAGTATCATTCCTTGTATTATATGTTGATGATATATTACTAATAGGGAATGACATTCCTATGTTACAATCAATTAAAATCTGGTTATCTAAAAACTTCTCCATGAAGGACTTGGGTGAAGCATCCTATATTTTGGGAATAAAGATCTATAGAGATAGATCTAAAAGGATGCTCAGCTTATCCCAAGGAACGTACATTGATATGATGCTAAAGAGGTTTAGCATGGAAGATTCCAAAAGAGGTCTCATGCCGATGAGCCATGGAATACATCTCTCCAAGAAATAGGCCCCAAAGACACCTGAGGAGAGAGGCCGTATGAGTAAGATCCCTTATGCTTCTGCAATAGGATCTATTATATACAGTATGATATGTACTAGACTGGATGTTGCTCATGCACTTAGTGTAACGAGTAGATACCAGTCGAATCCTGGAGAAGAGCACTAGAAGGCACTGAAGAATATCCTAAAGTTCTTGAGAAGGACTGAAGATATTTTTCTTGTCTACGGTGGGTCTGAATTAAAACTCGAGGGATTCACGGACTCAAGTTTTCAAACAGACCAAGATGACAGTAAATCTATTTCAGGGTATGTGTTTACCTTGAACAGAGGCGCAATGAGTTGGAAGAGTTCCAAGCAGTAAATAGTAGCTGATTCAGTGACAGAGGCAGAGTATATAGTTGCAAGTGAAGCTGCAAAGGAAGCTGTTTGGATGAAGAAGTTCATAACTGAACTTGGTGTGGTTTCTAGCATTGGAGAAGCAGTTCCTATATACTGTGACAACACCGGAGTGGTTGCACAGGCTAAGGAACCCAGGTCTCATCAGAAATTCAAACACGTGTTGCGGCGATTTCACTGATCAGGGAGATCATTGAAAGAGGAGACATCACCTTGGAGCGTGTGGACTCTCAAGACAACATTGCAGATCCATTTACTAAAGCTCTAACACAACAGCAGTTTGATCATCACTTAGAGAAGATATGTATGAGATACCGTGGCGATTGGCTTTAGTGCAAGTGGGAGATTGATAGTAGTGTGCATACAAGCCAATCATGTATGATGATAAAGCACATACTTTGTAAACAATCTTATTTATTTATTAATAAAATATTCATTTAAGGCATTTAATTATCTACATGGTGCTGTTTTTATAATATATAAATAACCCATAGTTTTAAGCAATGCTTTTAGAATCATGATGAGATCATGCTAATGAGATCTAAATTCTTAGAAAGCTTAAAAACTAAAATGGTTCCCAATCGTGGGATTATTAAAATGAGGATTAGTAAATCCGGATAGATTGGTACATATATTGCTTGCTCATTGGATGAGGATGATTAATCTCATGGTCATTTGTGTGGAGACACTAAAGCAAGTATGTAGGTGATTATTGGAGAATAAGTTCACTGAACGTGACTCGCTATGGAATACCTAATGGAGCTTTACTCGCCTGTCAATAGGAATTCCTAATATAATAGTAGTACAAGTGATCCTTGGACTTGAGATCATCATAGTATCTTGTATGTAACAAATTATACTTTGACTTATTCCTTAAGGCCTTTTAAGGTATATATAGGGTATGCTTGGGTATAATGAGTTACATATGGAGATAATGTATGATCAATAAAGAATCTATCACCTCTAGTAAAAGAGGAGATATGTCCTATGTGATTCGTTAAATGACAACCTAGGAATCCTTGACCAAGATGGAATGAAATTAGAAAGAGGTTTATAATTTGCATTATTTGGAGTTGTGCGTTTTCTAATCGAAATACATATGATTAAATAAATTAAGACTTGACAGTAAATCCATGTCTTATATTTAATTGGGACATTGTATGGTGGAAGGATTGAATTGTACGGTAACTATTAACTCACAGGTTCTTTTATGATTAATGTTGAAATCTATATTATCTGAAAAGTCGTTGATCGCTAGGGAGGCTTATCCCTATTGTAGAATAAATGTTATTTATTTAAATAGATTATTAGTTTAATTTATTTATTTAAATAAAATTAGAATTGTTCTAATTGATTTATTCACAACCGGTTTAATATGGAGAACCTAAAGGGTCACACCATAAAAGGAAGAAGAATTATTTAAGAAGAAAATGGCATGATAGTAATAATGCATTAAGTATAATTAATTTAATCTATGGTGATAGAATAAATTAAATAGTTTAATGTTTATTATTTAATATTTTAGAAATATTAAATATAAATTAATAAGAGGAGTCTTATTAATATTATTATTATTTTAATTCTAAAGGAGTTTAGGAATTAATATAATATCAGTACTCTCTCTCAATCCTAATAAGATTAGGATATAATTTAATTAAAAGTGTTTAATTAATTAATTAAATAAAACCCTATTCTAATTGGATTAGGAGGGTTAACCTAATATCTATATAAGAGAGTCTTATATCAGAAATAAGGTACGTGAATTTTTCCAAGGGTTGGGAGTACACATATTCTATAGAGATAGAAACAAGGGTTAAGCCAATAACCCATCTTCCTGAGTTCTTCATCTTCCTTGGTGGATCACCGTTAGAGGCCAAACATTTGGGGGCTGACATTGATCAAAGGAAGGAGCCACTACATAGGAATCAAAGGAATCAAAGGAGTAGAACTTGTACCTGAGGAAGCTTGGATCTTCAAAGGTATAATTCCATCTTCTCCTTCTGTGTATTGACTAATAATTGATGCACAAGAAAGATCATGGTTAAGGGTTTGTAAGAAATTTTAAAATTTAATTTTTATCCCTTCCGTTGCGTTTACGTAATTTGATTGCATGCTTATATTTCTAGCAAACCCAACAGTGCGCACGTCGGTCTCCCGACAAATATATATCCCCTTCAAAGAAGGCTGTTCAACTCAGCTAACACAAGAATTCCGCACCATTCAATTGGTTTGGACAACTTTCTAATCATGTTATAAGTCTAGCCGAATCAATTGGCATAGACGGCTCTTTAAATGAATAAGCGAATAATTATAAGTTCAATACTCGAATCAAAGTTCAAGAATAAACAACTCTATTCTATTTATGAGGCATTATGTCATAGGATAAGAATCATGCTTTCAATTATTTACTTGTATAACCAATAATAGTACAAGCTCCAGTAATGCTCAATAAAGAGTAGGGTTCAAGTACTTGCTTACGATATTCGTTGAATAAAGTAATGCAAGGGTTTAGGATACTTGCCTTATGCGTAGTCTATCCATAAAGAGCTAAATCGACATTTTTTGAATCCCTATCATAATATAGTTATGCGTATAGGATATTTATTAGTTACATATACTCATACATGACATGTAAGTTTAAATGCATACATAAACGTCTAACTTAGTTGTATACTCTTTACATACTCCATTACACATTTTGAGTACTTATAGCACAAAAGTTTAGTTTATAAATCACCATGAAGTCAAATAACATAGTTTCTAATCATAGGTTTATAGTTTGCAAATACCTTTTAGACTTAACATTCAAAAGTTTATAAACATATATCAACATACTTTTATTACACATATGTTTATCCATGTATTCGACACACATTTAAAATCATAGATATATAATCCACATTATTTTTACTTTCGAAAACATTAGAAACACCTTGGCAAAACTTAGTTCCATAAGGTTACTATATGCTTGAACACTTAAAACATTGCTTGAGTTATATATTATAGCTTAAGGCATTCATACGAACTAGGTTTAGTCTTTTCTATTTTGTTTTCAACAATGGATAGTTCTATTCATCAATCTTCATTTTACAAAGCCAAGAGAGCTTATCATGTCAAAGACTAATCATAGTACTCATTAAACCACATAACATTACCAAACAACCTCTTTCAACGCATGCTTGCATGTATTAGATTTAGTTGTATAACTCTCTACTTAGAAACTTTTTTAGTTCATGCTTGCGTAGTTTATAACGTGTCTTAACTAGATGTGTGAATATGTCGGTTATCATAGTTTGTTCAATAGTTCTCAATACAAGTCGTAGAGTTTTCAACTCAATTGGTTTTCAAATACTAAACTCATATGACCAACAAGTTAAGCATGCAAGGTATCTTGATTTCACATATGTATTTATAAAATTAACTAAGTTGCGAATACATGCTAAAAGTTAGATTTTAAAAAGGCGTAAGGTTTTATAACATAACAGCACAATCTTGGTTCCCTGGTCAACCCTTGTCGGGGCGGGTAAATGAACCATAGGAGGCCCGCCGGGGCGGCATTGTCTAGACAATTCCCTGGCCACCCCCCGCCGGGGCGGCAATTTAGCTTATAGGAAGCCCGCCGGGGCGGGCATAGCCGATTCAGTTCGAAAGTTCTTCCCCTGCTGCGGACCAAACTTTCCCAAATCACAACCAAACATCAATTTTAAGCATACCCACTATGTATAATCTCTATAAACTTGCTACCCAACATACATAGCATGATTCTAACGATTCCAAACACATAAACAATCAAATTCAAGAATCCATTTCAAGATTTTTTTTGGCCATTTTCTTCAAAGTTTAACCCATTTAATGATTCTCTTTGCTAAGGATTCGTTACTTGACCAAATTACTTCAGTTTAACTTCCGTTGATTTCATATTCAACCATATTACCAATATCTAGCATCAATTGATAGATTATATCATACTTCAACCATAAATTTTCCAACTCAAACAAGTATTTTAGCCCTTTCTCTAAGAACTTTGCAAAACTTGAATTTAAGAACATATGAAGGGATATTACCTTTTGTGAAGTTGAAATGCTACTCTAGCTTCAATTTGCAGATTACTCAACAACACTTCTCACTCCACTTGAACTAATTTCAGATTTCTAGCAACCAAAATGAGAAGGGAAAGCTCCCATTTATAGGAAAAATGAAAACCCATACCAATGCTTTACACCATGAATTAAACTAAGAGATGGAAGAAGAAATCAATGGGCAATAGATGGTTGGTGAGTAGTTGTTATACTCCATCATGAATCCCACTCCCCCTAAAATGATGAGCTAGAATGATCTTGGGAGAAGAAGGAGGGATAGGCTTCTAGCCTTTTGGTGTTACACGTGAATGAGAATTGGGAGAGCAATTGGACACTCAATATGGGACAAGCTAAACTCAGCATTTGTGCAACAATTCCACACACTATGCTTAATACACATATATGTACACCTTAGGTTAAATATATACTTAGGGTATACATGGACCTAAAATATCATAACAATATTTTAAGGTAGCACATTGGGGTACATGTATACACATTGATATATAATCCATGTATATTTTAATAATGTCAAATTATGAGTTAATTGAATAGTGACATACTACATTATTATCAACCTCATTATTCCAATTATGTAACTTATTGAAATAATTATTGCTATTAATTATTCACATACTTTAATATACCATATAGTATTCATTAAAGTATTATACCTATCACATGGTCACACTTCATTTTACAACCTCTATTATACAACTACATACATATATATCTACATGTATATATATACATATTCCTATCATCATACATTACACATTGGACCACACCATATTAAATCAATTGGGCTAAGCACACTAAAGCACATGGACTCTATTATTTAATCTAGTACATAAATTGATTGGGCCACATCTCTTAATTCTTACAACATATCACATTAATGTTGTTGTGCTTGGATATATCCTAAGTCCAATACATTATTAATTCAATGATCCAACTAGATTGGGAATTAATTAGGCCACACAAGGCTTATCACTTAAGCTTAATTAAGCTTGTTATTGTTTCTATGCTCGTACCGCATAAGGCATTTCAACGAGTTTAACAGAAACTCCACATTCTTCCTTAATTATTATATATTCAATTTGAATTCATTTGAATGAGCCCATCTCACAACACATATATATTTATATTCAAATAAATATTCATTTCCTCAAATATATTCATTTAATAATATTCAAAAATTCTCGGGTATTACATTTAGCTTGCTTGCAAATCTAGCCAAAAGATTTAATCACATGCACCATTCCCTTCCTTCTTGGGCCGCCCACCTCCTCATCTTCTAGCCCATTGGTTATTTATTTTTTAATACTTTATCCACTTAATAAATATTCCACCAAAAATTCCTTAACAATTGGGCTAAAGTCTTGGGCTCCAAATTAATTCTTTTGGGCTTGATAATAAAATAATTAGGCTATGTAAATTAACATAGTCCACTATTTATAATTCTATCCTACCCTAATCATTTAATTAGGATTTCTATTCACTCAATGGTAATTCATATCCTTACTCATGTAATTACTTAACCCAATTAGACTTGCTTTTATAAAATTAATTAGTAAATTGAGATAATAAAATAAATCTCTTAAGTTAGTATAAATTTTAAATACTAACATCATTTACTATTATAACCCTTAGGTTATTTAATTACCATATCTAATATATATATTAGGTTACAAGAATTTATTCTTAATTCTCTTTATGTTAAATAAATATATAAACAATACACAAAACCGTATAAGTCCTTCACAAAATTTTTAAATCTATACTCTATTTCCAGTCTAGGTCTTATTATTTAACATTTATTTAATCATTTAAAATCTTATAAATTCTCGGGTTATCACAGTTCCGACTTGAAAGTGATAGCACATTGATCCGTCGAATGTGACCCCGCACAAAGCTCACAGATGTAAGCAACTTGTTGCACCTTGGACTCGGCCATAGAATCAATCTTCTTTTACATTGCCCCTAGTTGAGCTGATAATGTCGTGATGGCATCCACTTCCAACACTTCGGTAACTTTTGGTTGAGGCATCCCAGACGACAGATATTGGTAGTCATTTGCCGCCATGGTCTTTATTAACTTATAAGCTTCTTCATAACTCTTTGTCTAGAATGCTCCTCCCGCGACGGCATCAATGCTCGACCGAGTTTGCCATCCCAATCCATTGTAGAATGTATTGATTTCCATCCATTGTGGCATCCCGTGATGAGGACACTTCCTTAGCATCTCCTTGTATCTTTCCCAGACTTCATACAAAGACTCTCCTTATTGTTGCTCAAACGTAGAAAGAGCACTTCTCATCTTTGCAGTCTTAGCCATAGGAAAAAATTTGCCTAGGAACTTTTGTGCTAAGTCCTCCCAAGTCGTAACGGACCCCGATGGTAGCGAGTGAAGCCAACTCCTTGCCTTGTCCCTCAAGGTGAAAGGAAAGAGCCTAAGTCTCACCGCATCATCCGATACACCATTATACTTGAATGTGTCACAAATTTCAATAAAGCTCAGTAGATGCTCGTTCAGGTCATCATTAGCCGAACCCCCAAACTGAACCGTGTTCTGTACCATTTGAATTATCCCCGATTTGATTTCAAAGGTATTGGCGGATATTGCTGGCCTGACTATGCTCGACTGAAGCTCATTGATTCGTGACATTAAAAAATCCCTTAATGCTTTATGTTCGTCGGCCGCCATCACTACCGGTGTTTTAGCTTCCTCTTGTGTGTTAGCAGTAATTGTACTCAATCTCCAAGCTCTCCCGTTGATGTTGTCCTTTCTAGGCACCAAAGTAGATTTTTTAGATCGAGTGTGCATACACTAATCAAGAGTACCTGAAACAAAAAAAGAAGAAGATAGAAATGACATAAGATGTGATTTGCTTAACTCAGACCAATGTAACTTAAAATGATGACGAAAGTAATAAAAATAATCACTAATCCCCGGCAACGGTGCCAAAAACTTGTTGGCTTGTTTCGGTATTAAACAAAACAGTCACATACACGTAAGTGCACGCAGTCCACAAGTAATATACGGTAAGTAGAGTATCGTTCCCACGGAGAAAAATGAGTATTTCTAATCTAACATGTAACAGTTTTGTAATTATTTCAGTCTACTTAAACAGAAGATCAAGATGTGATTTATCTAACAATAATGATTATCCAATATTACTTGACTAACAATTAAATGATTTAGAAGAGGAAGATATGGGATTCTAACTTCACTTAATGCCTCATTCAAATTTACACCTCTTGTTTAGCCCAATTGATTACTTCGGATAGCTAGTCGAGAGCACCAAAGTAAAACATGGCTATCTCTCGATATACCATGCTCATATTACACAAAATCCACAAAAGAGATAGAATATATGCGAGCATCCAATATTACATAAACCACTATATTTCTATGTGACTTAATAGTAATATAGATTTAAGCACAAGCTCTCTAATGACTACACGCGGTAATACGGTATATGTCTATCCGGATTACAAATCATAAAGTCTATCACATGTAAAAATCATGAACACATGCTAATATGGTCAAATCTACACTTATAATTCATTTTCCAATTTTATACAAGTTATTTCGGTAGTTGGTGATAAAGCAACTAAGCAAGCAAAACAAACCATATTAGGCAATCCATACGTAATCAACTAGAGCTCAACATAGAATCATACAAATATGAACTTAAGCAAAAAGATCCATTAAAATCCCATAATAGAGATTAGTTCATAACTGAAGCAATAACCATTATCAAAACTTGTTCATACATTGAGAATCAAATATAGAAGTAAAGAGAAGCTAAGAGATAAGAAATGCAAATCTAAAATCTCTACTTCAAATGTGAACCATCAATGTAGAGCCAAATCCTTCAATCCACCAATCCAAACCCTAATCTATGCAAAATATATGGAAATCTAAGAGAAATCAAGAGAGAAGCCAAAGATATAGAAGAGTAGGCTATAAGCTCTCTATCCCTCTCTAAAACCCTAAAACAGTAATAAAAACGTTCAAAAGATAAGTCTTCAACTTCCAATTATACCCTTATAAGGAAAAACACGCAAACATGATTTTTAATGAAAAAGTTAAACTGTTATTGACCAGCCAGGCGCGGTCCGCGCTGCCCCGTAGTACAACTGGGGCTCAGGCTCTCTGCCTGCTGGCCTCATCTCATCCTGGCGCAGGCACGCCGTGTCAAAGCCTTCTAAGGGCGCGGCCACGCTCTGCTGATTTCCTGCAGAATTCTGCAACTCTTCTGCTGGTGTTCTGCTTTTGGTCCACTTACTGCTGCAAATTATTCCTTTCACTTTACTTGCCATATCATATGCCACTCATATGCCACTTTCACATGCCAGCTTCATCTTCACTCCACCACATGCCTTAAGCTCGCCATCAAGCCGGCTTTATGATCATTCCACCCATGATGCCATCAAAAGAGTTTCCACCATGCAATCTACAAAATGAAGATAAAACGCATAAAAAGGAACTAAAACACGTGAGATTAAGCTATAGTTATAGTAAGTTGATAGCCAATAAGTAGGTATAAAACCTACTTACCAAAGACAATCTTATTTATTTATTAATAAAATTATTCATTTAGTAAAGGTATTTAATTATCTACATGATGCTGTTTTTATAATATGTAAATAACTCATAGTTTTAAGCAATGCTTTTAGAATCATGATGATGATTATGCTAATGAGATCTAAATTCTTAGAAAGCTTAAAACTAAAATAGTTCCCAATTGTGGGATTACTAAAAAGGGGATTAGTAAATCCGGATAGATTGGTACATATGTTGCTTGCTCATTGGATGAGGATGATTGATCTCATGATCATTTGTGTGGAGGCACTAAAGCAAGTATGTAGGTGCTTATTGGAGAATAAGTTCACTGAACGTGACTCGCTATAGAATACCTAATGGAGTTTTACTTGCCTATCAATAGGAATTCCTAATGTGATAGTAGTACAAGTGATCCTTGGACTTGAGATCATCATAGTAACTTGTGTGTAATGAATTATACTTTGACTTATTCCTTAAGACCCTAAGGGTATATCAAAGGGTATGCTTGGGTATAATAAGTTACATATGGAGATAATGAATGGTCAATAAAGAATCTACCACTTCTAGTAAAAGAAGAGATATGTGCTATGTGATTCGTTAAATGACAACCCAGTAATCCTTGGCCAAGGCAGAATAAAATTAGAAAGGAGTTTCTAATTTGCATTATTTGGAGTTGTGCATTTTCTAATCAAAATGCATATAATTAAATAAAATAAGACTTAACAGTAATTCAATGTCTTATATTTAATTTGGATATTGTATGGTGGAAGGATTGAATTATACGGTAACTATTTACTCACAGGTTCTTTTATGATTAATGTTAAAATCTATATTATCTAGAAAAGTCGTTGATCGTTAGGGAGGCTTATTCCTATTGCAGAATAAATATTATTTATTTAAATAGATTATTAGTTTAATTTATTTATTTAAATAAGATTAGAATTGTTCTAATTGATTTATTCACAAATGGTTTAATATGGAGAACCTAAAGGGTCACACCATAAAAGGAAGAATAATTATTTAAGAAGGTAATGACATAATCGTAATAATGCATTAAGTGTAATTAATTTAATCTATAGTGATAGGATAAATTAAATAGTTTAATATTTATTATTTTGGAAATATTAAATATAAATTAATAAGAGGAGTCTTATTAATATTATTGCAATTATTATTATTTTAATTTCTAAAGGAGTTTAGGAATTTATTTAATATTAGTACTCTCATTTATTCATAATAAGATTAGGTGAAAAATTAATTAAAAGAGTTTAATTAATTAATCCCAATATGATTGGAAAGTCTAATTAATTAAAGGAATTTAATTAATTAAATGAAAACATATTTCTAATAGGATTAGAAGGGTTAACCAATATCTATATAAGATGAGTTTTATGTTAGATATCAGATGATGCAATTTCAATAGTTGGAGAGTACTCCTTTTTTATAGAGGATAGAAAACTAGGGTTTAGCCAACCACCCTCCTTGATAATTCCTCTTCCTTGATGGATCACCTCTAGAGGTCAAACACTTGGGTGGCTAACGTTGATCAAAGGAAGGAATCTAACCAGGATAATTCAAGGAGATCGCGAAGAACAAGGAGTTGAACTTATACCTGTGGAAGCTTCGTTCTATAAGGGTATGAATTCTATAACTTTTTATTTATCATTTTAAATTAATAATTTGCATAAAAGATGATCCGGGTAATGGTTTTGTATAAATTTTTAAACTCTGATATACCATGCTTCCGCTAATTTTTGCAATTTGATTGAGGCATGATTTATTACAAACCCAACACATATCTGCCACCAGACTTTGTGTATACGATCGAAGCTGTGTTGTGCTGTCTGCAATATAGACATCTCGGGTAGCTATAGTTGTGACACCCCTAAATTCGGGTACTTCAATTTCCATCGAATTTGGTATTCACTCTATAAATATCATATATCTATCTTCCCATAATAAAAGCAACTCATGCAATAGATAAAAACATCATCCCCTTATGAGGTTACAACATCTGAATAATACTTAAATCAATCCCAGGTCATACTAACCTTAAACATCAGTGCGAAAAATATAAACAGATAAATAAGTCTTACACAACATCAAGTCTTAACAATAAACACTTTCAAATTACATAACAAGTCTTCAACACTTGTTAACTTTGCCCTTACCTTTGCTAGTAGAAGGCTCGTCGGACCTTTCGTTCTTAACTGCAATGTTATTATGCAAGAGTGAGCACGATTGCCCACAAGTATAATAATATGACATTAATAATAACATGCGAATAAGTCAAAGAGATCTGAATAATAGAAAGCTCGGCTTTTGAATCAAGAATGAATAACCAGAATCAAAAGTACATCTGAGGGTCATAAGACCATGAACTAGTCCCAGGTTGTCAAGTATTTCTACTTTAGATCTTTAACAGTCATACGACTATATGGACTCTACTTCTCGTACTTCGGGGGATCAGCCCTTAGTACCATAATGTGCACAATATCTCAACGCTAAAGCGTAAATAATCCCCTATAAAAGGATTATTCAACTCAGTTTGACATCAGAGTCCACACCAAAGGAAGTTTGGTTTAGATAAGCTCAATCACAGTTCTAGAATTTAGAACGATCATCAACTATGGACTAGTCAAATCAATGAGGGTTCGCTAGTCTTACAAGGTTCAATAATAGACTGATAATCAAATCGAATAATGAATCTCAAGGGGTATACAATCGAATAAGTATTGTATAACTGAAATCATGCTTTAAAAGACTTATAACATCTCATATGAAATCTTGACTTGAATAGAAAAGGATAAGAACTCGTTCGGTATAAGAACATAAGTTTAAGACTTGCTCAATGTAAAGAGTGTAATTAGAAAGCTTGCGTAATCGTAATCGAGTTAGGGTAAGGAAACTTACTTCACAATAGTAAATTAGGGATAGAATACTTGCTCAATAAAAGTAAAGTTTAAGTTTAGAACACTTGTCTTGTGCACAAGCTACAATTACTATTACAATTCACTTCCTCAACGTCCTACACATTACATTATGTTTATAATATCGATTAGTTCCATTACCATTACGTTTAACTGTTGAACTTTTCACTTAAGTTCAACTAAATAGCTTGGTTCACAAATCTTAACTTGTTAACTAACCACATAACGTGAAGCTGAACCACAACATGCATACCACATAATACGAACTCTTAAACGATCATAATCAACCTTACGACAACAATATTCAAGTTCACACATAGCTTGATAACATGAGACTTCAAATTTTCTCATACATGTCAACGATATGTTATATTATTGTTTCATACACTTAACATGTCATTAGGTTCATTACATTCAGTTAGTTCATCATGTTAGAGCTTAAAACGCACAAAATACATTTTGGACAGCAAGGAAGCCCGCTGGGGCAGGCATGGGCTCGGTAGGGGGCCCGCTGGGGCGGGTTTTAAGTTGGTTGGGGCGGGTGTCTGCACTTTGAGGAACAGCAGTTCGCGAATTTCATAGTTCGTAGCCCAAATAAATCCAAATTAAACCAACACGACGATTTTTTTAATGTTACCCATGAAGTATAAACTTCACAGAGACATCATACAATGATTTTAGCATGCTTTTAACACTTTAGATCACATAATCACTCAGATTAAAACACCTAAACTCACTATTTTTGGTATTTTGCAAAGTTTCGATACAATTCATGAAATTCAACGTTATAGATTCGTTATAACTCCGAATCTATCCGTTTGAATTTCGTTTTGTTTGTTTAAACATGTATAATCATACCCAACTATCAATTTTAAGTTAAATAAACAACTAAAGCATGAAAAATTGTACATAAGGGCCATATACATGTTTTTCATACTCTGTAACACATGAAAATTCAATTAAGGCATAATTACATGAAACTGATTGTTTTAAAATATACATAGATGATAGAAAACATGTTATGATCATATGTTAACATATATACACACATATAATCAATAATCATTGATAACGTTAGTCACAGAGAACTCAAAATTAATTTTCATGGAGAAAACATAAGAACGTGAATTTAAAAATTAAGATGAGGGATTACCCTTTTCTACTTGTTAAGATGATTCAAGGATGATGAAAATCTTCTCTACTTCTTCTTCAATTCTCCCTCAATCTTTTCTCTCAAAGTTATTTCTCTCTGATATGTATATATGAACTCTGATATAGGATATAAGGAACTTAATATAATATACCTATACGTATAATATAAAATTGACGATGTAGTGGTTGTCAGTTAATCCCCACTATGGATTAACTGCTCCCACTCCCTTAAAGCCCTGTTTGGTTTGTCCCCTTATTCATTCTTTCTCATTATTTTAATTAAAGTGTTTAGCATATAGTTTATTTGTCACACTTTACTTAATCAAATAATCTTATTTAAATTTCATTAAATAAAAGATTATATTACAGATTAAATTACATCATCACATAATTAAAATTCTCAT
Organism: Panax stipuleanatus; assembly: GCA_020205555.1. Classification (NCBI taxonomy): domain Eukaryota; kingdom Viridiplantae; phylum Streptophyta; class Magnoliopsida; order Apiales; family Araliaceae; genus Panax; species Panax stipuleanatus. Next base: position 106,528,555 of record CM035122.1, read on the forward strand.
TTATTAATTTTGACAATTCATTAATTCTCTAATTAATTAGAATAACATTATGTTCATTAAATGTGTGACACCCCCAAATCTGGGTACTTCAATTTCCACAGGATTTGGTGTTCACTGTACAAATATCATATGACTATCTACCCATAATAATTGAAAACCATTAAATAGATAGAAATAAATTCTCCCTTTATGGGGTTACAACATCTGAATATGAATACATCAATCCCAGGTCATACTAACCTTAAATCTTGAATACGAAAACGTAAACAAATAAATAGTCTTACACAACTTTAACATAAGTCATAAACAATAACATATCAAATAAACAACAAGTCTTCAAAACTTGTTGACCTTGCCCTTGCCTTTGCTAGTAGAAGGCTCTTCGGACCTTTCGTTCTTAACTGCAATGTTATTATTACGCAAGAGTGAGCACGATTGCCTACAAGTATAATAATATAACAATAATATAATAACATGCGAGTGAATCAAAGACTTCTGAATAAAGAAACTCGGCTTTTGAATCAAGAGTGAATAACAAAAATCAAAAGAACTTCTGAGGGTCATAAGACCTCGAACTATGTCCTAGGTTGTCAAGTGTTTATACTTAAAACCTTTAACAGTCATAAGACTATGGACTCTACTTCTCGTATATCTGAGGGTCCTAAGACCTTGAAATCTGTCTTAGGTTGTCAAGTATTTTCACTTGAAACCTTTAACAGTCATACTAAGACTTTGGACCTTACTTCTCGTACTTAGGGGGATCAGCCCTTAGTACCATACTGTGCACAATATCATAAAGCTAAAGTATTGTAAATCCCCTATAGTAGGGTTGTTCATCTCACTTTACCATCAGAGTTTGCACCAAAGGAAGTTTGGTTTGGATAAACTCAATAATAGTTCTGGAATTTATAACGCTCCTCAACTATGGACTAATCGAATCAATAAGGGTTCGCTAGTCTTACAAGGTTCAACAATAAATGAAATTCAATTTGAATAACAAATCTCAAAAGTATACAATTTAATAAGTATTGTATAACTGAAGTAATACTTTAAAAGGGTTATAATATCTCATATGGAATCTTGAACTTGAATAGTAAGAACAAGAACTTGATTGACAAAGAATTATAAGTATCGAACTTGCTCACGAATAACTTTGAAGTTAGAAAGTTTGCTCAATTTAAAGACTATGAATAAGAACTTGTTTAACAATAATAAGTTATGAATAGAATACTTGCGTAATCGTAATAGAGTTAGGGTAAGGAAACTTGCCTCGTGCGCAAGCTACAAATATAGTTACAATTCAATTCCTCAACGTCCTACACATTACATTATGCATACGATGTCAATTAGTTTCATAACTTTTATGTTCAACTGTTGAACCTTTCATTTAAGTTTAACTTACAAATTGGTTTCTAGTGTTAACTTATTAACCAACCACATAACATGAGTATGAATTCACAATATGCATATCATATAGGTATAATCCTTCAAACAATTATAATCAAGTTTTACAATCACAATATTCAAGTTCACACTTAGTTTATTAACATGAACTTTAAATTATATAATATGTGTTAATAACATGTTATAGAATAGTATTACATGTTCATGAAGTCCTCAAGTATGTTGTAGTATAGTATTACACTTGGCACGACGTTTCGATGTTCATTCGTTGCACGCCTGACTCGTCCCTCTTGCGTACGCTTAACATGCTCGTGCAATTTGTCTAAAACATCATTGATTAATGTTAAACATCATTATATTTCATAATATTCATGTTTTATAACTTAGAACAACATCTTTTATTGTCCAGAGCACTACACTTGCACACGTGCATGCCCGACGCCCTCCGATTGCCTCCGAATACGCATCAGTCACAAAGATGGCCATTTTGACCCCTGTTAGTGACTTCAAATCGAAAAACTTAAAAAATAAAAGTTGTAGGTCTACTCGTTATCTTTTTGAATCATCCTGAATTGCCTTAATCGGAGTTCGTATGAAGAAGTTATGCTTATTTTACTACATGAGATCAAAATAGTCTCGCCTTACACTATTTTCACTCCGGACAGCACCCAATTAATCATATAATCTTATTTAAATCAATTAAATAAAATAGAATAATTTCACATTAAATCACATAATCACATAATTAAAATTCTCATTTATTAATTATGTCAAATCATTAAATCTCTAATTAATTATTAAATTAATTAGAATAACATTATGCTTATTAAATAATTCATTTAATCAAATAAGCACAATTAAATTCATACTTTGAATAATAAAATTCTCCACATTAATTTAATCAATGTAACACATTAAATTAAATTAATCTAACATAAATTCATCAATTAATTATTTAATTAAACAATTAAATCATCGAAGAATATTTATTTAATTCAATAAATATTTAAATCATATTACAAAATCTCGTTCGTCACATCTTTCCCCCCTTAAAAGGATTCTGTCCCCAGAATCACGATTCAATTAAAAATTCGTCCCGTTACAAAATGATTCATTTAATCAAATAAACTCAATAAAATACATACTTTGAATTATAAAATTCTCCACATTAATTTAATCAATATAACACATATAATTAAATTATTCTACCATAATTCCATCATATAATTATTTAACTCAATAATTAAAACATCGATAACTCAATAAATAAATCATCAAAATATTTATTTAATTTAATAAATATTTAAATTAAATTACAAAATTCTCATTCGTCACAATGGCCTTATCCCTCTCAGCATAAGCAGCATCCTAGGCAACTAAGACCTCCTCAATCTCCTCAAAGGCTACATATCTGACAGAACGGACCTCATCTCTCTCCTCAAGAGCTGTATCTCGGGTGGATTGAGCCTCGTCTCTCTCAACCAATGATGCATCCCGAGTAACTCGAGCATCGTCTCTAGCGGCAAAAGCTGTATCCCTGCTAGAAAGGGCTGTCAACATCAACGCCCTAGCCTGATCTCTCTCAAAAGTCTTCCGAGCTAGTAAATCAGTAATAGCTGGATCTGTACCGGCGGGAATGCTCCGAGGGTCACTAACTAAAGTCGCTGTCAAGCCGATAAACAACTCATCCTCCATGGGAGAATCAGGATGCTCCATAGGCTCCTCCTCATCTGAATCTATAATCGGAGTGACTGGATAGCAACGGCCAATGCAATATCGGACTCCAACCATGCCGAATAATCTGGACAACGATCTGGATGGCTAGTAGAGAAATCAGCCCTCTCTCTATGAGTCCAACACTTATAAATCCTGATCAGGTTAGCTGACGATAGAGATGAAACTGATATCCGCTGATCAACAGCCCCCTCAAATTGGTGAAGGCTCTGGAACTAATCAAACTGACCCATGACTGCCAACGGATGGTAAGTGGTCACCCCTTTCAATCCCGCTAGGGGCAGATAGTCCAAGCCAACTGCATGGGTGATGAAGTTGTAAGAGGAGACAAGCCCTGAGCATGGCAGGATCGAAAAGGGATTCTCAATATCTGATAGAAAGGCAGACCATGTCGCTGCATTCGAACACTCCGCTGGCTGGAAGGAGTAGGACATGTCTATCTCATGGGTAAAGCAGTACCCATGGTGTCTGAAGGTGCCGATCGGACTCAAATGCGTCATGAACCATACATACAGCAGAATGGCGCTGCCTCTAAAAAATCCCCCTGGATGGGTACTGCAAAAATTAGCCGACCGCAGAGTCTTGACTAATATCATCGGCAAAATCGTACAACCTATCTGAGGGCACGAACCACTACCATCAAGCCGGTATCTAAGTGGTCCATATATAGTGGCATGTATAAATAAGTAGTGACGCACATCAGTAGAACATCCACACGTGCAAATTGCCACTCCTCTGCAAGAATGATTAAATCTCCAGAATATCGCTCGTAGCTGTCCAACCTACCAACGCGATCAATCAGAAAGTCCATGGACACCACATGTCCTATAGTAACCACATCAGTGATGACTCTGTGCCTCAGACCTGTCATACCCATAAACGATCATCTCATGTCACTAATGGCTGTCCTGGCACAGGGCAGATCTAATGCCAAACTCGTGAGGCGCTCATACTCCTCCAGCGTAGGAGTTAGCTCATGAAGGCCAAACCTGAAAAGCTTACATCCAATAAAGACACTCAAGATTGATGACCAATGTTGAGAGAACCCAACGGCACCTCAATGTTGTTCCATCAAATTTGGAGCAAGTCTCGAAAGGAAGAAGTAGCGATGCATTAAGACGACCAGTCCAAGTGATGAAATAGCATATATCCTAAGATGCAAACCTTCAGAAACTCATCACTCCTGAAGTGCGAGAAGACTTGATGTCTTTTGACCTACAGAAGAATAGGGGTGACCGTCATGAAAAAGTCTATCTCATACTCGATGATCTGTTCCCTGCGCAAAAGGCCATGCATTAAACCTCACAGATCAAACCAAATCCGGTTAAAGCCATCATATCACCAACCATCACAAGCCCTTGAGTCCAATTCAGTGGAATCCGCAAACCTTTAGATATCAACCATCAAAGACAATTGCGCCTACAAGTCAAAATGAGGATTGGGGCAAACCAAATGTCAAAAGTCCACTACCGATTCACCGTGTGGGTTATGAAAATCGACGACAACCCGATGTTGGTGCCCTTACAACAAGACTGGGGCAATTTCAAAAATCGTGACAACTCAACACTGGGGCATTTATCAACCATCCAATGAAAATGCACCAGTTGGCACCATCAGCATGGTCCGTCATCATCAAAACTTCCAATCATTGGCAATCCGGTATGATCAATCGTCCTTCTCTAATCATAATTTTCTTAGAATACTGCGATCCACTAATAAGGTACGACTCTTTCATCTCTTTATGTGCTTTCAATTTCTAGTTACATGCATTGGCAATGATATACATGTTAAGTATAGATAAATCTTGTGTTAGAATCTTAGAAAAAGGTTTTAAAAGGAGAAAATTTTGTTTAAATTGTTATGAATTGGATTAATTCTGATAAGCGTCCGTGGAGCAAGAATCACGAGAACGATTAGAGAATTAAGACTATTCAAACTTTTGATCAGGCATGACATCCTAGTTCAAAGCACTTTTTAGAGAAAACTAGACCTCATATGCATGTCTGCACTTTGCGATTGACCTGACTCTTAGTTGTGGGGTATGAAACTATGGCAACATGGATGACAATTAGTAGCCAGCCTAATATCTCGAATCGTAGCATGGGTTACTCAAGTTATTAAGCCTGAGGGGTGTCTTTACACCTGGTGCCCTAACGCTAACTAGTTTCAGAGTCACCGGCCCAACACCTATTACATAGGTAACTCAGTGCCTAAGAAAATGAGTATTACAAGAAGAAGAAGGCAAAACCTGAGCAAATCTGAATCGTGGCCTAGGTTACTAAAGTAATTAAGCTCGTGGGGTGTCTCTACACCTGGTGCACTAAAGCCGTCTGGTTTGGGAGTCACCGGCCCAACACTCGCTACACGGGTAATTTAGAGCCTAAGAAAACGAATCTTGTACAAGCTCAGGCGAGGATCAAAAAGAGTAGACCGCCTGACTTGTCTCGAAGTGTGGCCTTTATTACTCGAGCCAGTAAACCCGAAGGGGTGTCTTAACACCTAGTGCCCTAAAGTCGACTGGTTTAGGAGTCATTGGTCCAAAACTCGTTACATGGGTAACCCTGAATAGCCTATGAAAATGAGACAAAGTTAAGCAGAGAAAGCAGAAAAAAATTTTAAGATAAAAATGAGATCGTCCAAAGTCATAGAAGAGAAACCCCTGCTAAGGGTGGCGTCATTCATAGTGCACATGTTATATGATGTTAATTCTGTGAAGCGCGGTGTCTAGAGCGAAGATGAGCTGTCTCTGATAAAGGGAGATAAGTCTTTTGAATCTGATCATATCCACGAAAAATGACCATGGATGCATAAGAGTTTTCTTGCGATTTCATAACTTGTCAAATGAAAATTTCTATTTCCTTAGGAAAAATTCATCTTCATACTCAAATTCAAGATCTTTAGAGATAAGATAAAAGCTTAGTGAATACAAGCATTTAATTTTATAAACTTTACCTTCAAATGCCTCATTCACAAGATCATATTAATCCTGACGGCTCGAGCCGTCAAGCTTTTGCCACATTTTGTTATTTGTCTAATGTGCAGGATATTGCTCACTCTGGATATGGTCAACAAATCGAGTTTCTTCTATGAACCCCAGTAACAACATACGAAAGGGCTGGGGCATTTTTTTGATTCCAGGAAATGGAAGGAGTCCAGGGCAAGAGCAAGCCTCTCATCAAAAGGAAGGGGAAGAACTCCTGAAAGAAATCAAGGCGATATAAGCTTGTCCTGATAAAAGAAAGAAAAAAATTCTCAAAAGAGTCCTTAACTCGAAAAAAAATAGATGCTCGATGACAAAAGGTCTGTCAAATGAAATATACATCATCAAACAAGTCAACCTGCACCAAGTCCTCACATGTCGAGGCCTCTACACCAAAGTTCAAATTTGGGTAATGAAAGAACATGCTACATCCTCCAGGACATCAGCAACACCCTGGGTCATCAGCTAAGCCAATATCTAATCCAGCAGGGTTGCAAGTAAAGAGCTCGCCCCTTTTTATAATCAATGATCAAACCGTTTGCGTCAATCCAGCATAGCATCAGGGAAAGATCCGGTGATGTAAGCTATTAAACACTACTTCAGCTAATATATCAGGATATCTCCTAGTAAAACCATCAGTGTCTGAACCGTCAGAGGGAGCAATACCAGGTCCAGATTCAAAAAGAAAAATAGCAACCTTTGCGAGATTCCCACCAAAGATGACATATGAAAGGGGAACATCCGAATCTGCTCTGCGAATGACAAGAGGAGCCACATGGGAGTTAAAGCTGATAGGCTTATCAAAATCCATCCCTGAAAAGAAAATCCAAAACGCCTCAGAAAGGGTGAGGTATGGTTCTACATCATTGCAATTAAGCATATGCATCAACCTAGGACAAATTAAGATCATCACATCATGCCTGGTCTGCACATGTGCAACAAGCGCTATATCAGCGCACATCTCCATTAAAAAATTAAGCATGCATACCCAGTAGAGTTAATATGCATACACATTAAAACACCCAGACTTGAGGAAAAATTCTATTGTTGAAAACTACCATTTGAGTAGGCATCGAGACAGTTCGGTGAGATAAAGCTTTGTAAACTACCGCTCGAGTAAGCATTTAGACAGTCCGGTGATCAACCGTTGTCAACTACCATCAGGGTAGGCTTCGTTGTCAACTACCATCAGGGTAGGCACCGTTGTTAACTACCATCAGGGTAGGCACCGTTGTCAACTACCATTAGGGTAGGCACCGTAGTCAACTACCAGCAGGTTAGGCTTTATTGTCAACTACCATCAGGGTAGGCACCGCTGTCAACTACCATCATGGTAGGCACCGTGGTCAACTACCAGCAGGGTATGCTTCGTTGTCAAAATACATGCATGGTAGGCACCGCCATAAACTGCCAATGTAAACGTCGGGAAGATTCGATGATTTTGGAACATCATCCCCAACAGAAATGTGGAAAATATTTTAGTTTATCTTCATCAAACAAGCATCGGAAATACCGATAGAGATCAAATCGGTGGAGTCAACACCAGTATAGACATCAGCAGTACTGATGAAAGTCAATAGTTGAGATCACCCCCAACACAGGCATCATCCATGACCAGTAAGGGTAAGCGATCTGTGATGCGATATGCTATTTGTGATATGATACGCAATTTGAGAAGTGCGATTTGCGAAAATATTTCATTACATTGCGATTTGCATCATTAAATATATATCTTGTCATATTTCAAGTGTCTAGTAATCTTTGTCATGTTCATTTCATTGCATTGCATAAACATGACAATGAGGGGCAACTGTAGACATTCGAAATTTTGTTTTCCTGTTACTAACCCTGCAGGAGGGTAAAATCATCTTTTTCCTTCTGGTCACACCCCTGGAGGTACAACAACCCTGACGACAACACCGGAAGATCAAACTCAACCCTGGTCACAACACCGGGATGTCAAGTGAAGCCCCGGTAACAATACTGGGATGTCAATTCAGGCCCGGTCTTAATACCGGGATGTCAACTCAGCCCCGATCTCAATACCGAGATGTCAACCCAGCCCCGGTCTCAATACCGGGATGTCAACTCAGCCTCGATCTTAATAACGGGATGTCAACTCAGCCCCGGTCTCAATACCGGAATGTCAACTCAGCCCCGATTTTAATACCGCAATGCCAACTCAGCCTCGGTCTCAATACCGGGATGCCTACTTAGCCCCGGTCTCAATACCAGGATGTCAACTCAGCCCCAGTCTCAATACCGAGATGTTAACTCAGCCCCAATCTTCATACCGGGATGTCCACTCAGCCCCGATCTCAATACCGGGATGTCAACTCAACCCTGGTCTCAATATTGGGATGTCAACTCAGCCCCAGTCTCAATATCGGGATGTCAACTCAGCCCTGGTCTCAATATCGGGATGTCAACTCAACCCCGATGACAACTCCAAGATGTCAAAGTCAAACCCCGGTCACAACCTAGGAGGTACAGTAACCCCGACGACAACACTGGGAGATCCAGTTCAGGCCCGGTCATAATCCGGGAGGTCAGGTCAAGCCTCGGTCACAACCTGGGAGGCCAAATCAACTTCGGAGACAACCCTGAAGCATCACATCATCCCCAGAGACAACCCTGTGAAACCAAGTCAACCTCGGAGATAACCTTGAGGACAAATAGAGTCTGCTGGGATCAAAACCTCGGAAACAACCCCGGGAAGACAGTCGAAGACCGTGCCAGTACAGGAAACAACCCCTGGAAGGGAAAAATGTTTATTTTACCAACTTGAACCCAATTCGGTCAAAATCAAGATGATTTGATGCCATCAAGGTCAGAAAGAACCATAACACTGATCCCTAGTGAAGACAACACCATACAGCTTAACGGATAAACTACAAAGAAACAAAGATCCAGTTATGAACCCATCTTCTTGGACACAAAAAAGGTTTAGTCCCATGTCATTGTGACGCTCTTGGCGAGGGCTTTCCGGAAAGGTATAGCACACCTTAAACGGACGCTCCGATCAAAGTTAGAAAGTTCAAACCTGACATCGCGTTGTTTAGAGTGAACGTACTTCGAGATAACAGACCCCACCGGGTGGGCCCAGCTACCTGATGCCACAAGTAGACTCGGGCTACCGCGGGTAGACCCGCTTTGATCGGGTCTTTAAATACAAGTGCACCCCTAAGCCAAAAAGGAGAAAAAAAATAGAAAATGCTCTGAAACTCCGCCCATTTCGTTTCCTAGCCCGACTTCTAGTACTCCAAACGCATATTTTATTACTCTAACAGGTAGGTATACTCATATACTACCACATATCAAAAATTAACAGGTGGAAACGCCCGTTTGAAGCCTATAAATTGGCAAAAAGCCCGTGTAGCAGTCCATTGTGAGTATTTTTACGATCAGGAAGTTTCTACTACTTCATTGCACATTTATACAATGCCGTTAAGTTTTATTTTTTTGGTTTTGCCCGAAACTCAGTTCCGTGGCTGTTTTTGCTTACATTTTAGTATATTTTTACGTTTTTTCGCATTTGCACATCCCGGATCGTCGATCCGTGGCTTTTAATCGATTTTATATATATATATATATGTATATATATTTAACAACTTTTGCGGACTGGGTCATCGACTCGTGTCCTTTTTGGCTTTATTATGTATATATTTAACTATATATATATACTAACTTTTCAATTCTGTCAAGCCCGGATGACAAATCCGTGGTAGTTACTGCTTTTATATATATAACTATATATATATATAATTTTTTTGACTTCGTTTGGCCTGGATTGCTAAATTTGTGACCTTTGTTGCTTTAATATATATATACTAACTGTATATATTAACATTTATATTTCAGTTTAGCCTGGATTGGAAATCTGTGGCCTTTTTACCGCTTTTATACATATATATTTCCATTCTGTCGAGCCTGGAATATTTCGTGGCTTTTACTGCTTTTATATATAAATATATTTACATTCAGTCAGGCCTCGATCATTCCGTGGCTTTTTACAGCTTTTATATATATATATATATATATATATATATTTACATTCTGCCAAACCTTGATCATTCCGTGACTCTTTTACAGCTTATATATATATATATTCATATTTATATTTCTGTCCAAGGATATAATTTGAAATTCGTCGCCCTTTATTGTATTTATATATATATATATATATATTTTGATTTTGCCAAGCCTAGATTACTCCGTGGCTTTTTACAGCTTTTATAAATGTATATATACATTTACATTCTAGTCCGGGCATAGGAGTGAAAATCCATCGTCCTTTACAGCTTTCGTATATATATAATTATATATATATATATATATATATATATATATATACTTCATTCATTATGATTATATTTGCTGCAAATATTCATTTGATATGAATTCTTTTTAAAATATCAATTCTGGCAAGTTAGATTTCTTTAAATCTAGTCCTTTCTACCTTTCAAACGGTTCAAAATAAGTCCAACCGGAACCGGGAAGCTAGAATGGCTAAGATTTATTTAAATCTAGCTTTCTATCTAGTTTTATACATTTAAAAGCAACCTCGCGACCCTAAGATTGCTATCTATTGGGAATGAGAAGCTTTGGCTACGCGCATGCCATGATTTGACTGATGAATCCTTGGTTTTTGCGACGTCTGGATGTAAATATCCATTTTCTGTAAATATCTGTGCTGTGCAGGTTTAGTTGGCTTTCCTCTGTGAGCCTGGGAATCGTGGGATTCATGATCAAACTGATCAGAATCTAATTCCCACGATGGACAAACTCCAGATTACAAATGTACCCTGCCAGTTTTTCTGTAAAAATGTACATCCGAAAGACCTTAAAACGGTTATCCGGGTTTAAGGTCTCAAACATAATGAAATAATAGTTTGTCGTGCCAGAGTCACTCCGATGGCTGTCATGCCCATGAGAAGACAGGTACTTGTATATATTTTGTGGTCGAGGATGCTTCGCAGCCAGGAAATCACCATTCAAAATTGAGCCAAAAGGCTGAAAATATAAAAAATGGGAGTATCAACATGCTTCAAATTTTTACGTGAGTGTCAGGGTTTGAAAACCTTCTTTCAAAATATTATTTTAATATCTTATCTAAAAAAGGACTTTTTGTAAATCAATTCAAACCATTCGTATATAGGTTCAACGAAGCAAGCCCATACTTTCAAATTAATCAAACGTAGGCCCAATTTCTTCCAGCATTCACACACACATTGCAAATAAAAAGGAAAATATTGAAAAGATGCGGTACCATATTTTCACTTGAGTTGGGGGGTGCCTAACACCTTCCCCCCACTTAACCAAGCCCCCGAACTTAGAACTTCAATTTCAAAGATCAAGTTTCGACACTGTCCAGCAATTGGGCTTACTTTCAAATAAAACTTGGTTGAGTTGGTACAACCATTTCAAATCTATGAACTAGCGACTCTGTAAAGCGTTCAAATCGTCGACATGATACATGTCAACCCTTTCCTAAAAAACCTTCACCCTTCATAAAACAGACAAGATAAAATAAGGGTAGAAAATAAATAAACTTAGGAAGAGAGAAAGATTCTGGTCCAACTCGACTCGTATTTTTTCCCAACATCGACAAACATCATTAACTTCACTTTTATACTTGTTAAGTTGAGTTAGTGTAGATAGAAGTGTATGCTAGCTTGAAACCTAGTTAAAACACTTGTTGGCATGAGATATATTGTTAAGAGTCCTAAAATGTATAAGCCTTACATATGATCCAATAATGTTTTGTTGAACCTCTATGAAATACAGACATAACCCAACTGGAATCATAGTAATCGGACGTAAAACGAACTCGTAGCGGAACTTTCCGTAAAACATGTCGATATGCAAACCCTAACATGGAAAAGCACTAAACTTAATTAAATAAACATTTTTAAAAATTGTGCAAGATATCAAATATTGTAGATATGTAAGTTTTTGAGATATTGGAAGTGATTTCAACTCATTTGGATGTAAAATGAATAAGTCATGCAAGTTTGAATCAAATAAGGTAAAAAAACATTTTCTGAAAATTCTTACCTAAGCATTTTGCAGGGCTGACACTGTCGCACAGCCCAGGAAGCCAAACTGGCGCTGCAGCGACAACAACATTTTTAAATCTGCAGGACCGACGCTGCATCTCCGTCCTCAATACAAAACCCAGTGCCGTAGCGCCACTGCCGGGTCGGGTTCTGCAGGGTCGGCGCTGCCGCGCCAGCTGCAGTACTAAACCTGGCGATACAGTGCTATGCCTCTTTCACAGTTGGCCCGTATCCTGGTTAAACCGGCTCGACCCAATCAAAAACTTAATTTTTCTAAAAATAAAATAATAATAATACTTAATTTGATTAATATTAAGAGATTTTATTAATCAAAGATAATTAAACAATTAAAATAATTTAATTAGGAGTTAATTAAATACAATTTGGAATTTAAAAGTTTAAGACTTATTTAACTTAAAGAATATTAAACAATTAAAATAATCTTAATTGTAATTCAATAAGTGATAATTAATCTAATATTTTTTAGATATAAACAATTAAAACTAAATAAGATTTTAATTGTGAAATGAATAAACAATTAAAATAATACTTAATTGTAAAACAATAAGACTTAGACCAATTAGTAATAGTGAAGACTATTTCTAATTATATAAGTATGAACAATTAAAGTGACATTAATAAACATTTTAATTATGAATAATAATTACTAAACAATTAAATACTTTCAAAGATTATTTAATCGTGAACCAACGAGACACTAAAATGAATATCCCTAATTAAGATTAAGGGAATTACTCAGATAATAAGAAAGTACTATATTAATGATAGAGTGATAGAGATAATGATTAGAGAAACAATATATAATTATTTTGAGAAGTCTTAAATACCTAAGGCTCATGTGGTTAGAATGATTTAGGTTTATATGTTTATGTGTTGATAGAGATTAACCGTTACGATAACAATAGGTTAATCAAGGGATAAGAAGTCGATGTCGGAATTAAGCAACGACTCATGCAAGTTCCATATCTTACACAACTTTGGATATTGTGCAAGTATACTAACCTAAGCATTTACTTTATGCAAGAAATCTATATTTATGAAAGTTTCCTAACTTTATTTGATTTTATATTGAATGCAAGTATTCAAACCTTACTCTTTATTGAACACTACTTAAGCTTGTACTATTATTGATCGTACGAGTAAACAATTGATAGTATCATTCTTGTCTTACGAATTAATACTCCATATCTTGATTTAAAGCCTGTTTATATTCTTCGAACTATGTTGTGAGTATTGAACTTATAAATTGTTCTCATATACATTGTAAATGTTATCTATGCCATTTGATTCAGCTAGACCCATGTCATGAATTTGAAAGCGATCCAAACCAATTGCTTGGTGAGGAATCTTATAAATTGACTGAGATGAACAACCCTCATTGAAGGGGAAACTATATATCCGTTGGGTGACCGATGTGCGCACAAATAACATGTGAATATTATGCATAATATAGGGTACTTGAGGCTGATCACATGTTGTACTTGTTTATATTGAATTGTCAGTTAAACACTGTTAATTCTAGCAAGAGTTCTTAGTCCTTAGTGACTGCTCAGTATTAAACTTTATCTTTTGGAAAACATTGAAACCTTTGAACCTTTTTGATAATGCTTCAGTTTATAATGACCTTCTGTTTACAATTCAAAGGACAGTTTTGGAACTATTGACATATCTTCGTTTATAACATTATTCTTAAACTCATGAGTTATCCTTTGACATTATACCTTGGATATTATTAAGCTTTATAATCATGCTTACCCTTATTGTTATATTACTTGCTGAACAAACTTGTTGCTCATTCTTGCTTTGCCTAAAATATTTCAGTTAAGGCAGAGCAGTGCGGACCCTCTGGTACGAACAAGGGCAAGGGCAAGGCTACGGTGCAGCTTTGTTCTCTGTTAGGATTATTATGATGTTGTAATAAGACTTATTTCATATTATATATTAGTTATGTTATGGTTTAAGATATGTTTAAGTTGCGAGACCGTGGAACGCGAATATTTATATTAAATCAATGTAAATTATTCTATTATTCCGTTGCATGAGATTTTAGTATGTTATTAGAATTAGTGCGTGATGCACCGAATTCGAGATACGAGTGTCTGAATTTGGGGGCGCCACAATTTGATTTATTAAAAGATTTATTTTAAGCAATCATATGAAAGTGATGTTTTGAAAAGAGGTTTTCAAACCCTTTCGCTAGCATAGGAATTGAAGCCCTTTGATACTTCCATTATATTTCGTATTTAGATTTATTTGATTTTATTAAGATGTGAAGCATCTTTGATAATAAATAAAACTATCTACAGGGGTCGGGCTCCTTATGGGCATGAAAGCCATCGAAGTATGCCCGAGTACAACAAACCACAATTTTCACTATTTCAGGGCCTCAAACTCGTATAACCGTTTTAAGGCCCTAGATTTACAAGTACAAAGATTCGCAAGCTAGTGGAACAACTTAAAAGGTCCATCACAGGAACAGATCAAGATCCATTGATTGAATCGTAGATCTTGTAGCTCCTATGCTCACAGGATATCATATAAACAGCCTACATAATGAATATATTGCGATAACATACATATCTACTCTAGACATCGTTGGACGAAGGATTCATCAGTTAAATCCTCGTAAGCGAGTAGCCCAAAGCTTCAAGTTTCCTCTAGATACAGATCTAGGGTCATGTGGTTGCTAAATATTTATAAAAACTAGATCTGTACAGATCTTAGCCACTCTAGCTTCCAGATTCTAGTTTTACAACTTTTGAACTGGTTAAAAGCTAGATCTGGCTAGATCTAGTACAGAATTAGTCAATAAAGCATAAATATTGACTATTTACATGAAATAAACGGTTAAAAAGTCAAATTTGACCAATATTAACTATTAACTATATATATAACACTTATATATATGTTAGAGCAAGCTAAGAGAGCAGATCTGACAAAATCTTACAGTATGGCACGAGAATGGCTATCGAACGGCTTTCGGCGCCTCAAAACTCGGTTTCCACAGGTTAACATTTGATATGTTGTAGTATATATGTATAAGAGTGTTTACAAAGAAGTTTTACAAAGGGAAGGTAAGGACATGATTGTATGTTGTACGATTCCTCCGCTAGGAGGCAAACCCGTCGATTGTTTATTACTGGACTCTATATAGTGTTCTCTTGTGGGGCTCTAGAAAGACACCACTCAAATCCGCTCTAATTGAAAGATTGATGTCTTTATCAAGTAAATTGCGAAGATCTGGGAACCAATTGCAAAAAGCCCGTGAGAGTGACCTAAGATAGGTCAGCCTCTGATAAACCAAACGCACAGGATGTCTTTTCATGCCCTGTTACATTTCGAATAAACAAATGTCATCCATCTTAAATTGTCATTTTATATCTTTCTTATCATGTCATCAAGTTGACTAACCCTTTGTTTTACAGAAAAAGATTAAAAAACCTAAATTATTTCATTATATATCATGCATCCGTATCATCTACTATTATCAAAACTAAAGTAGATGTTGGTTTTGTGTAGATTAGTCCTAGAACTCGATTCCGAGCCAAACAGGCGCGATCACCACCAATCAAAATAGTTGAGGGTAGTTCATCAAAACCTATTCCCGTATCTCAAGAGGATTTTGATGAATTTAAGAAATAGATTGCTGAGATGACCGTATTATTAAGAGAACAGTGTAAGGTAGCTCAGGAACCCAAACTAAAAACTCCAATCGAAGCTTCTATGCAGGGAGATATGCAAATACCCGGGAAGGAAAGTGAGACACTAATGTCTATGCTGGTATCCCCAATTAACATCAGTTCTTCCAAAGAGGCCGCGAATAAGAACCTGACAAAGGAAGTAATAGACATCCGAGAGGACAGAGGGACTGGAGATATTCAGAAGAAATTTTGACAGATGGAGGATGCTATCCGATCAGTTAAGGGGAAAGGATCCCATGAAATTATGAATTACTCTGATTTATGTATTTTCCCAAAGGCAAGATACCCAGATAAATTCCAAGTCTCAGAGTTCAAAAAATATAATGGATTAGGTGATCCCTACACTCACTTAAAGTTCTACATAGGAGAGCTCGGATCATACGCCGAAGATGAAAACCTCTGAATGCAGTTGTTCTAGAAGAGTCTTACTAGTGAAGCTTGAACTTGGTACACTCGGATTGATAATTCCAAAGTCCATTGTTGGGAGGATCTGGCCCATGCATTCCTCAACCAATATAGTTTCTAATCCCATATGGCCCCTGATCGTTACCAAGTAACCAAAGTTAAGAAATTGAGAAATGAATTATTCAGGGAATACGTGCAGAGGTGGAGGCGAATGGCAGCCTAAGTTAGCCTGCTAATGAATGAAGCCAAGATGGTGATGACTTTTATTGACATCCAATAATCGCCCTATTACGAAATAGTCCTAGCAGGGATAGGCAAACCATTCTCTGAAATGGTAAAACATGGGGAAATGGCTGAAATGGGCTTGAAGTCCGACAAGATTAAAGACCTCACCGTCTTGGAGACCAGTAGTAGAGCATATACAGTCGGGAAACTTCTCGGGCACCCCTAAGAGGGTCCATAAAATGAAGGAAGAAGATGTCTCCTTAATATTGCAAGGGCAATTTGCGAACAGAAACATTAACCCACCTATAAAGAAGCAAGGCAACTATCCTACAGTCCAGTCGCCTGCCAATCCCCAAAATACTACTGCACTGAGAGTCGGGGAAAACAAGCGAAGAAGGGTGTTCACTTCTCTGGGGGACTCGTTGGAAAATATATTGGCATTGCTGGTAGCACAGAAGAAGATCATTGAGCTTGCTCTACCTGATGATCCTAATGGAAGACAATTTGATCTTAGTAAGAGGTGTGCTTATTATTATGGAGCACCGGGGCATGACACTCAGGACTGTTGGACTTTAAAGCATAAGATTTAGAACCTAATTGATAGTGGGGAAATTGTGGTGAAAACTCCAGATCAATCTAATGTTCAGGACAACCCCCTCAGCATAATGTAGAGGGCGTCAATATGATCAGCGCGGGAGGGCGAGAAAATTATAAATACCTGAGGAAATTGAGAGAAGCCCCTACTATGGAGGATCCTACAATATAGGGTTACACGAAAGAAAGATATATGGTGGATCAAGACTTGACCTCAATCAAGATACAGGTAGACCAATTAGCAGACCTGATCATATACCAACATCAAGTGACCCGGCAGCTGATTGACCAAGTCCTACAAGGGCAAGTCCACACTGCATCTCCTAGTGTTGTCCCAATTCCAAAAAGAGATCAGATCTGTCTCCAAGAACAAGCAGATGGATAGAAAAGATAGCGAGAGATAGATTACACCTCCGACGGGAATTTGCGGCCAAGCAAAAGTTTACCCCACTGGGGCAGTCTAGGGAAGAAATCCTGTGAATGTTAATTAATGAAGGAAAGATTACAGAGTTCTCACCACTCCCGGACCCTCGATCAAAGTGTTTTGACCCCAATAAGACATGCTTATATCATTTAAACGCCCCTGGGCATACCACTGAGGAATGTTAGGCCATGCGACACTTAATTCAGAATCTAATTGAGTCAGAAGAGCTAGAGCTGATGAATGAAGCTGAGATCTTCCCCGAGGAAGAAATAATATACCATCGAGGGATTAAAAGTTCGAAGGAAATGGTGGATGTTATCCTCAGCTTAAAAGGAGCCTCTATTGTGCCTATAACCATCATAGGAGTGTTGGGCGAGGGAGGAAGGATTCCTATTGAGATAGCTGCTCCAAAACCATTGATTAGCTCATTGGCTACAGATCCCTGTTATTTGTCTGAAAAAGGTGTTGTGGAATTACGGAGAAAATATAAGAATGGCAACCGAGTGCACAACCGTTTTGTCAAGGATAATCCACTTTACCTCCTAGGGTGGATAATGAAGCCAGCGACCAAGATAATGGGAAAAGTGTCAGTGGGAAAGATCATAGATTTCCTCCATAAGATAGGGCACAACGACGCAAGAACGGTAAAGAAGCTAAAAGAAGCACCTCCTCAAATCTCCATCCTAGACCTGGTGTTAGTCTATGAGGACAACCACCAAATTCTAATCTATTGATACAAAGAGGTTCCGACATCTGATTAGCCATATACTGGATAGTAATGTAATATCGTTCACTAACGATGATATATGAGCTGAAGGAACGGGGCATCGCAAACCATTGCATATCGTGGTTATCTTATCAGGGTACGTGATAGGAGGCATACTTATCGATGGGGGCTCAACATTGAACATCTGCACTAAAGATACCTTAGAGAGGATGAATATCAACCAGAACAGGATCCGGGATAGCCATATAGTGGTTCGAGCATTTGACGGATCAAGAAGGAATAAATTAGGGGAAATTGAGCTGCCCATAGAGATTAGTCCATTCACCTTTAACATACCGTTCCAAATCCTGAACATAACCAATAGGTATAACTTGTTGCTGGGGAGACCTTAGATAATATGGTTGGAGCCGTTCCTTCCACTCTTCACCTGCAATTGAAGTACATTATCAATGGCAGTTTGGTCACCGTCAGTGCGGAGCCCGAATATCCAGCTTATACTCCGAGAGATATGCCCATGATCATTATAAACGTGGGGAATTGAGCCCGCAAGTTATCAGGCCTTGGAAATAAGTACTCCTTAATATCACTCTATGGGTTCGCCAGCATTGAAACCTCGTATATCTTAAGAAGTTATGGCAGTCGGCCAAGAGATGCTTTCCAAAGGGCATCGACTAGGTCAAGGGCTAGGTTGAAAGGGCCAGGGGATCAAAAATTCGATTCATATACCAACCCAGGTAGGCAAGGCTGGATTGGGGTACCTCGGTGATTTCAAACACAGTAATCCCCATAGGCATATGTCTGTCCACCTGATAAATCCCCTCAGGCCAAGTCTCACTAAAGCAGGATTCAAGGAACCATTGAAAAAGGTCCTCACCAGTGTCTTGAATCTCTTGATACCCAAGGTCAATCAGAGTGAGAAAGTCCCTGAGGGAGAACCTCTTAAAGATGATGCCCGGAGGGCTAAGATTACGAAGTTTCTAGAAGAGATTCAGTCATAATTTCTGAGCAGCTTTTGCCTTGCCAATAAGGCCACTTAGAAACCCAAGGGGCAGATCCATTAGACTGATCAACTTACCCTCCCGGTCATTAACAGGAAGAGTGTAAGTGTCCCAAAGGAAGATCCTGGGTTTAGTTTTGAGCCAGTCATGGTCATCCTCGGAGACAACGATGACTCCAGCAACACTTCTATCTCAGCCACAGCTGAAGATCTGACTACCAATAATTGGATGATCACTCCACAGATTGTCTGAAAAGGGTAAAAATAGAGACATGATCTGTTAGCAGGGAGCTTAGCTTTTTTATTTCAGTATGTTTTATTTCATCTGCAACTTACTATTACCTTTTGTCATATTAACTGCTGAACCCTTTTGTAATTGACAACTATTTTATATATATTGAGCAATCAAGTTTTTTTCTCAGGTTTCCAAATTTGAGTATTTCTAGCCATGTCCTTGATTTGTCGAACTTGAGTAATGACTATAATTTTGATATAGAGTTGGACTTTGACTTGATGGGAATTGAGCAAGAGGATATGGATAATGAAGAAGTGCCAGAGGAAATTAAAGGATGGCTCGAGGACAAACCCAAACCCAACCTTGAGAAAACTACCACCATAAACATCAGAACCTCTAACCATCCTAAAGAGATACAGCTCGAAACTAACCTCCCCTCTAGCCAAGAAAAAAACTTAATCAACCTCCTAACCCAGTTTAAGGATGTTTTTGCTTGGTCTCATGAAGACATGATCGGTTTATCCACAGATATAGTCGTCCATCGGTTACCAGTTAAAGAAGGGTTCAAAACTTGAAAGTAGTATGCATATAAGCCAATCATGTATGATGATAAAGCATATACTTTATAATAATCTTATTTATTTATTAATAAAAGAATATTTATTTAAAGGCATTTATATTATCTACATAATGTTGTTATATTTAAATGTGATAAACCCATAATTTTAAGCAATGCTTTTAGAATCATGATGATGATTATGCTAATGAGATCTAAAGTCTTAGATAGCCTAAAACTAAAATAGTTCCCAATTGATGTATTACTAAATAGGGGATTAGTGAATCTGGATAGATTGGTACATACGTTGCTTGCTCTTTGGAAGAGAATGATCGATCTCATAATCATTTGTGTGGAGACAGTAAAAAAAGTATGTAGGTGCTTATTGGAGAATAAGTACACTGAATGTGGCTCTCTAAGGAATACCTAATGGAGTTTTACTCGCCTATCAATAGAAATTCCTTTAGCGATAGTAGTACAAGTAATCCTTAGACTTGAGATCATCATAGTATCTTACGTATGATGAGTTATACTTTGACATGTCCCTTAAGACCCTGAGGGTATATCAAAGGGTATGCTTGGGTATAATTAATTATACATCATCGTTGTCAAAAAAAATCTTCGAACAAATCTTCCTTTCCCTAATTGTTTTGTTTTCTACCCTTGTTTGTCTTATCTATTTTATGAAGGATGAAATTTTAGGAAAAGGCCAACATGTATCATGTCGACGATTTAAAAGGTTTACAGAGTCGCCAGCTGGTATATTTTGAAATGATTGTACTAACTCAATCGAGTTTTGTTTATTTTTTGCAAATAGGCCCAATTACTGGATGCTGTCAAAACTTGACCTTAGAAACCGAGATTCATAAAGTTCACGGGCTTGGTTAAGGGGGGGGGGAAGGTGTTAGGCACCCTCCGACTTCCGTGGAACACAGTTACCGCATCTTTTCAATTTTTCCCTTTTTATTTGCAATGTGTGTGTGTGTGTTGGAAGTAATTGAGCCTACGTGTTTGATTTGAAAGTAGTGTCGTGCTTCGTTGGACCTATATACGAAGGGTTTGATTTGTGTGAAAAGTTCATTTTTAGACAAGATATGAAAATGACATTTTGAAAGATGGTTTTCAAACCCTTTCGCTTGCATAGGAATTGAAGCCTTTTGATACTTTCATTTTATTATGTCTTTGGCTGGATTTGGATTTTATTGTCGGGATGCGAAGCATCCTCGAACACATAATGTATATACAAGTGCCGGTCTACTTGTGGGCATGGAAACCATCAAAGTGACCTTAGCACTACAAACCATAATGTACTACATTGGGACCTTAAATCCGGATAATCGTTTTAAGGTCCATCTGATTTACATTTACAGAAAAACTGGCAGGATGTATTTATAATATGAAGTTGTCCATCATGATAATCGAATTTAGATCCGTGTGTTTGATCATTAATCCCAAGATTCCTAGGCTCACATAAAATGATCAAGAAACCTGCACAGCCCTAGAGATTGACATATAATACATATTGTACTCTAGACGTTGCAAAACAAAGGATTATCAGTCAAATCCTTGCATGTGCGTAGCCAAAGCTTCCCGTTCCAACTAGATATGGATCTAGGGTCGCGTAGTCGCTTTAATATTAAACAAAACTAGAAAAAATCTAGATTTAAATAAATCTTAGCCATCTAGCTCCCCGGTTCCAGTTTGACCGATTTTAAACCTTTTGAAAGTTAGAAGTGGCTAGATTTAGATGAATCTAATCCACAAATTTTACATTAAAACAAATTCATATCAACTGAATAATTAAAAACAGATATTTAATCACAATGAATAAAGAATATATATATATATATATATATATAATTATATATGTATATAAAAGTTGTAAAGGGCCACAGATTTCCAATCCAGGCCAACTGACAAATGTAAATATATATATATATATATATAAAAGCTGTAAAGAGCCACAAATTTACAATCCAGGCTCGATAGAAATGTAAATATATATATATATATATATATATATATATATATATTTATAAAAGCTATAAAGAGCCACAAATTTTTAATCCAGGCTTGGCTGAAATAAAATGTTAATATATACAGTTAGTGTATATATATATATATTAAAGCTAAAAAGGTCACGAATTAGCAATCCAGGCCAAACAAGTTAGAATAAATAAATATATATATATATATATATATATATATAAGCAGTAAATGCCACGTATTTACAATCCAAGCTTAACGGAATTGAAATTAGTATATATATAGTCAGTTAAATATATAATAAAGCTGAAAAGACCACGAATTAGCAATTTAGGCCAAACAAGTTGGTATATATATATATATATATTAAAAAGGAAGTTAGAAAGGCCACGGATTTGAGATCCGGGCAAAACCAGAAGCTGAAACTTTATATGCACGTTCACATATACGTAATAAAGTAGGAAATAGTTTTTGATCGTAAAAAAACTTACAATGGACTGCTCCACGGGCTTTTTGCCACTCAGAGGGCTTCAAATCTTTGTTTCCACCGGTTAAAACTTGATATGTTGTAGAATATACGTATGCAAACGTATTGGAAGAATAAAACTGAAGTTTGGAGTACTAGAAGTAGGGATAAAGGTCGAAATGGGCAAAATTTCTCTGCTTTTTTCTATTTTTTCTTCTTTCTTTTGGCTGATGGGGGGTCTTATTTATAGACCCCATGGTAGCGGGTTTACCAGCGGCAACCGCGGGTCTACCAGCGGCAGGCATGGGTCTACCAGTGGCTGATTGTGGTGGGCCCCGCCTGGTGGGTCCCTCTGTCTCTAAGTATGTGCACTCTGACCAACGCGCAGTCTGCTTGAACCTTCATAACTTTTGATCTAGGAGTTCGATTGAGGCGTGCTATACCTTTTCAAAAAGCCCTTTCCAAGAGATACACAATGACATGGGATTTGACTTTTTTTTGAATTTGGAAGATGGGTCCATAACCAGATTTTTGAATCTTCGCAGTCCGTCCGTTGAGCTATCTTGTGCTGTTTTCACTCGGGATTGATGTTATGGTTCTTTCTGTCCCTCATTGCATTGGTTTGGCTTGATTTTGACTTGATTTGATGTCAAATTGGTAAAATAACCATTTTGCCCTTCCAGGGGTTATCTCTAAGATTGACACGGTTTTCAACTGTTTCTCGTGGCTGTCTCCGAGGTTTTGATCCCAGCCGACTCTGTTCTTCAGGGTTATCTCTGAAGTTGGCTTGATGATTTCTTGGGGCTATCTCCGGGGTTGTTCTCCAGAGTGGAAAAAGACGCTTTTGCCCTTTTGTATGGTTAGTAATAGGAAAATAAAATTTTGAGTGTCTACAGATGACCCTCTTTTTCATGTTTATGCAATGTAATGACATGAACATGACAAAGATTACTAGACACTTGAAATACAACAAGATATATATTTAATGATGCAAATCGCAATGCAATGAATGTTAAAATGTTATCGCATTTCGCACTTCGTATATCGCATATCGTATTGCAAATCGCATT
The DNA here is from genome assembly GCA_020205555.1 of Panax stipuleanatus. Taxonomy (NCBI): domain Eukaryota; kingdom Viridiplantae; phylum Streptophyta; class Magnoliopsida; order Apiales; family Araliaceae; genus Panax; species Panax stipuleanatus. Next base: position 106,552,139 of record CM035122.1, read on the forward strand.
ATAAATCGCATCGCAAATCGAATATCGCATCGCATATTGCATCGCAAATTTCTTACCCTTACCGGTCATGGATGATGCCTGTGCTGGGGCTGATTTTAATGGTTGACTTTCTTCAGTGCTGCTGATGTCTATGCTGGTATTGATTCCAACAGTTTGATTTCCATCGGTGCTGCCGATGCTCGTTTGATGAAGACAAACTGAAATGTTTTCTACATTTCTATTGGGGATGATGTTCTGAAATCATCAGATTTTCCCGATGTTTACACTGGCAGTTTACAACAGTGCCTACCCTGCTGGTAGTTGACAACGGTGCCTACCTTGATAGTAGTTGACAATGGTGCCTACCTTGCTGGTAGTTGACAACGGTGCCTACCCTGATGGTAGTTGACAACGGTTGATTATCGGACTATCTCGATGCTTACTCGAACGGTAGTTTACAAAGCTTTATCTCACAGAATTGTCTCGATGCTTACTCGAACGGTAGTTTTCAACAGCAGAATTTTTCCTCGAGTCTGGGTATTTAATGCGTATGTATATTTAACTCTACTGGGTGTCAACGTCGGGAAAAAAATATAGGTCAAGTTGGACCTGAATATTTCTCTCTTCCTAAGTTTTGTCTACTCTTATTTTATCTTTTTTATTGTGAAAAAGGTTTTGAAGAATTTTTTAGGAAAAGGCCAACATGTATCATGTCGACGATTTGAACATTTTACAAAGTCGCCAGTTGGTAGTTTTGAAATGGTTGTACTAACTCAACAGAGTTTGTTTGAAAAGAGGCCCAATTGCTTGACACTGTCGAAACTGAATCTTTGAAATCGAAGTTCTAAGTTCGGGGGTTTGGTTAAGTGTGGGGAAGGTGTTAGGCACCCCACAACTCCCGTAAAAACACGGTACCGTATCTTTTCAATATTTCCCTTTTAAATCTGTAATGTGTGTGCGAATGCTGGAAGAAAATTGGGCCTACGCTTTGATTTGAAAGTATGGACATGCTTCGTTGAACCTATATATGAAGGGTTTGATTTGATTTGCAAAAATCTCTTTTTTAGACAAGATTATTAAAATGATGTTTTGAAAGCAGGTTTTCAAACCCTTACGCTCACGTAGGAACTGAAGCATATGGATACTTCTTTTTTTATCTTTTCAGCCTTTTTGGCTCAATTTGAATGGTGATTGTCGGGTTGCGAAGCATCCTCGACCACAGAATATATGCAAGTGTCGGTCTTCTCATGGGCATGACAGCCATCGGAGTGACTCTGACACGACAAACTATATTTTCACTATGTTGAGACCTTAAACCCGGATAACTATTTTAAGGTCTTTTGGACGTACATTTTTACAGAAAAACTAGCAGGGTACATTTGTAAAGTGGAGTTTGTCCATCGTGGGAATCAGATTCTGATCAGTTTGATCGTGAATCCCACTATTCCTAGGCTCACATAGGGAAGCCAATAAACCTGCACAGCTCAAATATGCACAAAAATGTATATTTACATCCATATGTCACAACAATCAAGGATTCATTAGTAAATCATGGCTTGCGCGTAGCCGAAGCGTCTCGTTCCCACTAGATAACGATCTAAGAGCCGTGAGGTTGCTTTCATAACTGAAACTAGAAAAATTGCTAGATTTAAGTAAATCTCAGTCATTCTAGCTTCCCGATTCCGTCTGGACCTAATTTGAACCGGTTGAAAGCTATAGTTTATGAGATTTAAAGAAATCTAGTTCGCTAAAGAGATGTCAGCGTCGATTCATATCAAATGAATATTTAAAGCAGCAATTTAATCAAAATGAGTAAAGAAATATATATATATATATATATATATATATATATATAATTATATATATACAAAAACTGTAAAGGGCGATGGGTTTTCACTCCGATGCCCGGACTGGAATGTAAATATATATATATATACATATATATTTATAAAAGTTATAAAAAGCCACGGAGTAATCCAGGCTGGACAGAATGAAAATATATATATTTATATATATATATAGAAGCGGTAGAGGGCGGTGGGTTTTCACTCCGATGCCCGAACTTTAGTGTAAATATATATATATATATATATATATATATATATATATAAAAGCTGTAAAAAGCCACGGAATAATCTAGGCGGGACAGAATGTAAATATATATATATAAAAGCTGTAAAGGGTAACGAAAATTTTATCCTTTGCCCGGACAGAAATGTGAGTATATATATATTTATAAAAGCAGTAAAAAGGCCACAGAATGATCCAGGCCAAACTGGAATGTAAATGTTAATATATATAATTAATATATATATATATATATATATATATTGAAGCAATAAAAAGGTCACGAAGTATAAATCCAGGCCAAATAAAGTCAAAATTATATATATATATATATATATATATATATATATAAAAGTAGTAAACTACCACAGATTTGACATCCTGGCTTGACAAAATTGAAAAGTTAGTATATATACAGTTAAATATATATATTAAAAAGCCAAACCCAGACTGAGAAGATAACCTAGTCCGGCGAAGTTGCTATAAACGTAGATATATATACATATATATATTATATATATATTAGCTATTAAAAGCGACGGATCGACGATCCGAGTTGTGAAAATGCCAGAAAATGTGTTTATGTACTAAAATATACGAAAACATAAGCAAAAACGGCCGCGAAACTGAGTTCCGGGCATAATCAAAAAATAAAACTTAACATGCAAGTGTATAAATGCGCAATGAAGTAGTATGAACTTTCTGATCGTAAAAATACTCACAATGGACTGCTACACGGGCTTTTTGCCAAATCATAGTCTTTAAACGTCCGTTTTTACCGATTAATTTTTGATATATGGTAGTATATGAGTATATCTAAGTGTTAGAGTGATAAAATTTGGATTTGGAGTACAAGAGTGGGGCTGAGAAACGAAACGGGCAGGGGTTCGGAGCATTTCTGAATTATGAAATGAGCTGCGGGTGCACTCATATATATAGACCCAATGGAAGCGGCCCTACCTGTGACAACCGTTGGTCTACCTGGGGCTCCATGTGTTAGGGCCCACGTGGCGAGTCCCATTGCATCGAAGTACGTGCACTCTGAGCAATGCGAGGTCACATTCGAAACTTTCTAACTTTTGATAGGAGCGTCCGTTTGAGGCGTGCTATACCTTTCTGAAAAGCCCTCGCCAAGAGTGTCGCAAGGACATGGGAGTAAACCTTTTTTGAGTCAAAAAAGAAGGGTTCATAACCAGGTCTTCGATTCTTCGTAGTTTGTCCGTTGAGCTGTCTTGCACTGTTTCCACTCAGGATCATTGTTATGGTTCTTTCTGACCTTGGTGGAATCAATTCGGCTCGAGTTTGACCGAATCAGCTTTAAGTTGGTGAAATAACCATTTTACCCCTCCCGGGGTTGCCTTCAGTGCTAGCATGGCCTTCGATCTTGTGCTATTTGTATACATTGCCAGATCATTTGAATCTTTTCTATAATCATACTGTACTAACTCCGGTCCCGATAATGTTGCTTCACCCACCTCGTCCCAGCATACTGGAGAATGACACTTTCGCCCATACAACGCCTCGAATGGAGCCATGAGTCAGTTCTACTCGTATATTTGACATCATCACGTGGGTCCTTGGAGTCTTTAACTCTATCTCCATCCTTTGTAAGTCATACAATATGAGCCTTTGTGTTGACAGCATTACACTCGTTCTCGCATATAATCTTCTACTCAACGCGTTAGCTATCATGATTTGCTTTTCCAGGATGGTATTGGATGGTATGGTCGTAATCTTTCAACAGCTCGAGCCAACGTCGTTGTCGCATATTGAGTTCGTTCTGGGTGAAGAAATATTTGAGACTTTTGGAGTATATTAGGATGTCATCAATAAAGACAACCACAAAATAATCTAAATATTTCTTAAATATTCAGTTCATCATGTACCTGGCAAAAGGGCAGGCTCAGCCGAAACAGGACAGGCGAGCGGCGGGCCCGGCCAAAAATAGGCTGGCTAAAAAGGCCCGGCTTTTGCTGGACTAAAAATGCCAAGCCCAACGCCCAGCCCGTGGCGGGCGGGCCGGCCTGGCCCGCGGGTTTAGACCAATTTATTCCTACATTTTTGATATTTTTTTCGGTTTGGCCCAAACAGGCGGGCCATCAATGGGCCGGGCCAAAAACGAGCGGGCCAAAAAGGCCCGGCTTTTACTGGGCTAAAAATAACCAGCCCAATGCCCGGCCCTTGGCGGGCTGGCCTGCCCGGCCCGCGGGCTGGGCCAAGTTTTGCCAGGTCTAATGTCCAGGAACGCAGCATGGATGTTGGTCAATCCGAAAGACATAACTAGAAATTTGTAATGCACGTATCGAATTATAAAGGCTGTCCTTGGAATGTCATCAGTTTTAATCTTTAACTGATGATATCCATAACGGAGATCGATCTTTGAAAAAAATTATGCACCTTGCAACTGGCCGAGCAGGCCATCAATGCGAGGTAATGGATACCTATTTTTGATGGTGACATGGTTCAACTCCCGATAGTCAATACAAAGTCGCATACTCCCGTCTTTTTTCTTTACGAAAAAATAAGAGCACCCCAAGGCGATGTACTAGGACGAATGAAACCAATGTCTAACAACTCCTGTAGTTGGACCTTGAACTCCTGAAGTTCAATAGGAGTAATTCGATATGGGATTTTGGAAATGGGTTTTGTACCGGGTTCAAGGTCAATAAAAAATTTAACTTCACGTTCCGGGGGTAAGCTAGGAAGTTCTTCGGGAAATACATCAGGGAATTTATTAACAATAGGAATATCATTCAAATATGACGTATTCTTGTTTAAATCGGTGACATAGGCTAAGAAAGCTTGACATCCATTTTTTAATAAATGAATAACTTTATGACTTGAAAGGACAGCGATTGATTTTAGTGGTTTGGTTGTTTAAATTCGCATAACAGGTTGGTTAGGAATAGGAAAGCTAACAACCTTACAAAAACAATCAATTTGAGCATGATGAGTGGTTAACTAGTCAATTCCTAAAATCTCATCAAATGCCAGTATTTTCAAAGAAATGAGATCAACAGGTAATGTGAGGGTGCCAATTTGAATTAAACAAGTAACTATGGATGTAACGAAGGTTTCTCTCGATGGAGTTTCAACAGATAAATCAAAGTTTAATTTCTCAGGGGTCAATTTCAAACGTTAAGCACAAGCGGGTGAAATAAAAGAATGGGTAGAACCGGTATCTAATAAGGTATAGACTTCGCAAGATTTTATGATTAACTTACCCGTAATAACTTTGTTCGGGTTCCTTGCATTTTGGGAAGTCACGACAAATGCTCTCCCTTGAACCACCGACTTTGACTTATCCGGGGCAGCTTTTGGAGTCACCATCCCAGCTAGACTTGACTTCGCTATAGGGCACACTCGAGCTATGTGACCTTCCTTTCCATAATTGTAGCACACCTTGGATTGTTGTGTGCAGTTTGGACTAATGTGTCCCTCTTGTCCGCATTTATAACATACGACCGGTGGTCATTCTCCTCCCCTAGAAACGGTTGTTAGTGTGGTGCTGCTACTGATGTCTTTCCGTCGTCATTGTTATATCTTCTCTTCTTAAAATTTCCACCCGACTCACTTCTTCTATTATCCTGGCCATGATTACCACCGAAGTGGTTACCATTTTTGGCGTGGTAATTTCCTCCCGGCTGGTTATCATTGTTTCGATGATTGTTTCCACCGGTATGACTATTATCATTTTATCGGTTGTTGTCCCTTGGTTGAACAGACTCATTATCTCGTTCCAATAATTGAGCCATGTTCACAACATCTGAATACAAACAAAGTTTGTGAGAAATGAGGTATTGACGAATTTCAGGTTTCAAACCTATCAAAAACATTCGTGTCATTCGTTCCTCATTATCCACCAAATGAGATGCAAACCGAGATAATTCCGCAAACTTGGCTTCGTATTGTCATACCGTCATATTGTTCTATTCCATTTTGATAAATTCCACCTCCTTCATCTGATGAATATTTTCTGGAAAGTACTTATCGTTGAACAATTTTTGAAACTCCTCCCAAGACATCTTAAGTGCGAAAAGATTAGTACGCTTCATAGATTCCCACTAATAATCTGCCTCTCCACGGAACATAAAGGTGGCGAATAGAACCTTTTGCTTCACTGTGCATCCTAGGACATCAAATATCTTGGTGATTTGCTTAACACAAGCTTCTGCCTTGACTGGATCTGGCTTTCCCAAAAATTCCAACGGTCCCAACTTCTTGAATTGCTTGGCAATGACAAACCGCGAGTTACCATTGTTTCCACCTACATTTTGAACATGAGTCTCTCTCTCTCCTAGTTTTGCATGAATTGTAGAAAGATTCTAAACATCCCGTCGTTCATCGTTTGATTGGTGGTGTTGTTTATAGGAGGATTATTGCCTTCTTGATGCACATTATCCTGGTTGGTGATTAGCGGTGCCTCAATGGTCCCAAATGCTCCATTGCTTAGATTTTTAGATGCCATTCTCAAATACTGCCACAAAATAAGAGTTAATTAAAGAAATTAATGTCACATATTATCCCTATATTCCGACTAACCAATTAAATAACAAATAAGCTTAGGTAGGACACATTAGCGAAGGTGTTTACTCGTCTATTCTCTCCTAGTTCTATTCCCAGATCTCCGCCAGAGATCATATCCCTAAGCTCTTATACCAACTGTGACGCCCCCAAAATAGGTCCACACAACCCAATTCTGAGTCGCCAAATACATGGTACAGAATCCAAATATAAATCTTTTTATATCAAACAGTTGTGCAAAATACGACCACACAAACTGTGAGCTTCAATACAGATCGTATATAATACGAAAATATAAACACTAAAATAAGTCCTCATAACAATTATTATCATACTATTTTACAAAATAGTGTGGACTACTCTAGCGCTATCTCAGACCATCACTCCATTCCCCGACTAGACCCCGAGATATTCTCATTTCCTGAAGAGAACAATGGAACACTACTAGAAATTTAACCTATAGCGACAAGCTATAGCGATGGTCGGGACGGAACCATCGCTATAGGGTGTCTATAGACACGGTCATGGACTGGCTGTCGGTATAGAGTGAAAACACAGCTCTATTGCAAGGGTCGCCGCTTAACCCACGCTATAGATATAAAAAAGGCCCTATACCGAGGCCTTTTATTTGGTCGTAGCTAATGGGAATTTCGCTCCAAAGCGAATTTACTCCCTATATTATTTTCAGGCTCCAAAGCTAAAGCTGTCAATATACTAATTTTTTTCCCCAAAAAGTCGATCCCTCTCAACTCCCCTAAATCTCTTATAGCCAGCCCTAAAGCTCTCATACCCAACCATAAATCTCATAAAACTGAAATCATCTTACCAAACCCCTAAATGGCCAACAACGATCCAAAGCACAGAGAAGAGGAAGAAACCGTAGCCGACAAAGATGAATAAATCGGAGCACAAGTCGTTCAACGATCGCCGTCACTACCGGTGAAGAAGATGAAGACACAATCCTCGATCTACACTTTCTCTCAACCTTTTTATTTTCTAATTGATCTGTTAGAGCAAAATTTAGGGTTTTCTTTTTTAATTATTTTTGAATTTTTGTGCAGTAAATCAAAGCTTTATAGATTTGCTAAAGATGGAAATCGGTGGAAGGAGAGAGGCGATGGTGAATCCTCCAATACCTTTGAAGCTTTTCGAATTTCAGCAGGAGTCTCAAGAATTTCAGAGACGATCATCATCGCCAGTCTGCTCATCTGGTGTTAGAACAACCTCCGGCTAACGACAGAGTATAATTTAATAATCTTTCTCTTTTTGATTTAGTTTTTGGCATAATTGGGAGAAGATCAGTTAAAATTCTCAATTTAATTTATCTTGTTTTATCCTTTTGTTTTCTTAGCATTTTTTTTGCTATTATAAGGAAACTGTGTTACATCGAAATCGAAAATGGCTAGGGACTCTACTTTCTGAAGGTAACTTATTTTATAATTTTTGGTTTAATTTTAGATCTTGCAGCTTAAATTTGTAATGCTACTGTTTTCTACTGGATTATAATATGATTAATGCCGTGAATTTATGGTTAATAACTGTTCTATTTTTAAGTAAATTATGGATTTTTGCTTAATTCTTACTTGTATTTATCTTTTGTTATTGTAGAAAAAGATGATTCACTATGTAAAGAGAAGCAATATAATCTTGTGGGGAGTTTCGAGCTGGATTGTGATTTTAGAGGACCCAAGGATGAGGTCTGTTTTCGTTAGACATACTCAAATTGTTCAACATTTGTGCATACATGCAACCTATTAAAATTTGAGCTTCAAAAGTTATACAGACAATGAACAAATTATTCTGGTTAGCCTGGACGGAATTGTTACAAAATGTTTGATCTTCTTTACAGCTATGTTATAAGGCTTGCTATATTAGTCTCTGTTAATTGTAGGTTATGATCATCAGTCATCATTTTGATTTCACATAGCAGATGACGTGAGAAAAATAACAAAAAGTAGATAATTTATGTTAGAGATTGGAAACAATCTGTTTACTATTTTCTAACAGCTGTCATAGGTTGAAGTTAATTTGCTCATTGATGTCTTGCAACTGTTGTTGCTTGAGAAGTTTTATTGTGTGTACATTAACGGATTATATAGCTGCCAACAAATTCATGCAACTACATAATGAATATCTGTGCTACTAGTATCACAATAATATTTTAAGTAGAAAAGAAAATAGCTTACGAACTTGAAGGTATATGAGGACTTTGATCTTATGCCGGTAGCATGCATGGGAATGTGGAGTTCTATGCTGAAGGAATCACATGAGTAGATTATTATTAATTTTTTAATCAGTATTCTCTTGTGTTTGTTATTATGGATTCATAAACATTTTTATTTGTGTTTTAAATGGTTTAGCAGTAGTTGTATAAAATTTTATTAATGATGATTAGAATGGGTCCCCTATTCAAGTGATGTAGTTGATTGGTGTGTGAATTTTTTGATCTTTTTGATAATAGTGTAGTTAAGTACTTTTAGAACTATGAACATTAATAGAAGTCTTTTTGTTACTATGTTACATAACTACTTGCTTATTGCTCTTTAATCAGGCTAAATTTGTTGCATCTTTAGATAGTAACTTCTGAGCTTATTTGATTTACTACTCAGCTTTTATCTATTATATAAGCTGATATGGTTTACAGTTTGTCCTTTTATCCTTATCCTTTATTTCTTAATTTTTTTCCTCAATAATAAATTGTATGGTATTATCTTTCAATTAATGGCCTAAACTTGAATACAAGCCTATGTCTTGTTGAATGACTGTTCTGATTGCCCTCTTCTCTATTTCTTTTAAGTTTAGGGATTGTATAATTTAGAAATGTATTAACTTGTTGTTATTTGTAAGCATCTTTTCAAACCTCTTAAACAATACGTAAGGTTAAGAGTTTAATAACTATGCCTGACTTGATATTCAGTAAAATTTAACAAGGACCTCTTAGATAAGAAAAAGTTAAGTGGAGTCTGAAAACTGAATCTAGAACTGGAACTGCTAGTTACTTCTATTGAACAAGCCACTTTTGTTTTAGAATATACTCTTTAGTCACTTGATTGGATTAAGTTTATATTGCAGTCCAAGTTCCTCAAAGCTTGTGGTACATTACCTGAGACACTTGTTGAAATTCGAAAAGCTTCAGAGGTATTGAAGTTTTTGAAGCATAAGGAGACTGGAAAAGATCGTCTGGTTATGAGCCATTCCAAAACTCAGTTATGAGCCATTCCAAAACTCTTAAGATCTGTATATGAAAAATGTGATACTTCTTTCTCCAACTCATAGTTCTATACATAATAGTTGGGACGTAAAAAAATACTTTGTATTTCACGTTTTGCAAATTTTTGTTACTACTATATATGTCTTTATGGATTTTCGCTTCCATGGATGCATATGTTAAATTTTGTTCCTGAACGGGGAATTAATTAATGCATGGTTTATTGCAGTACGTTCAAGGGTGGGTGTATATAGCCAGTTGTGATTGCGGCAAATCCATCTGAAGCTAATCAGTTTGCATTATGACATAGTGATGGGGGAATGTATAATAGAAGAGCCAAGGAAAATGCGGAGGGCACTGAATACCATATATATATATATATATACACACACACACAGGCTGAGCCAAGCACTGAACCATGAGTAGTTGATGCAGTAGTAGCTAGTCATATATAGTTGGATACATAGTTTAGAGGCGACAGATAGCAAATGTGAATAGAATCGTCAAATTTAGTTTCATGGCGTTTGTATTTGGATGAGATGTAAACAACAATTACTGAAAATATACAATTAGTGTGATATCTACACTTCTTTAGAGCTATTGATATATATAATTTTTTTTATGTTTTATTTTATATTGTATTATGTTTGTTCAATAAATATTTGCAGCACTATATATATATATATATATATATATATATATATATATTTAAATCTAAATGCTATAGCGAGGGTCGGCGACTATCGCTATAGCACCCATACATTGGCGCCAAAAAATCATATAGCGACGGTCGGGACCGTTGCTATTGATATGTATTGGCCGTCGGTAAAAGCCTTTAAATACGTTTTTGGGTTATTTTTTAGCTATGGTTCGATCGTCGGTATAAATATGTAAGACCGTCGCTATAGATTTTAGTGACGGCAGCTAAGGCGAGGGTCGGTGACCGTCGCTATAGGCTATAGCGACGGTCTTTTAGCCTATAGCGAGGGTCGGCGAGGGTCGGCGACCGTCGCTATAGGTCGATTTTCAAGTAGTGGAAGAAAAGGGTGAGCTCAACTAGCCCAGTAAAGAATATTATGACAAAGATAATGAAGAATAAATTATCGTCAGCCTTCAATAAATCAGATAAAATATTATGGACAACAAGTTTTAGATGAACAACTGCAGTGGAAATAACAATTCATTAGAAGAGTTAAGTAGAGAATGAAGTCTACTATCTTCTATGATTTAAAAGTCCATCATCAATTTTTTATCCCTGTAACATCAATCAATAAATATTTTACATCAATAATTTATCTTTGCACTACGTGCCAAAGATATTCATTTGTATCACCAATAGTCATGATTATACTAAATACCTGTCCATCTTTGCACTACATGCCAAAGATATTCAAGAATCAACAGCACATCTTTGCATTACAGGCCAAAGATATTCATCAATCAACAGTTCATCTTTATACTACTGGCCAAAGATAACTTTTACCATAATTTAAGACTGAGGATGATGAAAAATGATATGAAGAACGAATCCAGTGAAATAAAGGATAAATATTAGAGATTTATAATTTAATTTATCCAGAGTTCAAAAATATTCAAATTGTTAATACGAAGATCAAAACATGGATCCAATTTCAAGAATAAGATCCATAAAATATAACTTAGACAAAGAAAAGAAAATTTAATTTCGTTATGAATAGTCTCGTGAATAGTGCCGTATGTATGAATAGTGCTGTCTGTATGAATAGTACCGTATAAATAGTACTCCGACATAAAAAGGTAAAAATTTCATAAGAAAGTTCAGACCATTATTCCGGTGAAATGATATTAGATGGCGCGCACAACTCAAGGAATTTCTAATCATTTCAAGAATTATAGAAGCAATACTTACCGTAGTAAGTTTAAATATAGGAATATGAAATGAAATATTATCACTTTCATAATATGGAATATGAAAGAAAATAATATTCTTTACGAATATTGACATAAAATAACATCATCTACGAGAAAAATAATATCCTTTATCTTAGTAGAATACTAGATCTGACTGGAATATCGGAGATTATATTGAGAAAATCTTGCACTGTTATCCACACTCAAAATATCGTTATATTTACAAGAAATACGCTTAATAGTATAGAGAAAGAATTTTTTGATTCTGGTGTGATTTTTATTTCTTAACTAAGCAACCTATTTATTGGAAAATACTAGCACACCAATGTTGACAAAACCTACAGGCGGATGAATTTCTCAGCACCTGTTTTGAAAAGGTTGGCAGCACACCAAAAAGGAACAAACCAAGTTTTCTAACCTCCACCAACAACATGTTTATATATATATATATATATATATATATATATATATATATATATATTTTAAAACATTTAAAATTATTAAAAAGAAATAAATTCAATTTTCTCTCTTCCACCTCATTTTATTTTTATACCATGAATTTATTATAATAATGTTACCATTTAAATTATAAAATTATACAATTATATTATCATATTATACTATTATAATATAATATTATTTTAATATATTTGAATAAATTATTTTATCAGAGAAGATAAAATGCCAACTTTCAACAAATATCTCTTGCTAAAAAAATTCTTCTATTTATATCAAAATTGAACAAATATTTACTTATCCTATTTATCAATAATTTTTATTTTATTCATCAATTATTATTCATAATTAATATTATAGAATCACAATATTGACAACTAGGTCGTTCCTAGGAAATAGAGGGCTTTTCGATAAGAATTTCTCCTCATTGGCACGCAATTATATAACTTAACCCCTTTCCTCGACAGAACTTTTTAGACATTGTCAATAATGATATCTAATAATATCATTTCAATAATAGGTGTGATAATTATTGATTTAATAATGTGAAATACTGTGCAACGGTTACTGTGACAATTATTGAATCAATAATATAAAATAATATGCAATTATCAACGTAGCAATTATTGAATCAATAATATAAAATACTGAACAGTAATTACTGTAACAATTATTGAATGAGTGAATTCGTACATAAGAATCAATAATTAGAAATTACTGTGCAATACCGTGTGCTACTGTGCAACAATGCGTATTATTATACTTTCACCACAGGGTATTTCAACAGTTCAACGATAAAAGTTTTATCGTTAAATTTATAAAAAGATTACTTCTGTTGCGTATTATTATACTTTAACCAAGGCGATGTACTAGGACGAATGAAACCAATGCCTAACAACTCCTGTGATTGGACCTTTAACTCCTGAAGTTCAATAGGAGTAATTCGATATGGGGTTTTGGAAATGGGTTTTGTACCGGACTCAGGGTCAATAAAAAATTCAACTTCACATTCTAGGGGTAGGCCAGGAAGTTCTTCGAGAAATACATCAGGGAATTTATTAATAATAGAAATATCATTCAAATCTGACGTATTCTTGTTTAAATCGGTGACATGGGCTAAGAAAGCTTGACATCCATTTTTTAATAAACGAATAGCTTTATGACTTGAAATGACAGCGATTGATTTTAGTGGTTTGGTTGTTTGAATTCACATAATAGGTTGGTTAGGAATATGAAAGCTAACAATCTTACGAAAATAATCAATTTGAGCATGATGAGTGGTTAACCAGTCGATTCCTAAAATCTCATCAAATGCATGTTTTTTCAAAGAAATGAGATCAACAGGTAATGTGAGAGTGCCAATTTGAATCAAACAAGATTTGTAAACTGTGGATGTAACGAAGGTTTCTCACAATAGAGTTTCAACAGAAAAATCAAAGTCTAATTTCTCAGGGGTCAAGTTCAAACATTGAGCATAAGCGGGTGAAATAAAAGAATGGGTAGAACTGGTATCTAATAAGGTATAGACTTCGCAAGAGTTTATGATTAACTTACCCGTGATAACTTCGTTTGGGTTCCTCGCATTTTGGGAAGTCACAACAAACTCTCTCCCTTGAACCACCGACTTTGACTTATCCGGGGCAGCCTTTGGAGTCACCATCCCAGCTGGACTTGACTTCGCTATAGGGAACACTCGAGCTATGTGACCTTCTTTTCCACAATTGTAGCGCACCTTGGATTGCTGTGTGCAGTTTGGACTGATGTGTCCCTCTTGTCCGCATTTATAACATATGTCCGGTGGTCATTCTCCTCCCCTAGAAACGATTGTTGGTGCTGGTGCTGCTACCGATGTCTCTCCGTAGTCATTGTTGTATCTTCTCTTATTGAAATTTCCACACAACTCACTTCTTCTATTATCTTGGCCATGATTACAACCCAAGTGGTTACCATTTTTGGCGTGATAATTTCCTCCCCGCTGGTTATCATTTTTTCGATGACTGTTGCCACCGGTACGACTAATATCATTTTGTCGGTTGTTGTCCCTTGGTTGAACAGACTCATTATCTCGTTCCAATAATTGAGCCCTATTCACAACATCTGAATACAAACAAAGTTTGTGAGAAATGAGGTATTGACGAATTTCAGGTTTCAAACCTATCAGAAACATTCGTGTCATTCGTTCCTCATTATCCATCAAATGAGATGTCAACCGAGATAATTTCGCAAACTTGGCTTTGTATTGTGATACCGTCATATTGTTCTGTTCTAGTTTGATGAATTCCACCTCCTTCATATGACGAATACTTTCTGGAAAGTACTTGTCGTTGAAATTTTTTAGAAACTTCTCCCAAGACATCTTAAGTGCAAAAAGATTAGTGCGCTTCACAGATTCCCTCCAGTAATCTGTCTCTCAACGGAACATAAAGGTGGCGAATGGAACCTTGTGCTCCTTTGTGCATCCCACAACATCAAATATCTTGGTGATTTGCTTAACTCAAGCTTTTGCCTTAAGTGGATCTGGCTTTCCCAAAAACTTCGGCGGTCCAAACTCCTTGAATTGCTTGGCAGTGATAAGTCGCGAGTTACCATTGTTTCGACCTATATTTTGAACAGGAGTCTCTCTCGCCTGGTTTTTCATGAATTGTAGAAAGCTTCTAAACATCCCATCGTTTATCGTTTGATTGGTGGTGTTGTTTACAGGAGGATTATTGCCTTCCTGATGCACATTATCCTGGTTGGTGATTAGTGGTGCCTCAATGGTCCCAAATGCTCCATTGCTTAGATTTTTAGATGCCATTCTCAAATACTGCCACAAAACAAGGGTTAATTAAAGAAATTATTATGTCACATATTATCCCTATATTCCGACTAACCAATTAAATAATAAATAAGCTTAGGTAGGACACACTAACGAAGGTGTTTACTCGTCTCTCCCCTCCTAGTTCTATTCCCAGATCTCCGCTAGAGATCATATCCCTAAGCTCTGATACCAACTGTGACGCCCCCAAAATAGGTCCACACAACCCATTCTGAGTCGCCAAATACATGGTACAGAATCCAAATACAAATCTTTTTATGTGAAACGGTCGTGCCAACTACGACCACATAAACTGTGAACTTCAATATAGATCGTATATAATACAAAAATATAAACACTCAAATAAGTCCTTATTATAATTATTATCACACTATTTTACAAAATAGTGAGGACTACTCTAGCGCTTTCTCGGACCATCACTCCTCCCCGATTAGTCGCCGCAATATTCTCATTTTCTAAAGAGAACAATGGAAGAAAATGGTGAGCTCAACTAGCTAGTAAAGAATATTATGACTAAGATAATGAAGAATAAATTATCGTTAGCCTTCAATAAATTAGATAAAATATTATGGACAACAAGTTTTAGATCAACAACTGCATCGAAAATAACATTTCATTAGAAGAGTTAAGTAGAGAATGATGTATACTATCTTCTATGATTTAAAAATCCATAATCAATATTTTATCCCTGTAACATCAATCAATAAATATTTCACATCAATAATTTATCGTTGCACTACGGGCCAAAGATATTCATTTGTATCACCAATGGTCATAATCAACCAAATACCTGTCCATCTTTGCACTACAAGCCAAAGATATTCAAGAATCAACAGCTCATCTTTGCACTACAGGCCAAAGATAATCATCAATCAACAGTTCATCGTTGTACTACGGGCCAAAGATAACTTTCACCATAATTTAAGACTGAGGATGATGAAAAATGATATGAAGAACGAATCCAGTGAGATAAAAGATAAATATTAGAGATTTATAATTCAATTTATCCAGATTTCTAGAATATTCAAATTGTTAATATGAAGCTCAAAACATGGATCCAATTTTAAGAATAAGATCCATAAAAAATAACTTAGACAAAGAAAAAAAAATTAATTTCATTATGAATAGTACTCGTGAATAGTGTCGTATGTATAAATAGTACCCGACATGAAAAGGTAAAAATTTCATAAGAAAGTTCAGACCAATATTTCGGTGAAATGATATTAGATGAAGCGCAAAACACAAGAAATTTTTAATCATTTAAGGAATTATAGAAGCAATACTTACCGTAATAAGTTTAAATATAGGAATATGAAATGAAATATTATCACTTTCATAATTTGGAATATGAAAGAAAATAATATTCTTTACGAATATTGACAGAAAATAACATCACTTACGAGAAAAAAATATCCTTTACCTTAGTAAAATACTAGATCTGACTGGAATATTAGAGATTATGTTGAGGAAATTTTGCACTGTTATCCACACTCAAAATACCCCTATACTCACAAGAAATACGCTTAATAATATAGAGAAAGAGTTTTCTGATTCTGGTGTGATTTTTATTTCTTAACTAAGCAACATATTTATAGGAAAATGCTAGCACACCAATGTTGACAAAAACCTGCAGGCGGATGAATTTCTCAGCACCTGTTTTGAAAAGGTTGGTAGCACACCAAAAAGGAACAAACCAAGTTTTCTAACCTCCACCAACCACATGTATATATATATATATATATATATATATATATATATATATTAAAACATTTATAATTATTAAAAAGAATTAAATTCAATTTTCTCTCTTCCACCTCATTTTATTTTTATACCATGAATTTATTATAATAATGTTACCATTTAAATTATAAAATTATACAATTATATTATCACATTTTACTATTATAATGTAATATTATAATAATATATTTGAATAAATTATTTTACCTGGAGAAGATAAGATGTCAACTTTCAACAAATATCTCATGCTAAAAAAATTCTTCCATTTATATCAAAATTGAACAAATATTTACTTATCATATTTATCAATAATTTTTATTTTATTCATCAATTATTATTCACAATTAATATTATAGAATCACAATATTGACAACCATGTCGTTCCCAAGAAAGAGGGGGCTTTCCAATAAGAATTTCTCTTCATTGGCGGACAATTATATAACCTAACCCCTTTCCTCAATAGAACTTTCTAGACATTATCAATAATGTTATCTAATAATATTATTTCAATAATAGGTGTGACAATTGTTGATTTAATAATGTGAAATACTATGTAGTGGTAACTGTGACAATTATTAAATCAATAATATAAAATAATATGCAATTATCAACGTAGTAATTATTGAATCAATAATATAAAATATTGAACAGTAATTACTGTAACAATTATTGAATGAGTGACTTCTTACGTAAGAATTAATAATTAGAAATTACTGTGCAATACCATGTGCTACTGTGCAACAATGCGTATTATTGTACTTTAACCATTGGTTATTTCAACAGCTTAACGGTAAAAGTTTTGTCGTTGAATTTATAAAAAGGTTACTTCTGTCGCTTTCTATATTCGACAATTATTTCGTTATGGGGTCAACCAATAATTGCGCCGTCGTATGAATATTCTCCGACAAAAAGAACATTCCTCGACCAAACGAATATTCCTCGACACAACGAATATTTTATGACCACTTGCTTACTTTGTAAAATTTGCATATATCACCTTATCACATTTATCAAATCAACACCTTACTATTTAAAATAATATATAGAGGAAATTAAATCTTATTCATAAAAAGTTGGAGTCTTACAACCTCTCCTCTTCATAAAATTTAGTCCTCGAAATTGACGTACGTACCTGGTATTTCGAAAAGGTGAGGATACCTTGCTTTCATTTAAGATTCTAATTCCCAGGTCATTTCCTCAATATCATGGTTTCTCCATAAAACTTTGACTTGAGGTATAATCTTTGAGCGTAGAACATGTTCCTTCTTATCCAAGATCTTGACAGGTACCTCCTCATACGTTAAATCTTCGGCTATCTCGTCTAGTTCTAATTCAATAATGTGGTTTGGGTCTTTCACATATTTACGTAGCATGGATATGTGAAAAATGTTATGAACATGAGACATACTTGACAGTAAGGCGAGTCTATAGGCCACAGTTCCTACTCTATTAAGGATTTCAAATGGACCAATAAATCGTGGGTTGAGCTTTTCTCTCTTTTCGAATCTTGTAACTCCTTTCCATGGAGCAACACGTAACAATATATGGTCTCCGACATTAAATTCCACTTCTCTCGGATGAAGATCAGCATAACCCTTTTGTCAATCTTGTGCGGTTTGTATACATTGCCTGATCATTTGAATCTTTTTCGTAGTCATACGTAATAACTCTGGTCCCAACAATGTTGCTTCACCCACCATGTCCCAGCATACTAGAGAACGATACTTTCGTCCATACAACTCCTTGAATGGAGCCATGAGTCGGTTGTACTCGTATATTTGACATCATCACGTGGGTCCTTGGAGTCTTTAACTCTATCTCCATCCTTTGTAAGTCATATAAAATGAGCCTTTGTTTTGACATCATCGCACTCGTTCCCGCATATGATCTTCTACTTAACGCGTCAGCTATCACGTTCGCTTTTTCAGGATGGTATTGGATGGTATGGTCGTAATCTTTCAACAACTCGAGCCAACGTCGTTATCGCATATTGAGTTCGTTCTAGATAAATAAATATTTGAGGCTTTTGGAGTAGATTAGGATGTCATCAATAAAGACAACCACGAAATGATCCAAATATTTCTTGAATATTCAGTTCATTATGCCCATCAACGTAGCATGGACCTTGGTCAATCCGAAAGACATAACTAGAAATTCGTAATGCCCGTATCAAGTTATAAAGGCAGTCTTTGGAATGTCATCAGTTTTAATCTTTAACTGATAATATCCAGAACGAAGATCGATCTTTGAAAAGAATTGCGCACCTTGCAACTAGTCGAACAGGTCATCAATGCAAGGTAACGGATACCTATTTTTGATGGTGACATGGTTCAACTCTCGATAGTTAGTACAAAGTCGCATACTCCCGTATTTCTTATTTATGAATAAACAGGAGCACCCCAAGGAGATGTACTAGGACGAATGAAACCAATGTTTAACAACTCCTGTAGTTGGACCTTTAACTCCTGAAGTTTAATAGGAGTCATTCGATATGGGGTTTTGGAAAAGGGTTTTGTACTGGGTTCAAGGTCAATAAAAAAATTCAACTTCACGTTCCTGGGGTAGGCCAGGAAGTTCTTCGGGAAATACATCAGGGAATTTATTAACAATAGAAATATCATTCAAATTTGATGTATTCTTGTTTAAATCGGTGACATTGGCTAAGAAAGCTTGACATCAGTTTTTCAATAAACGAATAGCTTTATGACTTGAAATGACAGCGATTGATTTTAGTGGTTTGGTTGTTTGAATTCGCATAACAGGTTGGTTAGGAATATGAAAGCTAACAACCTTACGAAAATAATCAATTTGAGCATGATGAGTGGTTAACTAGTCGATTCCTAAAATCTCATCAAATGCAAGTATTTTAAAAGAAATGAGATCAACAGGTAATGTGAGGGTGCCAATTTGAATCAAACAAGATTTGTAAACTGTGGATTTAACGAAGGTTTCTCCCAACGGAGTTTCAACAGAGAAATCAAAGTCTAATTTCTCAAGGGTGAAGTTCAAACGTTGAGCACAAACGGGTGAAATAAAAGAATGGATAGAACCGGTCTATTCCCAATGCTTCGTTGGGGTTGAGCGAATGGCTGAACTGTCACCGGTCTGTACCCGATGCTTTGCTGGGGTTGAGCACACGGCTGAACTGCCACTGGTCTGTACCCGACGCTTTGCTGGGGTTGAGCCAACAGCTGAAATGTCATCGGTCTGTACCCGACTCTTTATCGGGGTTGAGCCAATGGCTGAACTGTCACCGGTGTGTACCCGACGCTTCACTGGGGTTGAGCCAACGGTTGAACTGTCATCGGTCTGTACCCGACGCTTCGCTGGGGTTGAGCCAACGGCCGAACTATCACCGGTCTGTACCCGACGCTTCGCTAGGGTTGAGCCAATGGCTGAACTGTCACCGGTCTATACACGACGCTTCGCTGGGGTTGTGCCAACGGCTAAATTATCATAGTTCTGTACCCGACGCTTTGCTAGGGTTGAGCCAACTGCTGAACTGTCACCAGTCTGTACCCGACGCTTCGATGGGGTTGAGCCAACGGCTGAACTATTATCGGTCTGTACCCGACGCTTCGCTAGGGTTGAGCCAACGGCTAAACTATCATCGGTCAGTACCCGAAGCTTCGTTGGGGTTGAGCCAATGGTTGAACTGTCACCGGTCTGTACCCGATGCCTCGGTTTGGTTGAGCAAACGACTGAACTATCACCGGTCTGTACCCGATGCTTCGACAGTGACAGTTTTTGACAGTTTTATGCAGTTTTCATCATTGGTCCCCGAATATTTCTTCAGGATAAATACCAATGGTTTTCATGAAGTTCCACCCTTTGTCAGTAATTCGTTGCTTAAACGTAGGATTTTAGAACAAACCGCTCAATTGCGTAGCAGTTTTTTCTTAGATTTGACTTTTCAGCTCCTGTAAACTCTGTTTCAACTTGAACTGGACCGAGCTGGGGGGGGGGGGCAGGGCCCAACCTAGGGAGTCACAGGTAGGGATGCAACAATCACAGGTGGACCCGCTCCTTCCCGCGAATTTATATTGGGCAGCAGCAAGTTCATAAACTCATTTTTAGTTTTGAGCTTTTATAGAAATCCGATTTTCTTTTTCAGATCTACGGAGTTCGGGCAGCTTTTTTTAGATTCTGTCAGCGGCCACGCGTTCTGTACGTCTCAGGTGACGTTTTCATCCCTTCTTTTCCAGTTTTAATCGGTAGAATTGTGTAAACCATGTAGGGTGCTTTTGAATGCAATGTATCAAAAATGTATGCTTATATGACTTGATAAAAATTTTCTGACTTCATAAGTATGCATATTTTACTGCGATTCACGTTTTGATGTAAGAAAATTTGAATTCTGAGACAGTCAATTTTTGCACTTTTTGATCAGTTTACTCATCCTTTTTGAGGCCTAGTGAGCCTGGATTTTCAAATAAAAACTACGGAGTTCGGGCAGCTTTTTTTAGATTTCGTCAGCGGCCACGCATTCTGCACGTCTCAGGTGACGTTTTCATCCCTTCTTTTCCTGTTTTAATCGGTAGAATCACGTAGGGTGCTTTTGAATG
Organism: Panax stipuleanatus; assembly: GCA_020205555.1. NCBI lineage: Eukaryota > Viridiplantae > Streptophyta > Magnoliopsida > Apiales > Araliaceae > Panax > Panax stipuleanatus. Next base: position 106,573,386 of record CM035122.1, read on the forward strand.
CAATGTATTAAAAATGTACGCTTATATGACTTGATAAAAATTTTCTGACTTAATAAGTATGCATATTTTACTGCAATGCACGTTTTGATGTAAGAAAATTTGAATTCTGAGACAGTTAATTTTTGCTCTTTTTGATCAGTTTACTCATCCTTTTTGAGGCCTAGTGAGCCTAGATTTTCAACTAAAAAATGTCTATGGTAATTTGGCTACCATGTGAAGTTTATTTTTGATTTTTTTTCATAAATATGAACTGCTTATGTTTTTGGGAAGGTGTGCTACTGAATGGCCCCCTAGACATGCCCGTGTGCATGCGGATAGTCCATTTTATAAAGGAGACTCTGGCGAAATTTTTTCAAAAGCCTGAGCATTTAATAAACATGTAGTTTGACTCTACTGGGGATTTTAACTGACCCATGCATGTTTTAGGATTTAAAAATGCATAAAATACTGATTTAAATTAATAAGCCACATGTTTTAGGCTTACCTCACCCTTTCTGAGGTGATTTGGAGACTTTGTCCAGGTGATGGACCGAGATAGACCCGGGAGTGGTAGTAGGGTCGTTTCAAGAGTTAGACGGAGGAGAGCCTCCGATGTTCCTTAGCCACGGCCATCCTGGTCGCCTCGTAGATTGGCTGAGTCACTGATTCGTCCGGTCAGGACTGAGCCGTCGGTTGACATAGATGATGATGAGGCTCTGTTTGTTGCTCCTGCCCCAGCTCAGGCTCCACGTGCAGAGCTCCCAGGCATTGTAGTGCCACTTCAGGATCTGCTGGGAGATTTGAGTCGCCATCCATCGTGATTCCTTCACGCCAATGAGGTGACTGAAGTTTTCTTCTTTCTGGATTTTTTTCTTTCTTTTGCCATTCTCGGGGCACAGTTTTGATATAGGTTGGCTTTTGATGCAGGTTCCTGGCTTTACGCAGCCTCGAGGGAATTGGTTTAATGTGCATTCTCTTTACCACACTATGCACCAGGATTACAGGGATATTGTTGACACATGGGGGTTTCAGGCGTTCTTTTCTATCTTTCTCCGCTGTTGCCCCTGAGGTTATATGAGGGCTTTGTCTGAGAGCTGGTTCCACCAGACTCACTCTCTCCACTTGCTAGATTGCGAGGTGATGATGACGCCGATAGATTGGAGGTTCATAATCGGGATAGAGTTTAAGGGTGAACCAGTGCCTATTGTGGTTGATATTACACCCACTGTCGTTCGGTCCCTTTTTGGAGTTCCTGAGATGGCCATCAAGGGTCAGAATGTCTGATTTGGTCCCTTGAGCATAGATGCCCAGAGTGGGGCTTTGCTTAAGCCTCTGCCTAATGATCAGAGGGTTCGAGATCGCATCCTACGGCGATTATTCTTAGTGATCATCAGGGGTTGTTTCCTTGCGAACAACTCCTCGAAGGTGTCTTTTGCCCTGGTCAGTGCCACTCGATATGTGGAGTGCCTCAGTGACTTTTATTAGGGTACCTATACCTTTGCCTATTTTCTCTGAGGTATGCGCATGCGCTCGGAGGGTGTGACGGAGGCTTGGTTAGGGTTCTACCCATTCCTGCTGGTGAGTACATCTTTCTTGTACCTTTTTGATTTTTGCATTTACATTTGTCAGTCTTGATCACTGAGGACTTTTGATATTAAATGGCCAGTTCTGGGCATATGAGAGGCTTTTTTGCCTATGTCCCACCACTACTTTGGTCCTGAAGACTTATCCTCGGAGACGGCGTTGGCACCACTCCACTCTGATGGAGGTTCCTATAGCTAAGGGATTCACCCATTTCCGTCTGCAGCTTGAGCTTTTAACAGCCGGATCGATCTCATGGGTATCGTATACCTCAGACTTTTTGACAGTCGGGTTTGAGGCGGTTTCCCCACTGGCCGGGAGTTTGCAGTATCTACCCGCAGAGTACAATTTTTAATAGAGGGAGGTTAGGAGCTCTATTTAGGAGAAGCGTGCTATCAGGAGCATCACAGGGCATATCCATATTCCCTTTGTTCCTCCTGCTTGGCATCATTGGCCACTAGTTCAGCAGCTCATAGACATCCCTATGGAGGGCGTAGATGGCTTTACCCTGTCAGAGGGTTCATACAGCCAGAAGGAATTTAATAGTTGGTGGAGTCCTCGCACTATCAAAGCCCAGACTCTTGCTACCCGGTTCATGGCAGATATGGTGCCGGGGTCTATAATGATGATGGACTGGATAACATGCCTTCGAGAGCCTACCCACTTAGACCAGATTACTGGACTAACCCAGCAGTTGGAGAGAGCTCATTTGTTTATCAGGCATCTTGGTCGAGATCCATCAGAGGCATCTTCTTTTGATCCTTCCAACTCTGGAGCAGGCCCTTCCACAGGTCCATTTTCTAGTAGTTATACAGGGGCTGATCCTCCCTTATACTGCCTTAACATTCCTGATGGCCGAGACTTTGTCTCTACGGAGGAGATGGAGTATGTTAACAGCCTGAGTGTAGATATTCTTGATATTTTTGGATAGCTTTTCTTGCTATATCTTTTGATAGGCCACTGTTTTGGCCGTTGGGCGGTTGTGCCCCATTTTGATAGGCCACTATTAGTAGTTGGGCAGTTGTGCCCCATATCCCTGTACTTTTTATTTTGTATTTTATTAGTAGACTAGAGATGATGCTTGCAATAGATAGTTTATTATAGATATGCATGATATTTCCTATCTATTGCATCATATTTATCATTGTCATTATGCATGTATTATGTCATGGATATGCATTTAGACAGATGAGTTCAGATTTGACCCCTGGATGGTCTTGTGATACGCTGATACAGATGTCGTCCTCGACAGTTAGCCACATCGAGCATTTACCACCATCTGTGGTAGCATCGTCCTTGAGGTCGTGGTATGATAGCCTGCCCTTCCCAGCCAGAGGGACAGTGGATCAGATGTTAGGGCATTCATTAGCCCTTGTGGACTTCCAGGTTCCATACAGAGTCATAAATGGACTTTTATCCTGTTGGATACCTGAGAGGCAGGTTTTTTCGCTTCGGGGGACATGAGCTGACTCCGACTTTGGAGGAGTACGAGCGGCTTACAGGTTTGGCTTTGGACTTGCCTTGCGCTCGCACTGCTATTAGTGATATAAGGAGACCGTTCCTGCGGATGTCGGGTCTACGTCAGAGTGTAGTCACGGATGAGATCATTTTATGACATGTGATCTCTATTGACTTTTTGATCAATCGTTTCGGTAGACTGGATAGCTACGATCGACACGCTGGCGACTTTATTATCTTGGCAGCGGAGTGGCATTCAGCCCGGATAGACGTCTTGCTGATGTGCGTTACGACTTAATTATATATGCCACTATACATGAACCACTTAGATGTTGGGTTGATAGTCGTGGTTCGTGCCCTTAGACAGGGTAGCACCATCCTGTCGATGATACTTGTCGAGACATTAAGGTTAACTACCTATTGTAGTACCCATCCAGAGGGGTTTTTTAGAGGTAACTCTGTCCTTCTGTATGTATGGCTCATGACCCATTTGCGCCTGATTGGCTTCTTCAGACATCAGGGGTACTGCTTCACCCACGAGATAGCTATGTCCTACTCCTTTTAGCCAGCAGAGTGTTTGGATACAGAGACATGGTCAGCTTTTCTGTCAGATATTAAGCATCCTTTTTTGATTCTTCTATGCTCAGGGTTAGTCTCCCCTTATAGCTTCATTACCCATGCATCCGACATGGACTACTTGCCCCTAGCGGGATTGAGAGGGGTGACCACTTACCATCCGTTGGCAGTTATGGGTCAGTTTGATCAGTTTGAGAGCCTACACCAGTTTGAGGGGGCCATGGATCAGCGGATGTCAGCTTTTTCTATGTCATCGGCTGACCTGATCAGGATTTATGAGTGTTAGACTCATAGGGAGAGGGCTGATTTCTTTGCTAGCCATCCGGATTGCTCTCCAGAGTACGCAGTGTGGTTGGAGACTGATATAGCAGCAGTCGCGCTCATCCAGTCAGCTCCTATTATGGATTTAGATGAGGAGGAGCCTATGAAGGATCCTGATTCTCCTACGGAGGACGATTTGTTCATAGGTCTGATAGCAGCGTTAGTTAGTGACTCACCGATCATTCCTGCCGGGACAAATCGCGCTATGGCAGATTCATTAGCTAGGATGACTTTTGAGATAGATCAGGATAGGGCGCTGATGTTAACTGCCCTGTCCGATAGAAATATAGCTTTTGTTGATAGATATGAGGCTCAAGCCACTAGGGATACGACATTGGTCGAGAGACACGAGGCTCTATCTTCTCGAGATGTGCTTTTGTTGAGATTGAGGAGACTTTGATTGCCAGGGATACTGCTTTTGTAGAGAGGGAAGAGGCCATAGCTTTTCGAGATCTCCACATTGCTGACAGTACTACTCTCCGATCATATACCCATAGCCTGGTTGCCGATATGAGTGCTTATATTGATGATCACAGTGCCACTATGCAAATGGCTATGGATGTTCTGGCACGTATGGAGGCTGAGGGTATTGCGCTTGCTGCGGCTCCTTCATCTTCAGAGCAAGACGCCATGTTGGCATTGTTGGCCCGCTTGTCCATGGGTCTATAGGCTATCTTTATTTTTCCTGCACCTACTAGATCAGCCATTTTTGTCATGTATAGGATACAGTGTATATATCAAACAGTATTATATCTTAGAGAAATATATTTTGATTCACTTCCCTGTTTGGATATGTATTGTAATTGCTGAGTGATTACCACTTCTTTCATGACTTGTTATTGTTGATGTATCATGAGCTTCTCCTTGATGGACTGACATAGAGATGTCGGAGAATACCTCAGATGGGCCTATTGACCAGGAAGACTTGATAGGATTTATGTTTCGGTGTCTTGGGACTGGTTTTTATTGGTTTTTTATATTTTCTTGAAGGTCAACCCGCACCGTGAATGGCTGCCTACGTACTCCCGGGCTGAGGGAGATCAGGTCATTCGTAGTTCAGTTTTTTGTGTGAGAGAGGCTTGAGAAATGTCTCTTTTGAGTTTGGTTTGATGAGTTTTTTATGTTTTTTATTTGGTTTGACCGCACCAGGAATGGCTGCCTACGTACTCCCGGGTTGAGGGAGATCAGGTCATCCATAGTTCCGTCTCTAGTGAAAATCGAACTAATTTGATTCGCAGGACCAGGATGCTGGTATGCATGTATTTCATACATAGTATCTTTTTATGGTGTTTGAATTCATGAGTTGGGGAAATTCTCTTCCGTCCATTTCTTGTAATCTGATAGCTCCTCCCGTCAACACTTCCTTGATAATGAAAGGGCCTTCCCAATTTAGGGCGAACTTTTCTTTAGCTTCATCTTGATTGGCCAAAACTTTCTTCAGCACCAAATCATTTTCTTTGAATTATCGGATTCGGACCTTCTTGTTGTATGATCGAGCAATCCTTTGTTTATATAACTGCCAGTGGAAGGCTATAGCCCTCTTTTCATCAATCAGGGACAGTTGGTGGTACCGCTCCTGTAACCACTGATCTTCTTCCATCTAAGCGTCTATTAACACTTGCAAGGACTCCATTTCTACTTCTATGGGAAGTACTGCTTCCATGCCATAGACCAATGAGTAGGGGGTAGCCCCAGTAGAAGTACGCATTGACGTCCTGTATGCTAACAGGGTTAGAGGCAACAGGTCAGACCATTTTTTGTGATTGGCGGACATTTTCTGCATGATCTTCTTGATGTTCTTATTGGCCGCTTCGACGGAACCATTCAACTTAGGCTGATAAATGACAGAATTGAGATGCTTGATGTGGAACTTGCTACATAGTTCTCTCATCATCTGATTATTTAGGTTCTTGGCATTGTCTGATACGATCACCTCCAGTTGTCCATATCAACAGACGACATTGTTTCTGATAAACCCAATGATGACCTCTTTGGTGACTTTGGGAAAAGAGGCAGCTTCAACCCATTTAGTAAAGTAATAGATCATGGTGAAGATGAATCGATGTCCATTGCTGGCTTTGGGTTCTACTAGGCCTATCACATCCATTCCCCACACGGAGAAAGGCCATGGCGAACTCATTTGTGTAGCTCATTTGGAGGCGCGTGGATGACCTTTCCATGTACTTGACATTGATAGCATCTCCTGATATAATCATCACAGTCAGCTTTGAGAGAGATCCAATAATGCCCTATTCTTAATATCTTCTTGGCCAACAGATGACCACTCATATGTGGACCATAGACCCCATCGTGGACTTCATCCATCAATCTTTGGGATTTCTCTTTATCAAGGCATCTTAAGAGCCCTATTCCAACATCCCTCTTATAGAGTGCATCTTCGCTCAGATAGAACTTTATAGCCATCTTGTGAATCCTCTTTCTTTCGGAGTGGCTTGCCCCAGCGGGTGTAGATCCATCTTGGAGATATTCCTAGATGCCTTGATACCAAGGCTATTTGATAGGAGGTATTTCCTCTGATACTTCTCCAATGTATTTCTCGTATGTTGGGGCCTTTTGGCTTGTGATTTGGATGTTTGGAATTCCCCTCCTACCTGATATGTTGATCAGGGAAAGCCAACGTTGCTAATGCATCCGCAAAGTCGTTCCTTCCTCGAGGGATATGGATGAAGGGTATCTCTTCAAATTCCATAGATATTTTGATGACCTATCGATGATAGGGCAGCAAATACAGTTCTTTAGTTTGATATGCCCTAGTGGTTTGTCTGATAACCAACTCAGAATCTCCAAAGACTAGTAGATGCTTGACACCCATGGATTGGGCTAATTTCAACCCCATTATGCAGCCTTCATACTCAGTCGTGTTGTTGGTGTTGACAAAATACAACTTGGTAGCCACAAGCTATTTTTCTCCTGTACCAGAGATAAGGACTGCCCCAGCTCTGGCACCTTCCATGTTTACTGCCCCATCAAAATATATTTTCCATGGTTGGACCGCATTTTCTTGAAGATCTTGCTGAATTGTCATGATCCCATCATCCGGGAAGTAAGTTTCCAGGGGTTCAAACCCTCCTGATGGTGCTTCAGCTAGTTGATCTGCAATGCCTTGACCTTTGATGGACTTTTGAGTCACGTAGATAATGTCGAACTGCTATAGGATCAACTGCCATTTGGACAGCCGATAATTTAACATTAGCTTGTTGAATACGTATTTCAGCGATCCATGCGGGATATAAGGTAGGTTGTGTGCCCATGCAGATAGTGTTGTAACCTCATGGCTGCCCATACTAACGAACAACATGTCTTTTCAATTAGGGTGTACTTTTGCTCATCGCTGCTGATTCTTTTACTAATGTAGTAGATAGCTCTCTCCTAGCTACTATCATCTTTCTGTCCCAGCATACAGCCCATGGCGTTGGCATTGACAGACAAGTACATAAACAGGGGAACTCCGTCCCTTGGGGGTACCAATACTGGTACTTCGATCAGCTATTTTTTGATGGCAAGGAAGGCTTTTTGACAATCCTCATTCCATTTTGTGGAGGAATTCTTCCTTAGTAGCTTGAAGATGGGTTTACATGTTGCTGTGAGCTGAGAGATGAATCGTCTTATGAAATTGATCCTCCCCAAGAATACGCGTATCTCCTTCTCTGTTCGGGGCACGGGCATCTTAGTGATGGCTTTGATCTTGGCAGGATCTAGCTCAATGCCTCTATTGCTCACTAGGAATCCCAACAACTTGCCTGATTTGACCCCAAAAGTACATTTGGCTGGATTCAGCCTGAGGTTGTACTTGCACAACCTGTTGAACAGCTTCTTGAGATGGTCAATGTGATTGTCCTCCTTTTGAGATTTGACGATGATGTCATCCACATAGACCTCTATCTCTTTATGCATCATGTCATGAAATAGGGCCTTCATGGCTCGCTGATATGTGGCCCCGACATTAATGAGACCGAAGGACAAACGTCTGTAATAGAAGGTTCCCCAGGGAGTGATAAAATTTGTTTTCTCCTTGTCCTCTTCAGCAACCATAATTTAATGGTAACCAGCAAAGCAATCCACGAAGGAATACATGCCATACTGTGCCATGTTTTCTATCAAGATGTGGATGAGAGGTATCGAGAAATTATCCTTGAGGCAGGCTTTGTTCAAATCCCTATAATCTACACATACTCGTACTTTCCCTCCAGGCTTAAGCACGGGAACTATGTTTGACAGGCACTCCGGGTATGTTGATACCATGATGAAGCCGGCTTTAAATTATTTGACAACCTCTTCTTTGACTTTCAGACTCCATTTAGGTTTCAATCTCCTGAGCTTTTGCTTGACTGGCTTGAATCTATCTTTATTGGGCATTCGATGGATGACAATATCAGTAGACAGGCCAATCATATCTTTATGCGACCATGCAAACACATCCTGGAACTGTGTTAGGAGTTCAATCAGATTGGTTTTTTGGTCTTGTATGAGGTCTATGCCTATCTGGATTTCTTTGAGGTTTTCTGAGGTTCTAATATTTACAGTGGTGGTTTGGTCGAGGTTCAGTTTGGGTTTGTCTTTGACCCATTCTTTGATCTCCTCGGGCACCTCATAGTTATCTTGATTAATTTCCATCAAGTCGAAGTTCAGTTCTACATCAAAGTTATAGTCACTGTGATAGGTTGGCATCTTATTAGTAGGGGCAAACAAATCCAATCTTGGAGTCCTGAAAACAATATGCTTTCACTTTAATATATGCAACTATTTAAACATACAAAGCATTTGGCAAAGCATAACAAAAGTTACTGCTATAGCTGTGAAATAAAACAAGCAGTAAATGAAACCATGTTACAGGGCAGGCGGATTCTCTGCCCTTTTACCCTTTTTGAATGAGGCAAGGGACGCTGCTCCAGTTGTCTAGGGTCAGATCCTCATGAACAGGGAGGATCACAGAATTGTGCTCGTCTGCCTCATCTCGAATGATGACTAAGACATCCTTCAAAATAGGGCTGGGGTTTTTCTTTGAACTGCCTCCTTTCTCTTTCTTGATGCGAGGAATTTGGATTTGATCCTCCTTGTCACTATCTAGGATGTCATCATTCATACCCTCGTAGTGTATGAGAACACGCATGTTAGCAAATGGATCTCGTCCTTCGTACAGAAACTTTTCTTTTCTCTTTTTTGCTCTCCCCTTCAGGCTTTGGGGTCTTTCTCTCACCTACCGGTATGATTGGAGGAAACAATATGGCTGATACAACTGTAGGGATCTTCCTTATTGGCTTCACAAATCCAACATCAGTGAGGTTTGGTAATGCTATAGTGGTAGCATGAGCTTTTGGATGCTTATGTGGGTTCCGGTGGCTTGACCCAGATGAATAACCCAATTCAGTTTTCCCAAACTGACTCTGGATTTGCACCTGGCTCTTGATTCCTTGTTGATTCTTTCCTAACCCTTCTCCATGGTGGAAACCCAAAGATACCATCTCCTGGCCCACTGTCATTACTTTAGGAGAAACCTTAGGCTTCAGGGCTGGTGCCTTAACTGGTAGGTAATGAGTATCGCTTACCTCTAAGGCTTGAAAGCTCACAGGTTCAACCCCTTCATCCAGGCTGATCACTGGCACGTCTCCCTATATGCATACAGGGTATTTTGGTTGTCATTCACTGTGATTAGGTTTCCATTAATAATGTACTTGAGTTGTTGATGGAGGGTGGATGGAACAGCTTATGCCATGTGGATCCACGACCTTCCCAGCAACAAGTTGTATCCGGTGGTGATGTTGAGCACCTGGAAAGGTACATAGAAAGTGTGGGGACCAATATCCATTGGTAGCTCAATTTCTCCCACGGCTTCTTGGCGAGACCCATTAAAAGCTCGGATGACCACATGACTGGTTCTGATCCGGTTTGGGTTGATCTTCATTCTTTCCAAGGTGTCGTAGGGATAGATGTTTAGGGAAGACCCTCCATCTATAAGCACACCTCCAATCACATACCCTGATGACATTACTGCTATATGCAGGGACTTACAATAGCCCGTACCCTCTGCAGGTATATCATTGTCAGTGAAAGATATCACATTGTTATTGAAGATGTGTTCTACCACGTGACAAAATTTCTCAATATCAACCGTCTTTGGCAGATGGGCTTCCTCCAGTACTTTCACTAGAATATTGCGATGATCCACCAAGGATAGGACCAAATCTAGGATGGACATCTACTTGGGTGAATCCTTTAGGCTTTGCACCACTTTGATTTCATTGTGTCCCATTTTACTGAGGAACTCTTCAATTTTCTCTTCAGCCACCTTCTCTTTGGCCTTGATAACTAAATTGATCGCCCGCTGGGGCAGGTACAATGGATTCTCCTTGGATATACTGGCAATGTTGTTTGAGGTTGAACCTTCATCATTCCCGTAGTTTTATGGGACTTTCTTCAGACTGATCACTGGATACTGGGGTCTGAATGGTAATATCAAAGGTTCAGGCGCCGCCAACTTCATAGGATTTTATGTTTTTGGACCCCTTTCCCTGGTAGCATTAGGGGTGTGAGGGATGGCTCCTTATCACAGGAAATAATAGCCACTGTATCTTGATTCCATGCAGTGGGAATAAAGAGAGTTTCTTCATCAGGAAGGCCTTAATCTTGATTTCCTCTTATCAGTTCACCGCTTTCAATCATATTCTGAATCAGGTTACGAAGTCCCCAGCAATCTTTAGTGTCATGATCGGGTGTATAGGAGTGATACTGACAGATCCGGTCAGACTTGAATTTCCTGGACCGCTTTCAATCATATTCTGAATCAGGTTACGAAGTCCCCAGCAATCTTTAGTGTCATGATCGGGTGTATAGGAGTGATACTGACAGATCCGGTCAGACTTGAATTTCCTGGATCGAGGATTCACTGGGGGTAATAAATCTACAACCATTCGCTCATTGATTAGCATTTGGAGGATCTCTTTTATAGGTTGATTCAAATTGGTGAAATTCCTTTGAAAGGCGAATTATAGACCAACCTGGAACTTCTCCTCCTTGGCCATCTTGTCGGCCTAGTGTTCATGTTCATGAAACTGGTAGTGATCCCTCATAGCAATGGGGCTAATCTCAGGGGTAGGCGGACTTATCTTCTGTTGGTTGGATTGGTTTATCAGCTGCCTAGTTATTTGATGTTGATATACAACCAGCTCTGCTAACTGTCTAATTTGTTCCTTGATAGACATAATCTCCTGTTCTATCAAGAATTGCCTTTCTGATAACTCCCAACTGTCTGGGTTGGATTGAGTTGTTTCTCCGACGTATCAGAGGTATTTGGATCCTTCTCCATTTTGTGTGCTAATCATGTTGACACCCTCCTCTTTGTGCTGAGGGAGGGGATTATCTTGTACGTGCGACTACTCCGGTTTGGTCACCACAATCTCTCCATTGTCTATCAAGTCCTGTGTTTTGTGCTTGAGAGACCAACAGTCTTGTGTATCATGGCTCGGGGCTCCGGAATGGTAAGCACACTTTTTGCTTGGGTTAAAATTTTGTCCACCAGTATTAATGGGTGGAAGGAGTTGCATTATCTTTTTCTATGCCATCAACAGTTTTAGCACATTCTTGAGTGAATCCCCTAACGAGGTGAATGTTCTTCAACGCCTAGCCTCCAAATTTTTCTGGAATGGAGGGTTTGAAGGTTGTGCTAGAGTTTAAAAAAGGGAATAGTTCCTCCTTTGAATGGGCACGCTGCTTGAATCACCCCTCTGATTCTGTCCTTGCAATACTAAGGAAACTTCTTCGTCTTTCTTCTTGTGTGTCCTCCGGGGATTATTCCCACAACTCCCAGATTGAATATGCTCAGCAACAGCTTCTAAGGCGGTCAGATCCTTTATCTTCCCATATTTGAGCCCCATTTCTGCCATTTCACTATGTTTGATCACTTCTGAGAATGGCTTTCCTATGCCTGCCCTTTCATAATACGGGGCTTCTTAAATGTCGATGAAGGTCATGACTATCTCGGACTCAGTCATAGGTGGAGTGACTTGTGCCGCCATTCACCTCCATCGTTGAGCATATTCTTTGAATGACTCAGTACTTTGTTTCTTGATTTTGGTTATTTGGTATCTGTCTGGAGCCAGTTGAGACTGGAAACTGTATTGATTGAGGAAGGCATGTGCCAGCTCTTCCCACCTATGAATTATAGAGTTATCCAGACGGGCATACCAGGCACTAGCCTCTCCGGTCAAACTTTTCTGGAATAACTGCATTCAGAGTTTCTCGTCCTCTGCATAGGATCCGAGTTCTCCAATGAACACCTTTAAGTAAGTGTAGTGTTGGGTAAAATCTAGTTACGCACAACACGCAAGTATACGTGGTCAACAAGTAATAGAGTGAAAGTAGAGTGTCGATCCCACGAGGAATTATTTAACAAAAATCACCAAGTACTAACCCGTAACCAACTCAATCTTATTTAAACGAATGAATTTCAATTTATATAATTAAACTACTATTAAATCACCACTAGTTAAATTAAGATTACGGAGATTTAAGATCACAACTTCACTTATTGCTTCATCTAAGTTAACATACTTCTCATCAATTATTCTCTATATTCTGAATTGTTAATCAAGAACACGAAAGTAAATATAACCACCTCTCGATGCATCATACCATAGTCACTCAAATTCACAGATGATAGAATTAAGCAAGACATCCTAATTAACTAATCCACTATATTGCTATGTGAATTACAATTAAAAAGGATTTAATCACAAGTTCTCTATTAGATTACATATGGCGTAAAGGGATACTTCTACCCTAAACACGAATCATAATTTCCATCTATGCAGAAATCACAAACACATGCTATCATGATCAGATCTAAATCTATACTCCTCAATCAATTTCATATAGATTATCACGGTAATTGTTAGCTAGGCAATTAATCAATTAATTTCAAATCATAATAGACAATCTCAACGATAATAGATCGCAATAATTAATAGAGAAGCATATTAAAATAAATTACACAATAAGATCCATTGCAATCTCAAACAAAGAATTAGTTCATTATTATTGAATTAAAACTAAGAATCCACACTTGAATACACATCAAAAGATAAGAAAAAGATTAAGGAAAAGAATTGAATCTGTTGCCGGCAAATTCGTCCTCCTTCTTGCTCTTGATCTGGATCTCCAATGGCCTCCAATATGCTTCAATCTCCAAATCCCCTTTCAACTAGGGTTTATTATTTTTAATGGAAAACTAAACTCAAACTAAAACTAATACTTCACCTCTTTTTTTAATATCTAAGGTCCTATATATATATATATATATATATATATATATATATATATATATATATATATATATATATATATATAAAAGCTCCTGTCCCTTTTTCTCATTAAATAATATATAATATATATACTATATACCTAAACTAAGCTAATCTCCTAAGTTGTTAACCCCTCAAATGAATAGAATATCCTTCCTAAACTAAGCTAATCTCCTAAGTTGTTAACCCCTCAAATGAATAGAATATCCTTCCAGCAAGTCACGTCTCCTTTTGTATCACCTATACTCGTGGGTCCCCAATTCCTTTTATTTCATATCCAGTCTTTTTTATATAGCAGCCTTGATTATCTTAATTTATTTCCCAAGTCCTCTCTTTGTTGCGTGACCCAATAGGAAAAGTAAAGCAGTTTTAATTTATCTCCAAGCCTACTCCGTTGTATCCCACGTCATCAGGTTGCATCCGGTCAAGTCTCTCCTCATCTTACATGTCTGCAGCCCCCTATCTTGCCTCTAATTGCATATTGTATATCCGGTCAAGCCCATGCATACTTCCCTTTTTAATGTATCCATGTTCCACTCGGTAAAGGGAAGCATTGCACTGCCGCCTCCCCGCCCCAGCGGGTTGGCCCTTGTAAATCACCCGCCCCAGCGGGTGATTCTTCTGCCCAGCCGGCTTGTATGTCCTTGGTCCGCCCCAGCTGCTTCTTTGCATGGGTCCTCTTTGATTTTCGTGAACTGCTAGGATACATGGCTGCTCCACTTCTTTTGCAAACTGCTCAAGTTGAAATGTATGAAAGGCTTTGCATGGCCACCCAAACCGTGGCCCCCACATGACAATTTGCTTGCATGATGATGATTTGCATGGATTTTAGTTGCTCCATGCTTTCATATTTTAGCAGACGCACATACTTGGCAAGTAAAATACTCAATTTGTCCTTTTAGACTCCTTTTTTGCATGCATTCCATTATCTGCACAAAATATGAGAAATTCAAGGTAAAATGACAGTAAAATCATTTGAAAACCTTAAGACTCAAGCTATCAAAACTATCGATTAGTGGGTATTAAACCCACTCATCAAATACCCCCAAACTTAAGACTTTGTTTGTCCTCAAGCAAAACACAATTTAGACAGATTCATTCTCTAGCAATGATCCACTCAGGCAATGAATTAATATGAATCTGAACACTGGCCTCAAAATTACAACAAATGATAATCCACAGAAAATTTTAAAACAATGTTATGTCTAAATTTCAACAACTTTTATCAGCTCCACATCTTCTCATGATCCTTTAAGTGTGTGTGTGCATCCAACTGTTCAAACTAGTCATGATTTAAATAAGATCAACCAATACTCATAAAAGATTTTTAAAAACAACTTTCAAAACTTCTTATCACATCACTCATCGCTAATATAGACAAAGCACAAATTTTTCTTGAGGACCATCCGAATATTTAAATATTTAAGCACATATGAACCCTTTCCGAGAACTTCAAAGCTATGTTTTTTTTCCTATCTTTTTAGTGAGTGCGTTTTACGCTTCATCTCACTTTCCATTTCTATTAAACGAGTGCGTTTTATGCTCCATCTCGTGCCTGTGTTTATGGGGAGTGCGTTTTACGCTCCATCTCGACCCACCACAAGATTCAATTATTCAACTCGGGAAGGTTCCAATAAATTTTTTCAAAAAATACTCCAAGATTTCCCCCAAACTTATGTGAGTGCCTAATTTTCACTTTGATTGATGCTCAAATACGATTTTTCAAGTTGCAATGATATCTTTCATAAGCATTTAGTCAAAAAAAAAAAATTCAACCCCAACTAGCTAAACAAATGGATGTGTAAAATTTCAAAAATTTCGCAAGTAGCGTGAAACCAACTAATGAGTTGAAATATAAACTGAGCATGCTCATTAATTCTCCAAGAGTTAACAACATTAACCACCCACTTATCATAGGTCACAATCAAATTCCATCAAAATATTGCCCAAGTGAATACTAAACATGATAAATACCCCCAAACTTAAAACAGACATTGTCCTCAATGGCTAAGATAGAAAAAATTAAAAGAGAGGACTTCCCTGAAAATATAGCAACGTTCCTCCTTGTCTGCTAAGTCTGAAGAATAGATTAGGCACTTTGGAATGAATCGGGCACCACACTCGAGTTGGACTTGACTCACCTATGAACACAATAGAAGCAAGCTTATTAAATCCCTAAAAAATGAAAAATCTAAAAACTAATATGAAACCTGAAAAAAAAACTAAAAATAAAAATTAAACTTGAGTTGCCTCCCAATAAGCGCTTGATTTATAGTCCTTCAGCCGGACTTTGTCTGGTCAACTCTATCCAATTCCTCTTCGAAAGTTGAGGAACCCTCCATCCATCAGTAGCAAATAATCCTTTGGGAGGTTCCCACACGCGATGGCCAGTGCATCAAAGTCACCTAGCATTTTCTTATTCGGTATAATCTCCATTAAGAACGTCCAACAGCTAGGTGTGCTCTCCATTGTGTATGTGATCACTTTGGGGCATGGAAGCTTGTCACACACAATGGGCTCTTCATCTATCTTCTCTTTCTCGTCCCACTATGACTTCAAAATTGTACTCGCTCTTATGTCATAAAGAGCTTCGCCGACGACATGACTACCAATCGGGCATGGTTTTGCAAATCTGACTGGCTCTTTGATCTTTGGTGGAGACCCATTTAGATCTTCGTCGACCTCTATTTTATTATCCCCATTTGTCTCCACACTTTCTATATCTTGTGGCTCATCCAGTTGTAGATTTGGTTCGGGTTCTCCGTCAGTTTCGTCATCCATGTCATAAAGCCAAGTATTTGGAGGAAGGTTGTTTGAGGCGTTGTCCATTTGCTCTATCTTATTATTAAGATTTTTAGTTGATAACTCTTGATCTCGAATTGAACTCTCTTGATTAATCCTCCTCTCCTCTATGTCTGCTATGAACTTGAGCCAACATTCCCTCAGCTTTGAATTATCTGTTTCTGTTTCGGAATCCATGTAATTAGGACCATTTGGTGGGGTAGTGATGAGTTGCTCCATCTGATTGTTAAGATCTTGACTTGACAACCCCTGACTAATCTTCCCCTCCTCTTGATCTGCTATCACGTTTGACATGAGTTCCTCCAGATTTGACTTTTCTTCTTGTGGCTCATCCAATAGCAGATTTGATTTTGGCTCTCCATCAGTTTCAAAATCCAAGTAATTAGAACTAGTGCTTGGAGGAATGTTATTCACGGCTTTCGGATTCTTTTCTGTTTCACTTGGCAAATCTCCTTGGGGCCGACTATTCATTGCATTCGTTATCTGTCCTATTTGAATTGATAATTTCTTCATTTTCGTCCGTAGAGATTTCCTCGCCGCGTCATTTTCTGCTTAGATTCTGGCCAACTCCTCTTCCCAACCTCGCTTTTCTTCTTGTGGCAATGGAGGTGGACATGAAAATTTCGGTGTGTATGATGGATTTGGAGCATAGTTTTGGTCATCATAATTGTAGCTCCATGAAGAATCCGGGTGATACCCCCAATCTTGATGATAGTTAGGCTGAGCATAGTTGTTGAGGTAATCACCACTATATGGTGCCGGTTCAAAACTGACAGTGCATTGATGACTTTGATGGTTGCCAGCACAATAATTACACGTAACTGCCATCCTTCGACTCTGTTGGGCTGCGAAAACCTCCACCGTCTTCGAAAGCTTTTCAATCTGTGCTAATATAAGTTCATCAATCACTATTTTCCTTGGTTGAGTCATGTTCGTATATGGCCATTGATAATTGAATTCAGCCATGGTACCTGAAAAAAGAAGAAGAGTAAAATAGGAAGAGAATTAAATAAATAAAAAAAATGTTTAAATTAAGACTAATTTGATTGAAATTAATATTGGCAAATAATTATTAAATTAATTCCCCGGCAACGGCGCCAAAAACTTGTTGGGTAAAATCTAGTTACGCACAACACGCAAGTATACGTGGTCAACAAGTAATAGAGTGAAAGTAGAGTATCGATCCCACGAGGAATTATTTAACAAAAATCACCAAGTACTAACCCGTAACCAACTCAATCTTATTTAAACGAATGAATTTCAATTTATATAATTAAACTACTATTAAATCACCACTAGTTAAATTAAGATTACGGAGATTTAAGATCACAACTTCACTTATTGCTTCATCTAAGTTAACATACTTCTCATCAATTATTCTCTATATTCTGAATTGTTAATCAAGAACACGAAAGTAAATATAACCACCTCTCGATGCATCATACCATAGTCACTCAAATTCACAGATGATAGAATTAAGCAAGACATCCTAATTAACTAATCCACTATATTGCTATGTGAATTACAATTAAAAAGGATTTAATCACAAGTTCTCTATTAGATTACATATGGCGTAAAGGGATACTTCTACCCTAAACACGAATCATAATTTCCATCTATGCAGAAATCACAAACACATGCTATCATGATCAGATCTAAATCTATACTCCTCAATCAATTTCATATAGATTATCACGGTAATTGTTAGCTAGGCAATTAATCAATTAATTCCAAATCATAATAGACAATCTCAACGATAATAGATCACAATAATTAATAGAGAAACATATTAAAATAAATTACACAATAAGATCCATTGCAATCTCAAACAAAGAATTAGTTCATTATTATTGAATTAAAACTAAGAATCCACACTTGAATACACATCAAAAGATAAGAAAAAGATTAAGGAAAAGAATTGAATCTGTTGCCGGCAAATTCGTCCTCCTTCTTGCTCTTGATCTGGATCTCCAATGGCCTCCAATATGCTTCAATCTCCAAATCCCCTTTCAACTAGGGTTTATTATTTTTAATGGAAAACTAAACTCAAACTAAAACTAATACTTCACCTCTTTTTTTAATATCTAAGGTCCTATATATATATATATATATATATATAAGCTCCTGTGCCTTTTTCTCATTAAATAATATATAATATATATACTATATACCTAAACTAAGCTAATCTCCTAAGTTGTTACCCCCTCAAATGAATAGAATATCCTTCCAGCAAGTCACGTCTCCTTTTGTATCACCTATACTCGTGGGTCCCCAATTCCTTTTATTTCATATCCAGTCTTTTTTATATAGCAGCCTTGATTATCTTAATTTATTTCCCAAGTCCTCTCTTTGTTGCGTGACCCAATAGGAAAAGAAAAGCAGTTTTAATTTATCTCCAAGCCTGCTCCGTTGTATCCCACGTCATCAGGTTGCATCCGGTCAAGTCTCTCCTCATCTCACATGTCCGCAGCCCACTATCTTGCCTCTAATTGCATATTGTATATCCGGTCAAGCCCATGCATGCTTCCCTTTTTAATGTATCCATGTTCCACTCGGCAAAGGGAAGCATTGCACTGCCGCCTCCCCGCCCCAGCGGGTTGGCCCTTGTAAATCACCCGCCCCAGCGGGTGATTCTTCTGCCCAGCCGGCTTGCATGTCCTTGGTCCGCCCCAGCTGCTTCTTTGCATGGGTCCTCTTTGATTTTCGTGAACTGCTAGGATACATGGCTGCTCCACTTCTTTTGCAAACTGCTCAAGTTGAAATGTATGAAAGGCTTTGCATGGCCACCCAAACCGTGGCCCCCACATGACAATTTGCTTGCATGATGATGATTTGCATGGATTTTAGTTGCTCCATGCTTTCATATTTTAGCAGACCCACATACTTGGCAAGTAAAATACTCAATTTGTCCTTTTAGACTCCTTTTTTGCATGCATTCCATTATCTGTACAAAATATCAGAAATTTAAGATAAAATGACAGTAAAATCATTTGAAAACCTTAAGACTCAAGCTATCAAAACTATCGATTAGTGGGTATTAAACCCACTCATCATGTAGGGGTCTCCCAATCGATCGTATTTCTCAAAATCAGGGACTTGAAATTTTTCGGGATAACGAGCCCCAGGGAAAATACATAAGTCTGAATAATTAACACTACCAAATGCCCCAGTCCCTTTGATAGACCGTATAGTTTCTTCCATCTGTTGGACTTTCTTCAGAATGTCACCAGCTTCCTGTTCTTTGTTAAGGATGGTGATTTCAGGGGTTTTGTTGGTAGTATCCTGGTTTTGTGGTCCAGGAATCTGAGTGTCTGTCTTTCCGATCTCTTGACTGCCACCGGGTGTTCCGGGTTCTGTGTGACCCTGTGCTTATTTCTCTTTAAGAGCTTTACTCTGCTCTCTCAAGAAAGTGGCCAATTCGGCTATCTGGTTCTTCAGTCCCTCAAACTCTTTCCTAGAGACAGGGGTGGATTCTGGTTGAGTACTGGAAGCCATGTCCGGAGATGGACTTAGTGCTTTCTTAGACTTAGATCTAGTGACAGGACCAATTTTTCACCTACAACAAATGTAGGTATGTTAATTTCCTGAGGTAGGTATGGATAGGATGTATGCCATGATGTGTTTTTAAGGTTTTTTAATCTTATTCTACAAAACAGAGGTCAGTTGTTTTGATGACATGATTTACAAAACATGGAATGTACATTATAATATCTACATTGTGCTATTTACATTAGATTTGAAAACTTGACATAGAATTGAAAAGAGGAAGGCATGGAGAGGCTTCCCTTCAGATTTGGTTGATTAGAGGCTGACCTATCTTAGGTTACTCTCGCGGCTTTTCGGGATGAAGGTCCCCAGATCATCACAATTTACTAGAGGGGAAATTAATCCGATCTTTCAACTGAAACGGATCTGAGTGGTGCTTTTTCATGAGCCCCGAAGACTTAGCCATCCTCGATGACATTACTCTGTCACCGACTGGTTTGCCTCCTGGTGGAGGAATCACACAACATACAGTCACATACATCGCGTCTCACTGTATGCATATGATGACATTGGTGCGAAGCACTAACATTTATGCGAAGCACTAACATTTGTGCGAAGCACTAATATAAAGTAGGAAAGCATTCATTTACATTCATTCAATGTAAAGACGCAGCATTCACGCATTCATTCAATATAGAGACGCAGCATTCATCACCTCGCAATCCAACAAATGGAGAGAGTGAGTCTGGTGGAACCAGCGCTCAGACAAAGCCCTCATATAACCCCAGGGGCAACGGCGGGGAAGAATAGAAAAAAACGCCTGAAACCCCCAGGTGTCAACAATGTCCCTGTAATCCTGGTGCAGAGTGTGGTAAGAGAATGCACATTAAACCAGTTCCCTCTGGGCTCCGTAAAGCCTGGAACCTGCATCAAAAGCCAACCCATATCAAACTTGTGCCCCGAGAATGGCAAAAGAAAGAAAGAAAATCCAGAATGAAGAAAACTTCAGTCACCTCGTTGCCATGAAGAAATCTCGGTGGATCGCGCCTCAAATCTCCCAGCAGGTCCTGAAGTGGCACTACAATGCCTGGGAGCTCCGCACGTGGAGCCTGAGCTAGGGCAGGATCAACAAATGGAGCCTCCTCATCATCTATGTCAACCGGCGGCTCAGCCTAGGCCGGACGAATAACTGACTCAGCAAATCTACGAGGCGGCAGGGCTGGCTGTGTCTAAGGGACATCGGAAACTCTCTTCCGTCTAACTCCTGAAACGAGCCTGCTAGCACTCCAGGGTCTATCTCGGTCCATAACCTGGACAAAGTCTCCAAATCACCTCAAAAAGTGTGAGGTAATCCTAAAACATGTGGCTTATTAATTTAAATCAGTATTTTATCCATTTTTAAATCCTAAAACATGCATGGGTCAGTCAAAATCCCCAGTAGAGTCTAAACTGCATGTTTATTAAATGCTCAGGCTTTTGAAAAAATTTCACTAGAGTTTTCTTTGTAAAATGGACTGTCCGCATGCACACATGCATGGTTAGGCGGCCATTCAGTAGCACACCTTCCCAAAAATAAAAAAAGTTTATATTCATGAAAAAATCAAAAATAAACTTCACATGGTAGCCAAATTACCATGGACATTTTTTAGTTAAAAATCTAGGCTCACTAGGCCTCAAAAAGGATGAGTAAACTGATCAAAAAGGCAAAAATTTGACTGTCTCGAATTCAAATTTTCTTACATCAAAACGTGTATCGCAGTAAAATATGCATACTTATGAAGTTAGAAATTTTTTATCAAGTAATATAAACATACATTTTTGATACATTGCGTTCAAAAGCACCCTACGTGGTTTACACAATTCTACCAGTTAAAACTGGAAAAGAAAGGATGAAAACGTCACCTGGGACGTGCAGAACGCGTGGCCACTGACAGAATCTGAAAAAAAGCTTCCCGAACTCTGTAGATCTGAAAAAGAAAATAGAATTCCGTTTGAGGCTCAAAACTGAAAATGACTTCTAAGAGGCCCTGCTGCCTAATATAAATCCGCAAGAAGAAGCGGGCCCACCTGCGACTGCTGCACCCCTACCTGCGGCTCCCTAGGGTGGGCCCCACCCCTCTGGCTCGGGCTAGGTTGAGTTAAAACGGAGTTTACAGGAGCTGAAAAGTTAAATCTGAGAAAAAACTGCTACGCGATTGAGCGGTTTGTCTTGAAATCCTGTGTTTAAGCAACGGATTACTGATAGAGGGTTGAACTTCTTGAAAGCCATTTGTAGTCATCCCGAAGCAATATCCGGGGACCAATGATGAAAACTGCTAAAAAACTGCTAAAAAACTACTGAAAAACTGCACAAAACTGCCGAAAACTGCCACTGTCAAAGCATCGGGTACAGACCGATGACAGTTCAACCGTTGGCTCAACCCCAACGAAGCTTCAGGTACAGACCTATGACAGTTCAGCCGTTGGCTCAACCCCAGCAAAGCGTCAGGTACAGATTGGTGACACCTCAGCCGTTGGCTCAACCCCAGAGAAGCATCGGGTACAGAACGGTGAATGTTCAGCCGTTGGCTCAACCCTAGCGAAGCATCGGGTACAGACCGGTGATAGTTCAGTCGTTGGCTCAACACCAGTGAAGCATCGGGTACAGACCGGTGACAGTTCAGCCATTGGCTCAACCCCAGCGAAGCATCGGGTACAAACAGGTGACAGTTCAGCCATTGACTCAACCCCAGCGAAGTGTCGGGTACAGATCGATGATAGTTCAGTCGTTGGCTCAACCCCAGTGAAGCATCGGGTACAGACCAGTGACAGTTCACCCGTTGACTTAACCCCAGTGAAGCGTCGGGTACAGACCGATGATAGTTTAACTGTTGGCTCAACCCCAGCGAAGCGTCTGGTAAAGACCGGTGACACTATCAGCCGTTGGCAATAACTCTAGCGAAGCATCGGGAATGATCCGGTGGCTGAAACAGTATATCAATCTATCCCTACAAAGGACAGATGATGGAATCTGTTATACAAATCCTTATAAGGAGCACCGTGAAGGATTGGTGATTCAACCTCCTGTTGCAAGCTACCGGTGTAAATTATCATCAGGATAGGCATCGGAGTCACCCCCTGAGGTAACTCGATAATAGAGATATATCCACAGCAAAGGAGCCTTCAGGAATGTACGACATCAGCTGAAGGAAAATATGCCCTACAGAGAGTATCAACAGACATGGGAAACCATTGGTCTAAAACCAAGGTAGCATCAATAATGTCATCCCCATCAGAGTCGATAGGTCCATCACAGATAACGTCATCCCCATAAAAAAGTGACGAGAACAGTCTGTGATAGCCTAACTCTGATAACCTACCAATGGTACTCTACCAAACACCAAGGGCTATCCAGGATAACGTTATCCCCAGCAGGTAATGACGTGAGCAGTCAGTGCTAGCCCCATTCCCCTCAAAGGCATCTTACATTCATCACATATCATGCCATGCATTGCATTACATTTGCATTTATTATATTCTCAGTGTCTAGCAATCTTTATCCTATTCATTTCATTACATTACATAGACATGATAAAGAGGGGCATCTGTAGACACTCAAAATTTTCTTCAGTTCTATTGTAGACAATCGAGATTACCTATAGGAGGGCAAAACAGTTAACTTAACCCCGGTCTCCATACCGGGATGCCAACTCAGCTCCGGTCTCAACCCGAGAGGTACAGGTCAGCCCCGGTCTCAACCTAGGAGGTATAGTTCAGCCCCGGTCTCAACCTGGGAAGTATAGGTCAGCCCCGATCTCAACCCGAGAGGTACAGGTCAGCCTCGGTCTTAACCCGAGAGGTCAGCCCTGGTCTCAACCCTGGAGGTACAGGTCAGCCCCGGTCTAAACCCAAAAAGTACAGGTCAGCCCCGGTCTGAACCTGGGAGGTACAAGTCAGCCCTGGTCTCAACCCGAGAGGTACAGGTTAGCCCCGGTCTCAACCCGGGAGGTATAGGTCATCCCCGGTCTCAACCCAGGAGGTACAGGCCAGCCCCGATCTCAACCCGAAAAGTATAAATCAACCCCAATCTTAACCCGAGAAGTACAGGTCAGTCCCAGTCTCAACCTGGGAGGTACAGGTCAGCCCCGGTCTCCACCCGGGAAGTATAGGTCAAGCTCTGATCACAACCCGGGAGGCCAACTCAACTTCGGAGATAACCCCGAAGCCTCACATCATCTCTAGAGATAAACCTGGAAGAACCAAGTCAGCCTCAGAGACAACCCTGAGGACAAACAGAATCGGTTAGGATCCAAACATTGGAGACAACCTCGGGAAATCAGTCGAAGGCCATGCCAGCACTGAAGGCAACCCCGGGAGGGGAAAATGGTTATTTCACCAACTTAAAGCTGATTCAGTCAAACTTGAGCCAAATTGATGCCATCAAGGTCAGAAAGAACCATAACAATGATCCCGAGTAGAAACAGTGCAAGATAGCTCAACGAATAAACTGCGAGGAATCGAAGACTTGGTTATGAACCCATCTTTTTTACCTCGAAAAAGTTTTACTCCAATGTCATTGGGACACTCTTGGCGAGGGCTTTCCGGAAAGGTATAGCACGCCTCAAACGGGTGCTCCGATTAAAAGTTAAAAAGTTTTAAATCTGACCTTGTATTGCTCGGAGTGCACGTACTTTGATGCAATGGGACCCGCCATGTGGACCCTGCCACGTGGAGCCGCAGGTAGACCCACGGCTGCCCCGGGTAGGACTGCTTCCATTGGGTCTATATATATGAGTGCACCCCCAGCTCATTTTATATAGAAAAACGCTCCGAACCTCTGTCCGTTTCATTTCTCAGCCCCACTCTTGTACTCTAAACTCAAATTTCATCACTCTAACACGTAGATATACTCATATACTACCATATATCAAAAAATAACCGGTAGAAACGGACGTTTAAAGCCTATGATTTGGCAAAATGCCCGTGTAGCAGTCTATTGTGAGTATTTTTACGATCAGAAAGTTCATACTACTTCATTGCACTTTTATACACTTGCATATTAAGTTTCACTTTCTGATTATGCCCGGAACTCAATTCCGTGGCCATTTTTACTTACGTTTTCGTATATTTTAGTACATAAACACGTTTTCTGGCACTTCCAAAGCTCGAATCGTCGATCCTTTGCTTGTAACAGCTTTCATATATATATCTTCGTATAGAGCAACTTCGCCAGACTGGGTTATCTTTCCAGTCCAGGTTTGGCTTTTTAATGTATATATTTAACTGTATATATACTAACTTTTTAATTCTATCAAGCCTGGATGTCAAATCCATGGTAGCTACTGTTTTTATATATATAACTATATATATATATATATATATATATATATATAAATTTTTCTAACTTCGTTTGGCCTGGATTTATACTTCGTGGCCTTTTTATTGCTTTAATATATATATATATATATATATATATATATATATTAACTATATATATTAGTATTTACATTCTAGTTTGGTCTGGATCATTTTGTGGCCTTTTTACTACTTTTATAAATATATATATACTTACATTTTTATCCGGGCAAAGGATAAAATGTCCATCGCCCTTTATAACTTCTATATATATATATTTACATTCTGTCTAGCCTAGATTACTCTATGGCTTTTTACAGTTTTTATAAATAAATATATATATATATATATATATATATATATTTACATTCAAGTTCGGGCATCGGAGTGAAAACCCATCGCCCTTTACAACTTATATATATGTATATATATATATATATATATATTTTCATTCTGTCAAGCCTGGATCACTTCGTGGCTTTTTCCAGCTTATATATATATATATATATATATATATATATATATATATATTCCAGTCCGGGCATCGGAGTGAAAACTCATCGCCCTTTACAGTTTTCGTATATATATTTTGTTGGGAATATACATCAGAATGTTATTCCTAATTTATATGATTTGATTATGATATAAATGAATGAATATGCAAGTATGCTTGCATTGATAAAAAATGTAAAGTCCTTTGATAGATAATAGGAATATATGTACAAGGACTTAGACTGAAATGATCAAATATGTTAGGTTGATCCTACATAAGTAAAACAGCTTTGTAAAGTCCTTAAAAAGAAATAATGTATAAGGACTATAATATAGAAAGATCAAGCTTGTTAGGTTTAATAGATAGGCTTGTCTGATCGTCGAGCATTGCACCAACATCGTAGTCTGTCAGGAGAGACAAGGAAGACTCGAGAACTATCAAGGCAGAATCATAGTCTGCAAGATAATAGATCTCGGAGTTCGTAGTCTACCAGGAGAAACGAGGAAGGATCGTAGTATATCGAGAAGAACTTTCTCAGAGCCATAGTATGCTGAGGAAGTCATGTGCAGAATCGTAGAGACAGCCTGTCTATGAGCCGACTGAGCGTCTGCCAGAGCTAAGTCAAGAATCGTATATCACACTTGAAGTAGTCAAGTCTACTGATCATATCAGAGGCAGAGATCGTAGTTGAGCCAGATCAGACAAGGACAGCAAGCATGAAGGCAGAAATCGTAGTCTGTCAAGGTCTGATCTCGGAGTCGTACTGTCTGTAGAAATAAGGCTAAATCGTAGTCTGCAGAACTAAGGCACTCAACGAATGGCAAGCAAGCTAACAGAAGATCTAAGCACCAACTCAATCGTCATCCAGGTTGAGTTGTGAAGCCATTCATGATGAAGTCTTCCACAAGCCGATTAGAAGAATACTTCAGATAAAGTGACTGACTAAAGAAAGTCAGCAAGTGCAGTAGCTGTCAAGAAAATAGAAAAGAACGATCTTGAGATTAACCAGGATCGTAGTGTTTGCCGAACAAGCAGGAACTGATACAGTTTACACAGAGATACTGGCCAGCTTATGAAGAATAAGACAGAAGTGATTAAGCATGGGTCAGACCATTGTTGATAGGTGAACGGGAGATCACCAGGAGAAAGAGAGCTGGGTATGCCACAAATCTGACGTGTCTTAATATTCAAAAGGAGGCCAGAACAAGGAGTCAAGCTATCAGTTCCTGAGATCAGTCAAGGCAAGCAGAAGTGTTGAAGCACTGCACAAGAGAAGGAAGAGGTGTTCTACATTGCATATCTAAAGAACACTCTTCAGAATCGTAGTGTTGTCTCAACCAGTCAAAGAGCAATATTCAACAAGACACACTATGATAAAGGTCCAAGAACATCTGCATCAGAATCGTAGAGTTCGGTCATTTGAAGATTGAAGCATTGGCAACAGTTTAATCCGAAGACTGATATTCGAACGTTGCTGATTTACAGCATCGATGTAGAAGGACAATTTCTGATGTTCTGATCAAGAAGTCAAAAAGAAGAAATAAAGGTGACTACCAGCCTGACACGAAATAGTGAGATCTCTGAGGTAGTTGGTGAAGTAGCAGACTGCTGTGTCAATAAAGTCAAAAAGGAGCTGTCACGTCACATCAGCAGTCTGCACCAAATAACTTGAGATCTGCGAAGCAATTCAGATAGCTTCCAACGGCTATTTTCTAATGGGAAGATCATGGAAGGGTATTTAACAGCTGAAGCTTCAAAGATGAAAGGTTGCTGAGTTGAAGAATTATTGAGTTGTTAGAATGCTATATTGTTGACTCTACGAGTTCCACCAGAGCTGAACAGAACAAGTCTCAGTGGCAGTGAGACTACGAAGGTGGAAGTGAAGCAAATTTGAAGAAGGATTTG
This sequence comes from Panax stipuleanatus, assembly GCA_020205555.1. NCBI lineage: Eukaryota > Viridiplantae > Streptophyta > Magnoliopsida > Apiales > Araliaceae > Panax > Panax stipuleanatus. The sequence goes on from CM035122.1 coordinate 106,600,638, forward strand.
AACAGACTAAAGCTTCACTCAACAAGGATGAGAATGCCATTGAAGATGGCAGCTAAGCTGATAGCCGAGAAGGCTGAGAAGATAGCATTCAGGAAAGTGGCTGAGCATAAAGAAGATCAGAAGAGCCACTCTACGGATCACCATGAAGAACCAAAAGCTGAAAAGGAAAAGATGCAAAACGATATCTGCTTATCTATCAAGAAGGGTTCAAGGGCTGCTAAGGACCAGAAGAAGATGACCCACAATGAAAAGCCTTAGCAGTCCTATGTGGTGATGGTGCACAACTGACATCAGAAGAAGATGAGCTGAACAGAATGAAGATCAACTGCACTTGAGAAGAAGAGGTCCAGACTCAAAGCAGAATGCTGAGGACCAAGCCAAGCTGCTAAGTACAAGAGATGATAAAGCTTCAAGTCATCTTAGCAGCAAAGCACAAAAAACCACAACAACTACAACAACGAGTAGCCAAGGCCTAAGGGGTCCTTGTCCGGAGGGCTAAATGAGTTCCAAGGCTACTGGCCTTGAAGAGTTCTTAGTGAACTAGAGGAGTTCCAAGCCTGCTGGGCTTGAAGAGTTCATAGTGAACTGAAGTGCCAAGGCTGCTGGCCTTGAAAGAATCTTAGTTATTTAGGGTGCTGCCCATTCCTTAGTGGATTTCCTGCGAGAGTGCAGAAGAGTGGATTAGGAGCTTGAGTCTCTGAACCACTTAAAACCCCCTTGTGTCTTTTACATTCTGTCATTTACTTTCTATCATTTATATTATGTACTTAACTTCTATAACTGCTATGTTTGTATTAACTACTTACAACTAAACTAACTCCAAGAACAATGTATCAATGTTTATCAATATATCAATGAAGGGGACATTTAACTTATTCCGCTGTGCTTGAAATGATTCTTATGTTTGTCATATGCTAACTTCTTAGAGATACAAAATAAAATGGAAAAGAGTTTAAAAACGCAAAGGATCTATTCAACCCCCCCTTCTAAATCTATTGTGTGCCTACTAAGAACTAACAATTGGTATCATAGAAGGTTCTCATGCTATAATCAAAAGCTAATCGCTTTGAGTCTGATCCTAGGCACAAACATTGTTCTAAACTTAGTTTAGTAGTAAGTCACTTGTAAATGCAGATGAGCTCACACGTTGAAAATAATGTGTACAGGTGCTCAGATTGGTCCATGTTCTTAAATGACATAGCATCAAGACCAATCCTTGTCCACAGTCAATCTTGTAGTCTGAAGAGCAGAGATGGGAAGTCAAGAGGTATCAACAGCAAAGAATCAAGCATCCTCCATTCTGAAAGATGAAAGGCCATACATGCTAAGAAACGCTTATCCAGAGGAGGAAGAAGAATTTCTCAAATATGTATTTGGCTAACCAGTAGTTGGATGTGAACCCTGAGGTTCAAGGTGATTAAAGAACTAAAGATGCCAAGACGTTCTTAGCTTACCTCTTCAAGGCTATGACTGATTGATCGAAGGACAACTGGAGCAATAAGCAGTAAGAAATAAATATAAAGATATGCACATCAATGGCTAACCTCATTATAGCAAGGTAAATGACTGTCAAGAGACTGACAGTGTAAAGGTACGGTTCCTCATTCATTATAAATGTGTACATCATGCTACATCACCTTATGTACTATAACAATATTCTATCAAGAGACCATACTCTTCCTAAAAAGGGGAAGAGAGAAAGTACACTAAAGTTGGAAACTTAATTGCTTACAAACTTTCTCTCCATCCAAGTTTTAGGTTGAAGATAACATCTTGAAAGATGTCTGAAATAGGTCATAAGCATATCAAGATTTAATTAATCTTAAGTGGACTAATCCTTACTGAAGGGTTAGTATGTATGTACAAACTTATGTTCTAGGTTTTTGATAATACATAGAGTATGATTAGTTCTAGAGGAGTATCTTGAAGATTCTTAGAAACTGATCATCTCCATGAATCTACCAGATACAAATAAGTAATAGAGTTGATTCCTACTCTATGAACATTCAAGATCTGTGAACATAACCAAGCAAAGGGTGAAACCATCAAAGAAAAAGAATGTATTATTAAAATGATTAATCTTACATACACTCACCATCATGCATTTTAAATGTCATATCTAAATCTAATACATGTATGGATATGATCATTGATGCTAAATTTGATGTAAATTCAAATATATGAGCAATAAGGATTTTGAGAAAACTAACCTAGCAGGACCCAATCAAGCTTGGGTACCAAAATAGAAATTATCTAAACATGCAGGTACTTGGTCTATCTGACCACACTAAGGAATGCTGAAGCAGATGACTTTAGTCATGATGACTTAACTAGCTGGAAGCTCAAGACATTTCAGCAATGTTCTTGTCAAAATTCATCCTATGCCAAAGTCGGCTTCTAAAGATTTGCTGAGCCCACATAAATAAAGCTCACCTGATTGCTGATCTTCAAATGGTAGCTGACCATTCATGCCAAGATCCTCTATGCTTACTCATATAAAGCATATTAACTCAGAGGGAATATCAAAGAAGTTCACATCAAAGGATCATCAAGTATTGATCATGAAGAATGCACCATAGAAGCAGAACTCCACGAGTGCAGTCTATCAAAGAGCTTAAGGAAAATCGCAGTGTTCTCTACGGTAAAGACTGAGTCAAGCCTGTGCAAGCCAACACACAACGATTATGGTACAATGACCACAATCGTAGTGTCCCTCCAGTCAGCATCAAAGTCCGTAGTTCTGATAAAGGAGGAAGGGCAACCAACTTAAGAAAGGCTGATAAATGTTGACGAATTGATAGTCCCAAATGATTCTTCATTCATCCTTAGTGTATACTGAAGAAACTAAGGAAGGACTACAAGCCTGCTGCAAACACCTGTTCAGGTGTCAGATAAAGAAGACTATATTGGTAGTTCTGTCAACAATCGTGGAGTGATCAGTCCTGAAGATATCTCTCTCCATGATCCAAGGAAGCTTTTATGATAGAGATGATTCCAGTTAGAAGGAAGACTGCATTCTTATGAATATGAAGAAGAAGAATTCATACTTCTTTGAGAAGATAGTATCATCTATGGGGGAGCAGTGATCTGCTGAGAGCAGCAGCACTAAAGGTGTCTAAGATGATTAATGAAGCAAATTCTTCAGGTCTTCCAAGCAAAAAAGATAGTCACTTGATTGACTCAGAAAGATCAAGTGAGAAGCTGTGAATTTCATCAGAAGAAGAAAAGCAGTCACAGAACTAAGAAGTTCTCACTCACTACGATTGAAGAGGTGTCACCAATAGTAGAGTCCAGACAAATTATGACTGTAGATGGAGAAGCTGCTACAGCCTCTTAGCCTGAACAATTATCAAGGCTGAATCTGAAGAAAGTACAAAGGCTGTGTCCAAATCAAAGAAGAGGACCACGAAATTTATCAAGGAGTTTGATCTGACAGATGAAGATATGGAGATGGTGTAGCTCACGGAGCAAAATGAAGAAGTGGAATTCTTGCCAGAAGTTGTGAGAAAATCTCTAAAGATAAGTCAATCATGGTGTATACCACAATTATCAAGACCACTTCTGCCAAAGATCATAGAGAATAGTAGCTAACCCAAAACAGAAAAATTCCAGCTATAGAGTCCCAAAATTCTGTGACTGATGAACCAAATGAATATCCATCATAGTCAGTAGTAACGTCCCAAAATGTGCTACTGATAACCATATCTACCACCCACCTCAAATCGTGGAGTGCCTACGATCAAACATCTGATCGTAGTGTAAGAACATAAGGGCACCACGATTGCAGCCTACACCAAAAATAACACCATTGAATATCAAGAATTGGTTAATGAACTTCCCAGCAGAGAGGTCAAATGTGATGCCAGTACTGACCATGTCTAAAGCTCTTCATCTGATAAGCGCCTCAGGGACAAACCTAATTCTTAGCCTTGGTCTAAGAGGTCGGCCCTTCCTGAGCAACCTTAATCCAGAAGAAGTGCAAATATTAATTACATCACAAGAATCTCTGCTGAAGCAAGAAAAATCTCATAAGAAGATTACGAGCTGCAAATGAGAATTGCCAATCCCTCAGAGTATAATGAAGAAATTGCCTATTGAAGCACGACCACAGACTACGATCATCGAAACAGAAGCAAAGGTTGAAGATTAGTCTGGGAAATCGTGGAGTACTGAACCAAGTCATAAGTCACTCCACGAACTGAATAAGTCAATAGTCAATAAAAGGAAAAGTCAAATCTGATAAACTGACGTGGTTGAAGAAGTTACAGATTGTGACCTATTAAAGTCTTACAACTGTCCCACTAAGGAATGTGGAGGGAACAGTTAAAAGAGGGAAATTCAAATTATTGGCAGTTTCATTTTAGAGAGTTCATCAAAAGTTGCAAACATGTCAAATCCATACACTTACCCTCTCAAGCCAAAACCTAAACACTTTCAACCAGTCGAATCTTCTCAAACAGATATCCTTTCTCAAATCGCTTCCTGCTACCTCACAAGATCCTCACAAAGCCATAAACCCAAAAAAACCTAACTCTTCAAATGGCACATTGGCGAGTAATCACTGGCATTCAGCTCGGGACTAAGACATTTAAGAAAACTGAGAAGAAGTTCAGAGATATTCTTGAACTTGTGAAGAAAGCTGGATTCTCAGAATGCCTTGAGTCAAATACTCCAATTTATGTTAACTTGGTTAAAGAGTTCTACTCCAACATGACTACAAACTCTGGAACCCTTTTTACCAAAGTAAAAGGTCAGATTCTGAAGCTGAAATCTTCTGACATCAATCAGTGTCTAAGTTTCCCTGACCTAGGCCTAAAAAATCTTGATGAAGTCGATACTAAAGGAGTCAAGAAGATTATGCAGTACCAGAGAAATCCTAGTTTGAAGGATATAAAGAAAAAGGAGTTTCCTGAAGAGTTTGAATTCCTTGAAGAGATAGTGGGCAAATGTATACTATGCAAGGACACTGCATATGACACTGTGAGTGATCAATAGTTGAAGATCATGTCTGTAATTGTTCTGAAGAAGCAAATCAATTTTGGAGATATCTTGCTCGACCTAATGTCCAAATGGCTAGACAAGGCGGAGAAGAAGAAGTTAACAGGGAAACCGCTCACAAAGGTTTTCCATGGAAGGTTCTTGAGTATCATTCTGAAGAAGAAGCTGAAGAATAAAATTAAAGATGATAAAGGTGAAGTTCTTAACAACCATAAGATAATGACTACACAGCTGTTTGCAAACTAGAAGAAGAACCCAATGGAGAACAAACAGCTAACACATGGCAGCAGCAACAAGAGTACTTCAAAGAAGAGAAAGGAAAATGCCATGAAAGAAGAAGAACTGTCACACTTTGAAGATTCAAAGCCCAAGTCTACAAAGCCTTCGAAGAAGAAAGACAAAATGGTGAAGAAGAAAAAATTAGTTCCCCAAAGAAGTATATATACTAAAGAAGAAAACATAGAGTTAGAAGATGTGATGGGAACTGAGAGGTCCAAGGATGAATCTTCAAGGAGCAAGTCTAGTGATGAAGAAAAATATGCAAGTCCTATGGCTAATCCTCAAAGTAGCCATTCCGTCGAAAAAGGAGGATCTAAATTAGAAGATATTGTAACCTCTACTGCTGAAGCTCCAAGGAGTCCTGATGGTTCAAAAGATGTTGAGTTCGAAGAAGAAGCATCTGCTCCTACTGTTGCTGAGCATCAAAGAAGGTTGTCTGATGACTCAGAGACTTCAAAGTCTAAAGATGAAGAAGAGTCTGAATCTCCTGTAGCTGAACCCCCAAGAAGGAGGAAGAGAAACAGATTGCGTGCCTAAGCTATTCTAGAAAAGAAAGGAGAATCTTCTACAGCAATCATCGAACTCAGTGATGAAGAGGAAATGTCAAAGGAAGAAGAGGCTAAGGGAAGAAGAATGAAAATGTCTGCAAAGGCTAGTAGCAAAAGACTGAAAACTGCAGAGCCTAAAGTGTGAAGTGAGTCTGCAAAGAGTAGCTCTGATGAAGATGATGATCAAATAATGGAACATACTGATGAGTCAGTTGAAGAAAGTCTGCACCAGTCTGACTCCAAGTCAGGACAGGAAAAAAGTAAAGAAGACTCCAGCTCTGAGGATGAGGAGCCAGAAGACTTTCACATTCCTTGTCCTATTCAACGCAAGAGGAGAATAGTGGTAGAAATTGATGAAGAATTACTCTATGCACTTCTAGAGAAATGGATTAATCATGGGAATGGAAGGCTGCATGTGGTGAAAATGACTGCATCACATCTACTTAACAATCGTGAAACTATAAAGCTAGACACTTCAACTTTAATATACGATATTGAAATCAAGGATCATGCGATAAGGTGGTTTCATCCTCATATGCCATGGGTAAAGTCATCCCTCATTGGAGACAACAGCTATTTCTCATGGTGCTTCTCTTACCTCCCCAACCTGGAGCTAGTGGCACAGAATTTTCCAAGAGTGAAGAAGTTTGCAACTCTGCTAATCAAAGACCTATCTCATTTCAAGGTCTATCGACATGCTGGAAATCATTACATCCCCTACGATAGTCGAGCAAATTCAGATGGTGGAAGGATCTTGCCCAAATTTACAATCGTAGATTCCTTTCACTCTACGAATGAAGATGATAAAACTGTGTTTGAAAAGCTCTATGCTGATCTAGCAGTGCTGACTGATAATCCTCCATCCTTCAACAATGATTGGTATTCAACGATCTATCATATTCTCACTACTTTTGAAAACTTGTCCAAGGGTGAAAATCGTGGAGTCTAATCTGGTTCTCCGCATGAGATTGATCAACCAGACGCTCAGCAGGAGGCTGACCAAACAGCTGCTCAGAAAGAGGATGAACAACTTGATGCTAGATCTCTTCAAAAGAAAGAGTTGCTAAAGAACTCTGAAGAACTGATTGAGGAGATCTCTCTTATAACTACAGAAGTCAAGGACATGTCAACAAGAGAAGACAATGAGCTGTCAAAAAGGTTTCAAGCCAGACTCTCAGACATATCCCTCAAGCTTCAACTAAGGGATCAAGTTGTTCTGAAGGCTATGAGTGATCAGAAGGAAGAAGCTCTACGAGCTCAGAAGGCTAATGAAGAGCAAATTCTATCTCTCTCTAACAAGATTGACAATCTGAATCAGTCTTTCTCCCTACAACTTGAGCTAAGCCAATAAGAACTCAAGATTGAGGTTGGTAACTCATCTCACCTAACGGAGTAGCTTATGTCAAACGTAGAGCAGCTCTCACAAGTGATTAATGACAAAAAGGGGGTGAAAAATAGACATAGAAAGAGGCATTCAAGGAGGAGCAAGGAGAGAAGAATGAAGGAAGAAAAGAAGGCCAAGAGCAGAAAGGCAAAGGAGGAGGAGAAGAAGAAGACAGCAGCAGCAGAAGCAGAGTCATCATCTGAGGGGGAGCCAAAAGATGATGACCCTATGAACACATAATCATAGGGGGAGCCAAACAAAGAAGAGCATGCAACTGAACCAGAACCTGATCAGACAGAGAAGTGAAGCATGCATCTGAGGGGGAGCAGGGAAAAGAAGAAAAAGAAGAAAGAAAAATGAGCAGCAGCAGAAGCTGTCAACAGACATTTTGGAGACATACATGGAGCAGAAAAGGTACATCTCTATCTAGTTAGGTATGTTCTGGATCCAGGATGTAGAGTGTCATAATTTATGTAAAGTCCATATTATTCATCAATGGCATTCATGATTATCTGCTTTAGAAATACAGCTGCTCACTGTATATAAGATTCATTCATCTCATACATATGCACTGATTGTTTTTGTCATAATCAAATAGGGGGAGATTGTTGGGAATATACATGAGAAGGTTATTCCTTTTTATATGATTTGATTATGATATAAATGAATGAATATACAAGTATGCTTGCATTGATAAAAGCTATAAAGTCCTTTGATAGATAATAGGAATATATGTACAAGGAATTAGACTGAAATGATCAAATATGTTAGGTTGATCCTACATAAGCAAAATAGCTTTGTAAAGTCCTTAAAAAGAAATGATGTACAAGGACTATAAATATAGAAAGATCAAGCTTGTTAGGTTGATCTTATAAAGTGTAATAGATAGGCTTGTCTGATTGTCGAGCACTGCACCATCATCGTAGTCTGCAGGAGAGACAAGGAAGACTCGAGAACTATCAAGGCAGAATCGTAGTCTGCAAAATAGTAGATCTCGGAGTTCGTAGTCTGCCAGGAGAAACGAGGAAGGATTGTAGTGTATCGAGAAGAACTTTCTCATAGTCGTAGTCTGCTGAGGAAGTCATGTTCAGAATCATAGAGACAGCCTGTCTATGAGCCGACTGAGCATCTGCCAGAGCTAAGTCAAGAATCGTAGATCACACTTGAAGTAGTGGAGTCTACTGATCATATCAGAGGAAGAGATCGTAGTCGAGCCAGATCAGACGAGGATAGCAAGCATGAAGGCAGAAATCGTAGTCTATCAAGATCTGATCTCGGAGTCGTAGTGTCTGCAGAATCAAGTCTAAATCGTAGTTTGCAGAACTAAGGCTTCTACATAGATTGCTCACAATGCCAAGGTAGAATCGTAGTGTTAACATGATTCTCAACAGATGAGCACTCCCAGAATATCCAGAGCATGAAGCCTCTGGTTTAAGCTGCAAAGATACATTCCACCTGAAGAAAACTAGAGAGCACTCAACGAATGGCAAGCAAGCTAACGGAAGATCTAAGAACCAACTCAATCGTCATCCAGGTTGAGTTGTGAAGCCATTCATGATGAAGTCTTCCACAAGCATATTAGAAGAAGACTTCAGATAAAGTGACTGACTAAAGAAAGTCAGCAAGTGCAGTAGCTGTCAAGAGAACAGAAAAGAACGATCTTGAGATTAACCAGGATCTTAGTGTTTGCCGAACAAGCAGGAACTAATACAGTTTACACAGAGATACTGGCCATCTTATGAAGAACAAGACATAAGTGATTAAGCATGGGTCAGACCATTGTTGATAGGTGAACGGGAGATCACCAGGAGAAAGAGAGCTGGGTATGCCACAAATCTGATGTGTCTTACTATTCAGAAGAAGGCCAGAACAAGGAGTCAAGCTATCAGTTCCTGAGATCAGTCAAGGCAAGCAGAAGTGTTGAAGCACTGCAAAAGAGAAGGAAGAGGTGTTCTATATTGCATATCTAAAGAACACTTTTCAGAATTGTAGTGTTGTCTCAACCAGTCAAAGAGCAATATTCAACAAGACACACTATGATAAAGGTCCAAGAACATCTGCATCAGAATCGTAGAGTTCAGTCATTTGAAGATTGAAGCATTGGCAACCGTTTAATCCGAAGACTGATATTCGAACATTGCTGATTTACAGCATCGATGTAGAAGGACAATTTCTAATGTTCTGATCAAGAAGTCAAAAAGAAAAAATAAAGGTGACTACTAGCCTGACACAAAATAGTAACATGTTTGAGGCGGTAGGTGAAGTAGCAGACTGCTGTGTCAGTAAAGTCAAAAAGGAGTTGTCACATCACATCAGCAATCTGCACCAAATAACTCGAGATCTGCGAAGCAATTCAAATAGCTTCCAACGGCTATTTTCCAACGAAAAGATCCTGGAAGGGTATTTAACAGCTGAAGCTTCAAAGATGAAAGGTTGCTGAGTTAAAGAATCGTTGAGTTGTTGGAATGCTACATTGTTGACTATACGAGTTCCACCAAAGCTGAACAGAACAAGTCTCAGTGGCAGTGAGACTACAAAGGTCAAAGTGAAGCAGATTTGAAGATGGACTTGAACAGACTAAAGCTTTACTCAACAAGGATGAGAATTCCATTGAAGATGGCAGCTAAGCTGAGAGCCGAAAAGGCCGAGAAGATAGAATTCAGGAAAGTGGATGAGCATAAAGAAGATCAGAAGAGCCACTCTACAGATCATCATAAAGAACCAGAAGCTAAAAAGGAAAAGATGCAGAACCATGTCTGCTTATCTATCAAGAAGGGTTCAAGGGCTGCTAAGGACCAGAAGAAGATGACCCATAATGAAAAGCCTTAGCAGTCCTATGTGGTGATGGTGCACAGCTAACATCAGAAGAAGATGAGCGGAACAGAATGAAGATTAGCTGCACTTGAGAAGAAGAGGTCCAGACTTGAAGCAGAATGCTGAGGACCAAGCCAAGCTGCTAAGTACAAGAGATGATAAAGCTTCAAGTCATCTGAGCAGCAAAGCACAAACAACAACAACAACTATAACAACGAGTAGCCAAGGCCTGAGGGGTCCTTGTCCGGAGGGGCTAATTGAGTTCCAAGGCTGCTAGCGTTGAAGAGTTTTTAGTGAACTAGAGGAGTTCCAAGCCTGCTGGGCTTGAAGAGTTCTTAGTGAACTGAAGTGCCAAGGCTGCTGGCCTTGAAAGAATCTTAGTGATTCAGGGTGCTGCCCATTCCTTAGTGGATTTCCTGCGAGAGTGCAGAAGAATGGATTAGGAGCTTGAGTCTCTGAATCACTTCAAACCCCCTTGTGTGTTTTACATTCTGTCATTTACTTTCTTTCATTTACATTATGTACTTAACTGCTATAACTGCTATGTTTGTATTAACTACTTACAACTAAACTAACTCCAAGAACAATGTATCAATGCTTATCAATATATCAATGAAGGGGACATTTAGCTTATTCCGCTGTGCTTGAAATGATTCTTATGTTTGTCATATGCTAACTTCTTAGTGATACAAAATAAAATGGAAAAGAGTTTAAAAACGCAAAGGATCTATTCAACCCCCCCTTCTAGATCTATTGTGTGCCTACTGGGAACTAACATATTTAATTATATATATATATCCTTTACTCATTGTGATTAAATTTCTGCTTTAAATATTCATTTGATATGAATCGACAGTAACATCTCTTTGGGCGAACTAGATTTCTTTAAATCTCGCCAACTCTAGCTTTCAAACGGTTCAAAATAGGTCTAGACGGAACCAGAAAGCTAGAATGACTAAGATTTATTTAAATATAACAATTTTGCTAGTTTTATTTTTGAAAGCAAACTCACGGCCCTTAGATCGCTATCTAGTGGGAACGAGACGCTTCGGCTATGTGCGAACCAGGATTTACTGATGAATCCTTGGTTCTGGCGAAATCTGGATGTAAATATACATTTTCTGTGCATATTTGAGCTGTATAGGTTTTATTGGCTTCTCTATGTGAGTCTAGGAATCGTGGGATTCATGATCAAACTGATCAGAATCTGATTTCAACGATGGACAAATTCCACTTTACAAATGTATCCTGCCAGTTTTTCTGTAAAAATGTACATCCAAAAGACCTTAAAACGATTATCCGAATTTAAGGTCTCAACATAATGAGAATATAGTTTGTCGTGTCAGAGTCACTTCGATGCCTGTCATGCCCATGAGAAGACCGACACTAGTATATATTTTGTGGTCAAGGATGCTTCGCAGCCCGATAATCACCATTCAAATTGAGCCAAAAGGCTAAAAAGCTCAAAAATGGAAGTATCTATATGCTTTAATTCATATGGTAGCGTAATGGTTTGAAAATTGACCTTTTAAAATATCATTTTAATAATCTTGTCTAAAAAAGAGACTTTTGCAAATCAAATCGAACCCTTCGTATATAGGTTTAACAAAGTATGTCCATACTTTCAAACCAAGCGTAGGCCCAATTTCTTTCAGCATTCACACACACATTACAGATTTAAAAGGGAAATATTGAAAAGATGTGGTACCGTGTTTTCAAGGGAGTTGTGGGGTGCCTAACACCTTCCCCACACTTAACCAAGCCCCCAAACTTAGAACTTCGGTTTCAAAGATTCAGTTTTGACAGTGTCCAGCAATTGGGCCTCCTTTCAAACAAACTCGGTTGAGTTGGTACAACCATGTCAAAACTACCAACTGGCGAATTTGTAAAACGTTCAAATCTTTGACATGATACATGTTGGCCTTTTCCTAAAAAAACCCCTTCAAAACCTTTTTTCGTAAAAAAGATAAAACAAGGGTAGACAAAACTTAGGAAGAGAGAAAGATTCGAGTCCAGCTCGAACCGAATTTTTTCCTGACGTCGATAATATATAAAAGCTGTAAAGAGCCACAAATTTACAATCCAGGCTCAACGAAAATGTATATATATATATATATATATATATTTATAAAAGTTGTAAAGAGCCACGAATTTCTAATCTAGGCTCGACTGAAATGAAATGTTAATATATACAGTTAGTATATATATATATTAAAGCTAAAAAGGCCACGAATTAGTAATACAGGCCAAACAAGTTAGAATATATATATATATATATATATATATAAATATAGTTATATATATAAAAGCAGTAAATACCACGAATTTACAATCCAGGCTTAATGAAATTGAAAGTTAGTATATATATATAGTCAGTTATATATATAATAAAGCTGAAAAAGCCACGAATAAGCAATCAAGGCCAAACAAGTTAGTGTATATATATAAGCTAGTAAATGCCATGGATTATCAATCCAGGCTGTGCAAACAAGGAAAAACGTATATATATACTTATATATACTAAAAAGTAAGCTAGAAAGACAACGGATTTGAGATCCGGGCAAAACCAGAAGCTGAAACTTTATATGCACGTTCACATATACGTAATAAAGTAGGAAATAGTTTCTGATCGTAAAAAATCTTACAATGGAATGCTCCACTGCCTTTTTGCCACTCAGATGACTTCAAATCTCCGTTTCCACAAGTTAAAACTTGATATATTATAGAATATACATATACAAACGTATTGGAAGAATAAAATTGAAGTTTAGAGTACTAGAAGTAGGGCTATAAGTCGAAATGGGCGATGTTTCTCTGCTTTTTTCTTCTATCTTTTGGCTGATGGGGGGTCTTATTTATAGACCCGATGGTAGCGGGTCTACCCGCGGCAGCCACGGGTCTACCTACGGCTGTTTGTGGTGGGAACATGCCTAGTGGGTCCCACTGTCTTGAAGTACGTGCACTTCGACCAACGCGTAGTCTGCTTGAACCTTCATAACTTTTGATCCGGGAGTCCGATTGAGGCGTGCTATACCTTTTCGGAAAGTCCTTTCAGAGAGCTACACAATGACATGGGATTTGACTTTTTCTGAATCTTGGAAGATGAGTCCATGACAACTCTTTGAATCTTCACAGTCGTCCGTTGAGCTATCTTGTGCTGTTTTCACTTGGAATTGATGTTATGGTTCTTTCTGACCCTCATTGCATTGATTTGGCTTGATTTTTACTTGATTTGATGTCAAGTTGGTAAAATGACCATTTGCCCTTCCGGGGGTTATCTCTAGGATTGACATAGTTTTTGAATATTTCTCGGGGCTGTCTCCGAGGTTTTGATCTCAGCCGACTCTGTTCTTCAGGTTTATCTTTGAAGTTGGCTTGATGATTTCTTGGGGCTGTCTCCGGGGTTCTGTTTTGATGTTGTAATCCTCCAGGGTTGTTCTCTAGAGTGGAAAAAGTCGCTTTTGCCCTCCTGTATGGTTAGTAACAGGAAAATAAAATTTTGACTGTCTACATACAAGAAGAAAATGAATGATCAATAAAGGATCTACCACTTCTAGTAAAAGAAGTGAATGTCCTATGTGATTTGATAAATGACAACTTAGTAGTCCTTGGCCACGGCAGAATGAAATTAGAAAGTAGTTTCTAATTTGCATTATCGGAGTTTGTGCATGTAGGATCGGAATATAGATAATTAAATAAAATAAGACTTGATAGTAAATCCATGTCATATATTTAATTAGGACATTGTATGGTAGAAGGAATGAATTGTACGGTAACTATTTACTCAAAGGTTCTTTTATGATTAATGTTGAAATCTATATTATCTAAAAAGTCGTTGAGCGCTAAGGGGGCTTACCCTTATTTTAGAATAAATATTATTTATTTAAATGAATTAATAGTTAATTTATTTATTTAAATAAAATTAGAATTGGTCTAATTAATTTATTCACAACTGGTTTAATATGGAGAACCTAAAGGGTCAGACCATAAAAGGATGAATATTTATTTACGAAGTAAATGGCATAATCGTAATAATAAGTTAAGTGAATTTAATTTAATCTACAGTGATAGAATAAATTAAATAGCCTAATATTTATTATTTAATATTTTAGAAATATTAAATATAAATTAATAAGAGGAGTCTTATTATTACTATTACTATTACTATTACTATTAGTTTAATTCCTAAAGGAGTTTGAGAATTAATTAATAAAAGTACTCTCCCATATTCCTAATAAGATTATGAGGTAAATTAATTAAAGAAGTTTAATTAATTGCTCCTAATAAGATTAGGAAGCCAAATTAATTTAAAAAGTTTAATTAATTAATATGAAACCCAAATTCTATATTGTTTAGGAGGGTTGCCTACATCTGTAAATAAGAGGAGCCTTATTTTGATTAAGTACTAATGTTTTTTCAAAGAGTTGGGAGAGCACACCTTTTCTAGAGAGAGCAAAAACTAGGGTTTTGCCAATAACCCAACTTCTTATTACTTGTTCATCCTTGGTGGATCACCTCTAGAGGCCAAACACTTGGGTGGCTGACATTGATCAAAGAAAGGAATCACATCCGATAGATTGAAGTCAAACAAAGATAGGATTGGAGTTAAACTCGTAACTGAGGAAGCTCGAATCTTCAAGGGTATGATTCGTTCTTTATATCTTTTGTTTAAATTAATAATTGCGCATAAAGGATGATCTGAGTTCATGGTTTGTAAAATTTTAAAATTCTATTTTTACACTTCCGATGCTATGTATGTAATTATTGCATGCTATTTTGATCTTACAAACCTAATAGTGGTATCAGAGCCAAACCTTTATGCGAGTTATTAATTATTTTTATTTGATATATATATTGATATGTGTTTGGAATAATTTAATTGGGCATAATTATTAGCTAGGAATTCATGTTTTTGCAGAAAAACTACACAATTCGTGAACTGAAAAAATAGTTCCTAGCGACTAGCACCGCAGAGCCGGTCCGAGTCATGGAACGGGCGACCTGGCGCTGCAGCGCCTGTTTATAGTGTAAAAGGAGCGCCACAACGTCAGGTCCGAATTTTTGAAAAAATGGGTAACCCGGCGCCGTAGCGCCTGAATCAGTTCATTCGGGACGCCGCAGCACCGTTAACTAGAATTGAATAAAAAAATTTATTTAATTTTTGATTTCTAATTCAGATAAAAGGTTTATTTTAATTAAAATTAAAATTATATGTTTATTTTATTTTAGTTGAATGCTTGAATGTATGAGTTTTATTAAATGGGGTCTGCGCACCTCGTCTTCTCTAATTTTTATTGGTGTAAATTCTATCTCCCTCCTATATACTTCCCCTTGATTGCTGATCAAGGTTTTTATTTAATGTAAATAGTTTATGTAATAGGATTAGTTAGAATTATCTTGAAGAATTTGAGACCAAGGATCAAGGAGCGAATGAAGACTCGTTTGTAATGGAGCACGGGATTTAAATGTAATAGTTATATTTAAATTTAATTCTTGCACTCCTAGGTTTGATCTTTTGGTTCACATGATGCCTCTAGTGAATCAAACTAGAATAAAAGTCCATAATTAATCCGGGTAGAATATTATATTCTATATATATATATATATATATATATATATTATGCAACATATTTTGCATATCAATTAATATGACGCGTATTTTATATATATGTGCATGCGCGCTAAACAAGATGAGACAATTAATAACAAATCTCTCAAAGAATTTATATTAATTTCTAAGCGTTCAAAGATATTTGGAATATCGAACGTCGCCTTCTAGCATGATAAATTTAATAGAGTATTAAATATTTAATATGAGTTTATTGTGTCACCACAAAGCAAGTATTAAATATTTAAGATGTTGATTTATCACATTTGATACTTATAACGAAATTGAACAATACTGTTTTGTTGTGTTACCACAAGGATGATATTTTTCTATTTGAATATATGAAAGTTCTAGGTTGGACTTAATGAAATTAGTATGCACACAAGCCAATTATGTTTGATGTTAAAACATATATTTTGTAACAATCTTATTCATTTATTAATAAAATAATTGTTTATTTATAGGTATTTATTTATCTACATAATGTTGTTATTATAATATGTGATAAACCCATATTTTAAGCAATGTTTTTAGAATCATGATGATGATAATGCTAATGAGATCTAAATTCTTAGATAGTTTAAAAACTAAAATTGTTCCCAATCGTTGGATTACTAAAAAAGGGATTGGTGAATCCGGATAGATTAGTAAATACATTGCTTGCTCATTGGATGAGGATGATTGTTCTCATGATCATTTGTGTGGTGACACTAAAGCAAGTATGTAGGTGCTTATTGGAGAATAAGTTCATTGAACGTGGCTCGCTAAGGAATACCTAATGGAGTTTTACTTGTCTGTCAATAGGAATTCCTGTAGTGATAAAAGTACAATTGATCCTTAGACTTGAGATCATCATAGTATCTTGTGTATGATGAGTTATACTTTGACATGTCCATTAAGACCCGTAGGGTATATCAAAGGGTATGCTTGGGTGTAATAAGTTATATATGGAGATAATGAATGATCAATAAAGAATATACCACTTCTAGTAAAAGAAGAAATATGTTCTATGTGATTCGATAAATGACAACCTAGGAATCCTTGGTCAAGGTGGAATGAAATTAGAAATGAGTTTCTAATTTTCATTATTTGGAGTTGTGCATTTAAGGATCGACATATATATAATTAAATAAAATAAGACTTGACAGTAATTCCATATCTTATATTTAATTGAGACATTGTGTCGACGCCGGGACAATTTTGCGTTCCTTATCTTTTTGGATGTCCGTCTTTCCTAAGTTTATGTTATTTATTTTTACCCTTTTCCATTTGCTATGTTTATAGATTTTATTAAAGGGTGAAGTTTCAGGAAAGTGATACCAACATGAGTGTCGACGACTTTGAAAAAGATTGAGTTTATTATTTTATGATTGAACCGAATGAGACATAGTCGTCAGTTGGTATGGTTTAAATAGATGTACCAACTCATCCGAGTTTTAATAGTTTTTGCAACTATGGTTCAATATGTGACTCCGAAAGATTAGTCTGAAATTCGAAATTCGTGGAATTCGGGGGCTAAGTTAAGCGAGGGGGAGGCGTTAGGCACCCCCCAACTCCCGTGAAAACACGGTACCACATCTTATTGATTTTCTATGCATAAAATGTGTGTGTGTGTGTGTTATATTTTGAAAGTTTTATTCTAAGCCACATGGTAAGTTATTTGGAAGTAGTGTCGTTCCTCTTTTGCACCTATGTACGAAGGGTTTGATTTAGCAAAAGTTCATTTTTAGATAAAATATACATTTCAAATGATATTTTGGGAAAACACAAGGTTTTTAAATCCTTCGCCCGAATAGTAATCAAGGACCTTTGATACTTCCATTATTGATTTTTTAGTATATGTAATTATTAGGAAAGTAGTGATGTACCTCTTTAACCCTATGCACAAAGGATTTGATTTATATAAAAGTTCATTTTTAGAACACAATATATCAATGATGTTTTGAAAATAAAGTTTTCAAATCCTTCGTCAAATAGGATTGAGGTCTTTTGATACCTCCATTTATGATCTAATGTCTATTCCTAAACCGCTTTATTGTTATTCAAAGCTTTTTGTGGTTTTATTGGAAATCATTTTGATGATATGTATGTAAAAAGCGCTAAAAAAGGGTCGGATCATCATCGGGCATGTAAGCTATCTCGATGAATCCGAACACCCACAATCAAAGTTTTCACTATCACGGGATCTTGAATCCGACTTCTTGGGACTAACCCCTCGAGTTCGTCTTAAAAATCCAAATATTACATGTACAATGATTCGACATTATTTAAACATTACAAAGTGAATAAAATGTCCATCGCAGGAATCTAGTTAAGACCTAATCATTATATCTCAACCCCGGGATTCCTAGGCTCACATTCATTAAAATAAACATATATACAACATGTCCTAAACCCAAGATCCGGTGGTTTCATCGGTTGAAAACCCCATCACGAGAGCTTAGGACCCTCCTCGCCTCTAGATATAGATCTAGGGCACAACGGACTGATCGAGAATGATATAAAGCGGTAAAATACAAAGATCTACCTTGAATCTAAGTCAATCTAGCATACGGTTTAAAGCTTCATGCTTAATAACCACTCAAAAGGATAGATTTGTTTTAGATCTAGGTAGATCTAACCTTCGGACTTGATTTACAACCAAATACGCACAATATAACCGGTAGAAAATCTATATCTACCAACTAATACACAATATACTTAGAAAATAATAAGTTTAACTAGATTTAAACAATATATAACATCAATCTAGTATATTGAACAAAGTTTACAAAGAACGCAGCTAAAAAGAGCATTTTTTTTCACCTTGGGGGACGCGTGAACAAGCGTTTTATCACCCAGGATCAACTAAGAACGCTCTCAGGACTCCATGTAGGTGCTAAACAAGATCGAACAACTTAAAGTTGGTGTATATGGATCCAACCCAACGGATTCTCTATCTAAAAATTAGTTTCTCTCTCTAAAACTCTTCTCTCTTTATTTCTAAATGAGTTGATATTGCTCTATTAATCCATCGGAGCCAGCCGCATATATACATACGGCAAGCTGCATGTATACATACAGTTGGGCCCGGCAGGTCTTTCTGTCTCGAAGTTTAGTTCCTTTGGTCTCGATTCGGAGAAAGTTGATCTCTGCATGCCAAACTTTCGAAAAGTCTTTGCGGAAGGCTGCGAAGTAAAATCGAGTCTGACTGAATCGGGGTCCGGGAAGATGATGCTGGTAGCTGAGAGATATCTTCCAGTTCCAGAATGCAGTTAACTGGCTTATCTTTGATGGCATGCAGTTCAAGGTTTGCTGCGGTGACTCCTAGCGGACACTGTCTTAGCTTTGCAATCCTCGTTCGGTTCACGTTATACTCGGACATCATTGGCCTTTTGAATCATCCACAGGGTTATCTCCAGGGTGACCAGATGCTTTTGCCCTGCCTCGGGGTTGTCTCCGAAGTAAAATTATATTTTTTCCCTTCTGCAAGGTTAGTATAAAGAAAGCAAAATTTTGAGTGTCTACAGATGCCCCTCTTTGTCATGTTTATGCAATGTAATGGAATGAACACGACAAAGATTACTAGACACAGAAAATTCATGACAAGGTATATCTGATGATGCAATGTCATATATAAAATATGTAATGATATATGAGATTATAATAAAGTCATAAGATTACATCGTCGAGGTTAAGCCGACGCCCACATTGGATTGTAGCCAATGGTTTACTTTATCAGGGCTGACCCAACCTGTGTTGGGTTGTAGTCAATGGTTTACCTCATCGAGGGTTATGCCTCCATCTGCGTTGGGTTGTAGTCAACAATTTTCACCTATTAGGGCTGAGCCGACTTGCATTGGATTATTGCCAACGAATTACACCATCAAGGTTGTGCCGATGCCTTCACTGGTATGTTGCCAACAGATTACATGATCAAGGGTCGAGCCGATGCCTTCACTGGTTTGTTGCCAACGGATTACACTATCAGGGTTATGTCGATGCCTGTGTTGGGTTGTTACCAATGGATTACACCATCGGGGTTATGCCGATGCCTTCACTGGTTTGTTGCCAACGAATTACACCATCGGGGTTATGTCGATGCCTTCGTTGGGTTGTTGCCAACGGATTACACCATCGGGGTTATGCCGATGCCTTCACTGGTTTGTTGCCAACAGATTACATCATCGGGGTTATGCCGATGCCTTCACTGGTTTGTTGCCAATGGATTACATCATCGGGGATCGAGCCGATGCCTTCACTAGTTTGTTGCCAACGGATTACATTATCGGGGGTCGAGCTGATGCCTTCACTGGTTTGTTGCTGTGACGCCCCCAAACCCGGGTCCTTTTACCTTGGATTCGGTGCTCACGATCCATCAACAACATAAACATTCTAAGACTATTACGGAATAATAAACATACGTTGTTCATTAATATAAAGTCTTCATCATAAATCCCAAGGTCTCAACCTTAACATAACACATATTACAAAAGGTTTACATCCAATATTAAAACTAAATACTTTCTTAGTTCATAATCAAACTACTCCTAAGCCTTGCCCTTTCCTTTGTCTCTCTTAGACGATCCTGGCTTAGCTGAAATAAATGACATGATATAGCAAGACTAAGCAACAAAATTTGCTTAGCAAGTATAAACACAAGAAGATATATCATGATAGAAATAAATTTATCGCTCAAAGTTCAACGATAGAATATGATTGTAGGATAACATGAATTGCTTTCTTATTATTCGAACATTTGAATAATAGGTTCGGAGTGGTCCACTATGACCATGAACCACAGATACAAATAGGTTCAAAACGGTCCACCATGACCATGAACCATAGATACTGAGTGGTCCAACGTGACCATGAACATCTGTAAAGGGTGTCAGTATTCAAATTGGTCTTTTACGGTTTGGTAGTCAAGGGGATCAACCTTTCGTACCCTGCGTAATATGCATAAACACTTACTTGACAGCAACAATTATTTCCTTGTTTCCAATATGATGCCTCAATAACTTTCTTTTCTCAGTCAAGAGTCCTTATCAAATCAATTGAATAGGCACAACTCTTTAAAACGAATTTGATTTAACAAATTTTAAACATGCTTGATCTAGCTGATACAACTAACATAAATCCTGTGACGCCCCCAAATCCAGGTACTTGAAACCCGAACTCGGTGCTACACGATATCATTTCCTTGAGCAGAATAATAATATAAAATAGATAAACAAACTTAATTTACATATCAGAGTTGTCTAATCCTAGGTACACGACCTTTAAATCATTCATTACATGATAGATAATAAATATCATCGTCTTAATAAAGTCTAACTATTACATAAAATACCAAAATCCTATTCTTGTAGCTTTCCTTTGCCTTTGTTTTTGTCAGAGCCTTCTGGTTGATCACGCTTAGCTAAAAACATTTAATTTAAAACAAGAATGAGCATTCAATTGCTCAGCAAGTAATAGTAGTTAAAAAAAACTTTAGTTGAAAGAAGTAAATGTTTTCTTTGAGGTATACTTCTACAACGAATCAATAGTTGTGAAGTCTGTCGGAACATATCTTAATAACATATCAAATCGTTTATAATTTTGAAACGACGTAATGACTATAAATGCTGAGTGGTCAATGGACCATGAACTTTTGTTTTTGAAAAGGTTTAAACAGAAATTCATCTGCAAACTGCTCTGGTCTTACGAACATGTAGGGTGATCAGCGTCGTTATGTCCTGTATTGATCAATACTATCTGTTTGAACGATAAATTCCTTCACTCTGTTCGCCTTGGGCACAAAAACATTTTTCCCATTTCGAGTTGTTCATTCTCAGTCTGGAATCCTAACTAAACATTTCAGTTGGATGACCTTATCATAACCAATACTATTTAGCAGTACAATTCAACACTGTCTAGCCGAGCCAAATAGCTTAGACAGTCTGTAAACCCTAAACATCTACCGAAGTTTAATAGTATGTAACAGAATTTGTCATATCAAAGAAGTTCTAGTTCAAGAGTTCTTGCATGAATACAATAGCTCATACAAGTGCGGACACTTGTATGACAACAGACAATAATGAGATAATAATAAGAAATAATCAAATCATGGATATCAATAATAATTTGAGTAAAGAAACTTGCAATGTAAACTTTTTCAAGTAAGAAAAGAATGATGTACTTGATAGTATCTTAACTATTCTTTTTGAAGCTGATTAGATTAAAAAGGTTATATAACCTTGTATTATTCATAAATAATGAGACAGACAGTTCAAAATTTAGAGGGTCTGTCCAGATATGAATAATTCTAGAATATTTGCTCAATAAATATTAAGATTTAAAAATTGGTACAATGAAATTAGAATAGTTCAGATACTTGCTCAATATAATTTTGAGTAAGGTTAGGGTACTTGCCTTGATAGATGATTACTGTTACGTAGTATAGCTTAATCTGCTATCTTTAATATCAGGTCCTATCGTCAATAGAATTATTCTTTCAATTAGAATAATACAACTTAACACATAATACTGCTCATTTGCAGTCATTATACAACTTAAACACGTTGTCACATATCCATAACAGTCATTAAAACACATAAGAATGAGTATCTAATCAAACTATGTCGATTTGGTTTGAGTTCGGTATCGTTTCGGCATCTCGATTGCATTATCAGATAATTAACAATTTCTTTTTAATGAAACTTTGTTCAAGAACTTAAATATTATATTAGATAATTTAATTATTTTTTATAATATTTTTCCAAACATTAAAATCATTTATAATGATTTTTCAAACACTTATATTATTTTTAATAATTTAATTGTCAATTAATATCATTATCATTAATATTTAAATAATTTACAATATTAATGAAGTTCATGTCAACACTTTAAAAATTATTTATTATAACCTGAAAATATTTTTAAAACCTTAATATTACCTTTAAATAATTTTTAAGACATTAAAATCATTTTTCAATAATTACCATTAATATTAAAATATTAATGTATTTCATTCTCAAATATTTAAAGTTATTTATTATAACTTAAAATATTTTCAAAACATTAATATTACTTTCAAATGATTTTTAAAGTATTAAAATCATTTTTAAATACTTATCATTAATATTAAAATATTAATGTTATTTATATCAAAATATTAAAAGTTATTAATTATAACTTAAAAATATTTTTAAAACATTTATTTCACCTTTAAATGATTTAAAAAATATTTAAATTATTTTTAAATAATTATTTAATATAATTATTAAATAACTTTATTATCATTAATATTAAAATATTAATGTCATTTTTATCAAAATATTATAAGTTATTTATTATAACTTAAAATACTTTAATATCATTTTTAAATAATTTTTAAAATATTAAAACCATTTTTAACTAATTTATTTAATATAATTATTAAATAAATTTATTATCATTAATATTAAATTATTAATGAAATTTATCTCAAAATATTAAAAGTCATTTATTATAACTTAAAATATTTTTTAATACTTTAATATTATTTAATATGATTTTTAATAAATAAAAATTATTTTTATCTAATTTATTTAATATTATTATTAAATAAATTAAATATAATTAATATTTAATTAATTTAAAATATTAATAAAATTTATGTCAGAATATTAAAAGTTAATTTTTATAACTTAAAATAATTTTTAACACTTTATTTTGAAATTTTAAATATTTATTTTCTATTTATTTAATTAATGTAATTAATTTTTATTAAAACCGTCGCTAAAGAGCTTTAGCGACACTAACTGTCATTGTTGGTGTTCTTGAGATTCAAAGTCAGTTTCGAGTTAACTACTTTGACCATGATTAATTCATTGTGTAATGTGTTTCTGGGCTAACTAATGATCAGACATTGTAGTATATATGCAATATTACAAGTTCATAACAATTTCTGGGTCAGATCATAACACACGAGCAAGATCTAAGGCCTTGAACAAGCTGTCAGAGCTGTTCTTCATTTTCTGGGTTACCCAGAAATGAAGAACAGTTCGACTGGCTAGTTTTGGGCTTCCACAAGTTGCAATCCTTGTACTGTTTTAGTGATTTATGGATTCCAGGTTGTAGACAACATGACAAGGTACAAATCTAACATATAAAACACATATAACAACATCACAATCAACAAATCCGGTCCGGTCAAATCATATCAGAAGACATATTCATCAGTTTTCTGGGTTACCTAGAAAACAGATTTCATGATCGTTCTGCCTGGTTTGACCAACCATTACTTCCTTTCTGATTATCAATTAGATGATCTAAAGGCATGAGAATGTAGTCTAAACAACATATTACAACTTAGATGCAAAAACCATAATAAATCATCAAACCACTGTCAGATCCAAACCCTTAAACTTCTTGTAAGACCGATCTGGGCAAGTTCTGGGCTGCCCAGATTTGCTTGGTCATGGTCGGTCAACCGACTTTGACCATTAATATCTTACAATCTAAACCAGATGACCCTGATTCGAGTTCCAGATCAAAGACCACATGACATACTATAAGTACAAACTTTCAAAACACAAAAACTATACACAGACAAAGATCTATGTGGTCTGACATTTGGTTGTTAGATTATATTTTCCAATTTTTCCAGATTTTGAAAAACATCAAATTTGAGTCTATAGATGTTATGGACCTAACAAATACCAACCCAGATCAACTATATACACTACCTACAACATGTTT
Organism: Panax stipuleanatus; assembly: GCA_020205555.1. Classification (NCBI taxonomy): domain Eukaryota; kingdom Viridiplantae; phylum Streptophyta; class Magnoliopsida; order Apiales; family Araliaceae; genus Panax; species Panax stipuleanatus. Next base: position 106,624,975 of record CM035122.1, read on the forward strand.
AAACATAAAAACTTAACATCTAACATAAGATTAAGGATCAGATTCTTAGGTTTAGGTTTATACCTCTATTGAGCAAATCTTGAATATAGGGTTCTTGATCTGACCTTATTGAACTTGGAACTTAATATGGGACTGATTTACTTAACTATTTCGTGGGTTAGAGAGAGAGAGGCTTTGTGGAGTGTTTGTGTATAAATGAGGCTTGAATGTGGCTTTTCTCTCTCTTGATCTTTATATATCACTTGAATGCAATGTATGTGGCTGGTGAAATGGCTTATTTGTATTGTTTTTAGTCACATGGTGTATTTAGTAGGTCAATAACTCCATATTTTAGCAAGATTTGCAAGTAATCTATTCAAGAATGTAACAAAAGGGCATTTAGGTCATTTGCCATCTAATTTTAATGGCTAACTTGTCATTTTTTTCTAACCCATAGGGTTTGACTCTTAGGGTTTGACCTGTAGGGTTTAACCCTAAGGTTTTATAATTTCATTTTATAGAATTTTGTAATTATGGCTAAAATAAAAATTTTAGTTTCTAAAAAATGAAAATTAGGGTTTTATAAACATACTTACTTTTCTAATTACATAGAACATGAAAATTAGATTTAAGATTTACAAATTATTTTTTTAATCACATAAATACCCACTTTCATTTAAATACAACATGATCAATTATTATGTTAATATTTAAATAAAATGAAATAAATTAATTCATAACATATATTCATATAATTATGTTAATTATCATAATTATATATATAATTCATAATCATATCTTGTATTAATATACTTACAGATATTTGGAGACAAATATAATTAATAATTATATTTAATATCCAATTTCCTTAATAAAATAATTTCTTATTATTCTTCACATAAATATACTTTCATTTTAAATACAATTATATAATAATTTTATAAATTCTGAAATTTCATAGCATAGATCAAAATTAGGAATTTGATCTATAATGATACTTTACCTAATATATCCCATTATTAATTACGTTAAAATAATTAACTTAATTAATCTTGATTAATTCATATAATAAAATAATTATTATAATAATTCAAAAAAATCATTTCATATATTATTTAAATAATATATTAATCATATTTTCATGAAAAAAATAAATAATAAAATATTTTTACTACAAAATTAATTTATTATAATAATATAATTTATAATAATTAACAATTCCTTTATTGAAAAATTTATTTGAAATCATTCGTGAAATAAATAATTATATATTTATCACATATGTGCTTATTCTTTACCTTGCACGTATTCCCACATATTATCTTTGATAAATAAAAAATTCATACGTAAAATTTCTTATTTAATTATATAAAAATATTGGGTTATTACAGATCCATCTCATAAGCAATGTTAAACATACTTGATCTAGCTGACACAATTAGCATAGATCCATCTCATAAACAAAATTTAAACATGCTTGACCTAGCTGACACAACTAGCATAGATCCATCTCATAAGCAGTTCAACATATAGTAGAACAGGAATTCAATTTGCACCAAGTGCGATTCACAATATTTCATCAGGATGTGGAAAAATCAACAATATTTAACCACCAGCATGCTTGAACAATAATAACTCGAGTTTGAGTTAGAAAACTTGCCTGTTCAGCGAGCTACAACTTTCTAGCTTTAATTAACAATCTTTGAATGACCTATCATTGATAAGGTAGATCTGTCAATTAGTACTGCGTATATTTAATCAATATGCTTACTTGTATTATTATCTTACCAATAATACATTCACATAGTACATGCATCTGATGTACTATCATTAATCCTATAAGATATTTAATTGATCTTAGGTTAAGGATTAATAGTTAATAAGGCTTCTCTTAAGTGATAAACACTCATTAGATCTTTAAACAATTTATTTTAATTGTTTAATTAAGGAGTTATTTAATTTCGTTCAATTGTTAACTCCATCTTCCTTCTATTACTATTTAATATTAGTTAAATAGTAATTAACTATTTACCTTTAGTTATTACTTACTAATAACCAATTATAACTCCTCATTATTTAATGTTAATTAAATAATGGACAATTAAATTATTATTTGTCTTTAAATAATAATTAATAACTCCCTCATCTTTGAATAAATAATATTTGATTTATTCACTTTATTCTTCTTTAATCATTCCTTATTATTATTAAAAGGATAATTAATTGACATTCATCTTTATTTATTGTTCAAATAATAAATAATTAATTCTATAAACTTTCATGTCAAAGTAAGTAATTACTTAATCTTACTTAATTATACTTTAATCATTATTTAATATTAATTAAATAATTGATTAACTCAATTTATTATTTAATCTTAATTAAATAATAGGTAGTTATCTTATTAACACTAACCCATTTTAATTATTACTTAACATCATTTAAATAATAATTAAATAATTAATTACATTTCATTTTATGTGTAGTTAACTTACTAGCTCATTAGTGGCTTTAAAGTTATTTATTACAATAACCCATTTTCATTACACTTCATATAGACACTCAAATTTTCGCCCAAAATTTCCAGATTTGGGGTCCTTCACGGAAACGTTTGTAAAACGAAGTCTACAACTCAGATTTTGGTTCCGTTGGAGGCGTTGGATTCGTATCTTTCCGAACTCCAATTTCCATTCATCAAACATCAGTTTCTGCTTTGTTTAGGTCCTGGAAATCAGTGTCAAAGTGGACTGATTCGCAAGAACATTCATAACAGTTTAGTCGTTTTCCAGATTTGAGGTTCTTTACGGAAACGCTCATATCTCGAGATCTACATCTCGGATTTGGGTCCATTTGGTATCGTTGGATTTCTATTTTCCCGAAATACACTTTCCATATATCAAACACCAAATTTGAGTTTGTTTTGGTTACCAAAAATAGTCCACAAGTGACTGATCAGTAGCATATTCTCAACAGTTGGATAGTTTGAGATTTAATTCATAACTTGCTCATTTTAAAACATATTTGAATGATTCCAAAGGTGTTTAGCCCTTAACTCATGCATCTAGTATACCAAGAAAGAAAACCTCAAATAACTCTTGTAGATTTCAACATGCACATGATAAATTATACTAGTTAAACGAAAATTCCTTCAAAAATCCATCTAACATCTTTTTCCAAATCTCAATCACATAAAATCATAAAAATCCACAAGTCTCCTTTGATAAACTCATTATCTAACACTCTAATCATGATATTACCCATATTCAACATGCATCACAAGAATCTATTATAAAATTACATAGTGCATGTATGCATGTGCCTTTCTCTACTCATGTGGTACAAATCTCTCTTTTTGGTCTTACATTCAACTTCAAAAATGTTTTGATCATCAAATAAAACATTTATACACCAATAGCTGAAGATTTTATCAAAGATCAAACTTAAGACTCTTGTTTCATCAAAGACCCACCATATAAGAAATCAAACTTTAAAAATAAAGAGAATCAATACCTAGTTTTTCTTGTTATCTTCCTTATCTTGCCAAAGTAGCTTACAAACTTAGCATGCATGAAGCTCAAGACCTCTCTTCTTCTTCCTCCTTCGCCAAAATTCTCTCCCTCTTTTCTCTCTATATTTTCTTTCTTTCTCTAACTAAGGAGCTTTGAAGTGTAAGTATGCAAATGAAATGCAGTTAGTGGAAATGGGTATAATTGAATATTGTAAGCATGCTCCCACTAATTCTCTCCCCTAATCATTATTTGCTTGTTTAGTCACTACATACAAGTGTTGGACATGCTAGGAAGGTGACACTTATCATGGGTGTTGGGCTCAAAAGATTATATCCAAGATATTGTACAAGCTTAATAAAATTTCAAAATCCTTCCCATATTGCCCCTTAGTGGCCGGCCATACCTCCCATTTTACCAATTATAGATTTATTTTTATTGTGTTATATACTTACTATAATGATTAAATGTCCTTTCTTTCATGGACCAAGGGTTGGGCCTCTTTAATTATTGTTTGGGCTTACAATTAATTAGTTTGGGCTATTAGTAGTCAAGTTTAGTTATATATTACTTGGGCTACTATTATTAATTCCACATGTTGGGCTAAGTTAAATAATTTCACTAATGCCATTAAATTATATCTCCCAATAAAATTAACGGGCTTGATTAATCATTCAATTGGGCTAGCCCACTAGTATCACTTACTACATGGACTATTGCACATACCCATAAATCAAGAATACCACTTTACTTTCATAACCCAATTAGACTTGCCACCTACAAATAAATTGAATATTTAATTAGGGTTCATCATCTTAATCAACTTCCTTGATTGTTAACATTCTTAGGCTAGTCCACTACTTTAATTATTTTATAAGAGGGACTTCCTATAAATTCTCATCACACACTTGTTATTTAAATTTAATCACTCAATCCATATGCTATAAGGTTTTTAATATCATTAATAATTGATATATCTATTTACAAAGTGACTAGAAATTCTTGGTTATTACAGTTGCCAACGGATTAAATCATCGGGGGTCAAGCCGACCTGCATTGGGTCATTGCCAACGGATTACCATATCGGGGTTGAGCCGATACCTTCACTGGTTTGTTGCCAACGGATTACGTCATCAGGGGTCGAGTCGATGCCTTCACTGGTTTGTTGCCAATGGATTACCTTATCGAGGCTGAGCCGACCTGCGTTGGGTCATTGCCAACGGATTACCCTATCGGGGTTGAGCCGATACCCTTAGCGGAGTTGATGCTGGTGGATTCTGAGATGTAGTATTAATTTTGACTGACTTTCTGGTCTTCCAATGTTCAACGTCGGGGTTTCTGATCATTATCGATTTTCTGCTTTTTTGGACGGTTTTTAGGGTTTTCGGGGTCTAAAACTGACCCGAAAGGGTGCCTTCTCAAGAAATGTGACCTTTCTGGACCCAAAATAACACGTTTCGGACTACATTCTACTAAACGGGAAGCAGTGGGACCCACTTAGGGAAGCCGCACCTATACATGCGGCTGGAACATGTATGGTTGAGGCTGTCCGTGATCGGGCTGATACCCTCTGGAAAGTTTATTTTCATTCATTCGACTTGAGTTTTCTTACATTCTCTCTAAAAACTCTGAGCCACATCTTAGATTTAAGCTATTCCAGCTTGATTTGGAGTGATCCGTCACCGTACATCTCTTCTACGTACTACGGGTAACGTATAGGCTCCATTTTTTTGTGTTTTTATATGTGAAAAATTATATTTCTTTCAATAAACGCATTATATCCAACATGTATGCGTAAATAGCTTGATGGACATGTTATAATGCAATGCATCCTTACGTATCATCTTATGGACCGTATGGATGCGACATATTACCATTTATCAGTTAGTCTAGATATGCATTCTAGCTATGTATTAGAAAAATAGTTTAAATTGCTATTTAATTGCTTGGCTGTGATGGTGTACCCTCGTAGGGTGATTTAATGCATGATTCGGGCATGCGGATATTGCATTTTATAGGGGAAACTCTGGCGAACTTTTTTCATGAGTTAGATGTCAAGGTCCTAGATATATGTGTAGATATGCTAGGATGCGAGTTGAAAATGATGTACACATATAATGGCACATGTAGGATATGCATGATGTGATGACCTGAATTATATTTCAAGGATTATATTCAAAATTTGAAAGTGGCAGGAATATACCTGACTTTGCTTTGATTCTTATGAACTCATTGTTCAGGTATAGACTCTGCGGGACCTAGCCGCTCTTTATCTCACCGGGTCTCAGCTGGAGTTCGCCGGTGGAGGCCTCCTTCTGATATTCTGACTCCAAGGATTAGTAGATAGGTTACAGCGATTGACGGAGCCAGTTCTGCGTCCTCTTGGTGAAGGCCCACCTTATTTGGATGAGGAGGATATCCCTGAGCCTGAGGTTCCGCCTTAGCCCACTACGGTGCCACAATTTCTTCCTGGCATTCAGGTAGCCGTTCCTAATTTTTTGGGTACGGATCGGAGCCGCCATCCCTCTATTCACTTATAGGCGAATGAGGTATATGATCTTTACATTAATTTATCTTAATTTCTCCATTCTGTCATCAACCGATTTTCTTAACCTTAAGTTCGTGCAGGTTCCAGAGTTTACCCAGCCCAGGGGTAACTGGTTTAGTATATACTTCTTATATCATTCACTTCATCCCAAGTATCAGGATGTAGTGGATTCTTGGGGATTCGAGGCTTTCTTCACCATTGCTCCCCGTCGCTGCCCCTAGGGCTATTTACGAGCTTTATCTGAGAGATGGTTTCATTAGAGTCATTCCCTCCATCTGCTAGATTGCGAGGTTATGAGGACAGCCATGGATTGGAGATATATCACATGCTTAGAGTTTACTGGGAACAGAGTGCCCTTGGAGATTGGTATCACCCCGACAGCTGTGCGCACCCTTTTGGGGCTTTCTTCTCAGGAGTGGGCCTTCAAGGCTCGTAGTATTCGGTCGAGATGTCTGAGCGTTGATGCTGCTCGAAGCACTCTATAGCAGCCGTTACCTGCAGATTTGAGGGATAGAGATCGCATCTTACGGCGTCTGTTCCTGACCATTATGAAGGGTTATTTCATTGTGAAAAACTTCTCCACTTTTCCCTTTAACTTAGTAGGGGATGTTCGAGATGTAGACCGCATTTGGGACTATGATTGGGGATCTTTTACATTCGCTCTCTTTCTTCAAGGGATGCGACTGCAATCTGAGGGAGTCACCGATGCCTAGGTCAGATTCTACCCGTTTCTTCTGGTGAGTCATTTTGACTGAATTTCACTTATCTAAATTTTAATTGGATTATCTTTTCCCATGACTAATGTCAGGGTTCTTCTAATTAACAGTTCTGGGCTTATGAGAGGCTTCCTTGTCTTCGCCCTATCTCTGTCCTGGGCTTGGACACTTATCCTCAGGGACGTAGATGGCATCTGTCTACTTTATCGGAGGTCCTGGTTGCTAAAGGCTTCACCCATGCTCGTCTTCAGCTAGAGACATTGTCGGCTTTTGACATAGTGTGGGTCCTTTATTCTGCAGAGCACTTATTTGAGGGGTTTGAGGATGGTCTACCGATAGGACCAGAGTATTATCTGTCTACTTGATAGATTCCATTCCTGTTTGATGGAGGTTAGGAGCTTTATCTTGGGGAGCGTGCTTTTAGATGTATCACTAGGGAGATTCGCCTTCCTTTTCTTCCTCCAACTCAGTGATTCTGGCATTTATCTCAACCAGCCGCAACGATTCCCACCGCTGGGTACGAGGGGTTTCATTTGTGAGATGATCCTATCACTTCTGATGACTTTTCCACTTGGTGGGGCCCACGCAAGATAGGATCTTAGACCCGGGCAACCCAGTTCATTGGAGATATGGTTCTGGGGTCTTTTATGATGAAGGACTGGATATCATGCTTCCAGGAGCCTTCTCATCAGACTCAGATAGCTAATTTGAGATGTTAGGTGGAGCAGTTGTCGATGTACTATCGTCATCTAGGCGGGGACCCTTCACTGGTTGGTACCTTTGCTGCTCAAGATCACGAGGCTGGACCCTCAGGCACTGGTGGTTCTCATGGGGCTGGACCCTTAGGCACTGGTGGTTCTCAGGATGGAGGTGATCCATTTACTTATCGCTCGGATGTGCAGGAGACGCTTTATCGCCCCGATCCGCAGGATATGCCTTATCGCCCTTCTACGCAGGATATGCCTACTCAGGAGGACTTGGCTCAATTTGATCAGTTCGACAATAGTATCACCTTTGTAGATGACATCATGATGACTCCATAGGTCCTTTGTTAGTCATTGAGCATTTATGCCCCAGCATCCTGTACTTTTTATTTCTTAGTTATCACATGTATTATAGGTATGACAGTAATGTAAAACTTATGCAGTTGGCAGATATCTATGTATGATGATGTTTTTCAATTTATTGTACATGTTATATTATCACTTGTTATGATACATGCTTCATATATATTTAAATAATTTGATAGAGGTTGACCCCTATATGGTCTTTTTGACAGCAGTTTTACAAATGGCTTCCTCTGCCGTTTCTCGCTTGAATCACCTTCCGCCAAGTCAGATAGCTACCAGTTTTAGGGTTTGGCATGACCGTTTGCCGAATTCTGACCGCATTGCAGTCGGTCGCATGCTAGGCCACTCCTTATCTCTATAACCTTTCAGGTTCTAGAGGGATTTGTTAATGGGATGCTCACCTATTGGATTCCAGAGCACCATGTCTTTCGGTTTGGCTCTGATGAGTTGACTCCCACTTTGAAGGAGTACGGTCTCATCTCCAGGTTATCGATAGAGGGGTCGTGTGCACAGATGGAGTTAGGCCACATGCGCCGCCAGTTTATGACGGTTATCGGACTGAGGAGGGCAGTCGTTCTAGCAGAGTTGGGTGATAGCCACATCATTTCTATGGACTTCATGATAGACCATTTTGCATCTGCTGATAGATTCGCCGTTTAGCATGGAGATTTTGTCATTTCAAAGGAGAAATAGCACACTGCCCTAGTGGATGCCCTGGTCATGTGCCTCATAGCATATCTATACATGTCATTCTACGCTGACCATCTAGACGTTGGGATGTTGATGGCTGTCAGGGCTCTCAAAGTTGACTTCACCGTACTCCCTCTCATCTTGGCAGAGACATTGATATCAGCATCCCTCTACCTGACTGTTGGGGATCAGGAGTTTAGAGGTAGCCCCGTGCTCCTATATATTTAGTTCATGACTCACCTCAGACCGATCAGTCGACTTCGTCGTCATGGGTTTTTCTTGGGACATGGCATGTCACAGATCTACTCCTACTGCCCGACTTCCTGCATTGATAAGGCGTCTTGGACTTTATTCCTGGGTGCTATGGAGGAGCCTTTTGCGATAGTTATATATTCTGGTTACTGCTTCTTTCTAAGTTTCACCACCCATGTAGCTGACCTGGATTTCCTTCTGTTGGCTGGTTTGAGGCGTGCGACGACCTATCATCCTCTGGCGGTGATGGGCCAGTTTGATCAGTATCAGGAGGTCCATTCATTTGAGGGGACTGAGGATTATCGCTTCCTCGTCTTCTCAGTTATCGAGGCTGATCTAGCTCAGGTTTACCTATTTTGGTCTCATCGGCAGACAGCGGAGTTCAGAGACTGCCATCCGAGCCGATCTGTAGAGTACTCAGCTTGGCAAGAGTCGGATTTAGCACCAGACACAACGGACCAGGTTGAGACAGGATCTTTATCCGAGGATGAGGGTTGGTCTACTAATGTTGAGGAGACTATGGAGGATCCTATATCGCCGACTGAGGATGCTTTGTTTGCGGAGTTGATAACTTCTCTAGTCAGTACTGTTCCGAGTTCGTCATCTATTTCCATGGAGGTGATGGACAGATAGCTTCACCTGGTGACCTTTGAGAAGGATCAGGCTCGGTCCATGATGTTGACCACCTTAGCTGGTCGGGATGCGGCTATTGCCGAGAGAGACACCACTTTTGTTGCCAGAGATCAAGCCCTCGTTGACAAAGATGTTGCCCAAACTTTTGCTGATGGACTCATTGGTTAAGTTCAAGGTGTAGTGCAGAGTTAGGAGGATGTTTATCGCATGGCAGTAGCGCTGCTGAGACTCGTCGATGTACTGGGACATACGCTCAGGGATGCTCCTTAGACTGCAGAGATGGCTGGATACTTGGCTATGTTGATTCGTCTTACCACCAATTTATAGCCCTGTTTCATTTTCCTGTACAGACTTTGCTATTGTCTTTGGTCACATGTTAGAATCAAATTTTGTATTCTAAACAGTTGTTTATATAAAAAGAAATAAGTTCTGTTCACTTACCTTATCTGAGCATGTCTAGCCTTGTACACTGTTACCATTCTCGCTTCATAATTTATTATGTTGACATAGAACTGGTCTCGTCATACTTGCGCTAGATTCGGTAGGGTGATGCTGAGATGTCGTTAGGTCCTCTCCACATGAGCCGTTGATTTGGCAGGTTTGTGGTATATTTCGGTTTTTGTATATGTTAGGATTTTGAATTTGGGGGTATAAGGTTAAAGTGTTTGGATTCTTTTTCGAAGGTTAGACCGCACCATAAATGGTTGCCTACGTACTCCCATAGATGAGAGATCAGGTCTTTCGTAGTTCAGGCTTGGCCTGAATAGTTGAAAAGTGTTTATTTAGGTTTGAGCTTGGTTTAATGGGATTTTGATTTTTTTTTTGTTTGGTTTGTTTTTCGAGGGTTAGACCGCACCATAAATGGCTGCCTACGTACTCCTGCAGATGGGAGATTAGGTCTTTCGTAGTTCAGGCTCAGACCTGAAAACCAGACTTGACATTTCTTTTTCTTTTTTCTTTTTTTCTTTTTTTCTTTTTTTCTTTTTTTCTTTTTTTTCTTTTTTTCCTTTTTCTCTTTTTTTATCAAGACAAAGTATTTCGTTTAAAATAAATGGGGTCTCAGACATAATACCATTTCACATAATCGGAATTGATCAGTTGTGAGAATTCTTCACCGTCCATCTCCTCCAGTTTCAAGGCTCCGCCCGATAGAATTGCTTTGACAACAAAAGGTCCTTCCCAATTTGGGGCAAATTTTCCATTAGCTGCATCCTAGCCTGGAATGATCTTCTTTAGTACCAAGTCATGCTCTTTGAACTCTCGAGGTCGCACCTTCTTGTTATAAGATCGGGACATTCGCTGCTGATATAGTTAGCCGTGAAAGATAGCAGCAGCCCTCCTTTCATCTATCAGGGATAACTGATCGTATCGATCTTGTATCCATTGGCTCTCCTCTATCTAGGAATATAGCATCACTCTTAGTTATTTCATCTCCACTTCGACAGGAAGTACGACCTCCATGCCATAAACTAATGAATAAGATGTTTCCCCAGTCGACGTTCGAGTCGACGTTCGGTATGCAAGTAGGGTTAACGGCAATAGATCAGGCCATCCCCAGTGATTTGCCGACATCTTCATCATTATCTTCTTGATATTCTTATTAGCGACTTCCACCGCGCCGTTCATTTTTGGACGATAAATAACCGAGTTAAGGTGTTTAATATTGAACTTACTGAACAATTCCCTCATCATTTTGTTATTCAAATTCTTAGCGTTGTCCGATATGATCACCTTGGGTTGTCCATACCGATAGATGACGTTGTTTCTAATGAAACCAACGATGACCTCCTTGGTGACCTTGGGGAAGGAAGCTGCTTCAACCTACTTGGTAAAGTAGTCGATCATAGTGAAGATGGATCAGTGATCGTTACTGGCTTTAGGCTTGACAGGTCCGATCACATCCATCCCCACATGGAAAAGGGCCATACTGATGTCATGAAATGTAGTTGATTTGGGGGTGCATGAATAATGTTGGCATGGATCTGGCATTGATAACAACGCTTGACGTGATCGTCGCAATCCGCTTTGAGGGATATCCAGTAATGTCCTGTCCTTAGAATTTTTTTGGCAACCAGGGGTCCACTCATATGTGCTCCGCACACCCCACCATGTACTTCATTCATAAGTCGCTGGGCCTGATCTTTATCTAGACATCTCAGAAGGCCTACGCCCGGGTCTCTCTTATAGAGAGCATCTCCACTTAGGTAGAAATTTATGGCCATTTTCTGTATTCGCTTCTTTGCGTCTTGACTCATTCCTTCAGAGGTTCATTAATCTCGCAAATATTCTTTAATGTGGTGGTACCAAGGTGGTCCAGTGGGTGCTGTCTCATCTGATATCTCCTCTACATTGTTTCCATATGACGGTGCGCTCTGTACAGTTAAAGTGATGACACACATTCCTTTCCTTGCTGATAGGTTCACCAATGAAGCTAATGTAGCCAATGTGTCGGCAAAATCATTTCGATTCTGGGGAATATGCATGAAGGCAATGTCTTCAAACTCTCCTGCCAATCTAAGAATATACTAATTGTAAGGCAGTAGATGTAATTCCTTGGTGGTGTAGGCCCCGGTTGACTGTCTGATGACTAGTTTCGAATCTCCAAACACAGCTAATCATTTAACTCCCAAAGACTGAGCCAGTTTTAACTGCACAATGCATCCTTCGTATTCTACCGTATTATTGGAATTATTAAACTGCAACTTGGTGGCCACGAGGTATTGATCTCCTGTGATGGACACTAGAACTGCCCCTGCTCCTGCGCCTTCAGTGTTTCATGCGCCTTCAGTGTTTCATGCGCCGTCAAAATATATTTTCTAGAATTGACCTCTATCCTCTTTACTAGTCAGTTGAATAGTCATCACTTCCTCCTCTATGAAATAGGTTTCTAGAGGTTTATAACCTCCTGCTGGTGCGGCCGACAGGTGATCTGCAATTCCTTGCCCTTTAATGGACTTTTGGGTCATATAGATGATGTCAAACTGTTAGAGGATCAACTACCACTTGGATAATCGGCAGTTCAACATCGGTTTGCTGAAGATGTATTTCACAGGATCCATACTAGAGATGAGATAAGTTGTATGGCCGTGCAGGTAATGCTGCAACCTCGTGGCTGCCCAAGCTAATGCACATCAGGTTCTTTCTATCAATGTGTACTTCTGCTCCCTGCAGCTGAAATGTTTACTGAGATAATAAATCGCCCTTTCTTTCCCCATATCATCCTTTTTCCACAGTAAGCAACCCATAGTGTTGGAATTGACTAAGATATACATGAATAAAAAAATTTCATCCCTTGGGGGTACCAAGATAGGTGCTTCAATCAACCTCTTTTGGATGGTGCGGAAAGCTTTTAGACAGTCTTCATTCCATTTTCCCGAAGAGTTCTTTCTTAACAATTTGAAAATGGGTTCACAGGTTGCTGTCAACTACGATATAAACCGGCTGATGTAGTTTCTTCTTCCCAGGAAACCTCAGATTTCCTTCTCGGTCTTTGGTTCGGGCATCTCAGTAATGGCTTTGATCTTGGCAAGATCTAAGTCAATGCCCCGGTTGCTCATAAGAAATCCTAGCAGTTTATCATATTTCACACCAAAAGCACACTTCGCTGGGTTTAACTTCAAATCGAATTTGCGGGGTCATTCAAACAACTTCTGAAGATGGGTGAAATGGTCATTACCCTTTCTGGACTTCACGATGATATCATCCACATACACTTCAATCTCTTTATGCATCATATCGTGAAATAAGGCCATCATGGCCCTCTAATAAGTAGCACCAGCATTGGTAAGGCCAAAAGCTAGTCTTCGATAACATAATGTTCCCCAAGGGGTAATGAAGGCGGCATTTTCCCTGTCTTCTTCAGCAACCATAATCTGATAATATCTGGCAAAGCAATCGGCGAAAGAATACATTTCAAACTGTGTCGTATTGTCAATAAACACGTGGATGAAAGGCACTGGGAAGTCATCTTTAAGGCTGGCCTTGTTAAGATCTCGATAATCCACACATACTCGCACCTTTCCCCTAGACTTCGGCACTGGGACTACGTTGGAAAACCATTCAGGGTATGTTGATACCATAATGATTCCCGCTTTGAACTGTTTGATAATTTCTTCTTTGACCTTCAGGCTCTATTCTGGTTTCAATCGTCTTAATTTATACTTGCTGGTTTGAACCCTTCCTTAATTGGTAGTTGATGGATAACTATATCGGTGGATAGACCTATCATGTCTTCATGAGACCAGGCAAAAACATCCTTAAATTGAGTTAGGAGTTTGATTAGTTATTTTTCTTGTTTAGAGGGAAGGTTGGTTCCGATCTGTATCTCTTTAGGATTGTCAGGGGTTCCGATATTTATGGTGGTGGTTTGATCAAGGCTGGGTTTAGGTTTATCTTCGACCCATGCTTTGATTTCCTCGGGCACCTCGTCATCATCCACTTCCTCTTGCTTGATCCCCATCAAGTCAAAGTCTAATTCTATATCGAAATCGTATTCATTACTCAAATTTGGCAAGTCATGGACATGGCTAGAAATACTCAAATTTGGAAACCTGATACAAAAAACTTGATTCCTAAATATATACAAACGGTTTGTCAATTATAAAAGGATTCAACAGTTGATATGATAACATGCAATAACAAGTTGCAGGTAAAATAAAATAGACATAAATATATAAAGGTAAAGCTCCCTGTCAACGGATCATTTTTTAGTTTTACCTTTTTCGGACGATCTGAGGGGTGATCGTCCAATTACTGGTAGTTAAATCCTGGGGGATAGCTGAGATAGATGAATAGCTGGAGTTGTCGGTGTCTTCCAAGATGACCATAACTGATTTGGAACAAGTCCCTAGATCCTTCTTCGGGATGTTCACACTTCCCCAGTTAAGGACTGGGAGGATGGGTTGATCATTCGATAGGTCTGCCCCATTCGATTTCTTCATGTCATCTTCAGAAAGGCAAAAGCTGCTCACAAATTGCAATTGAATCTCATCCAGAAACTTCTTATCTTTGGCCATCCGGACAGCATCCTCGAGAGGCTCTTCATCATCAATCTCCTTATATCTGTTCTGATTGACTTTAGGGATCAGGATGTTTGAGATAATAACAGGGACCTTCTTCAATGGCTCCTTAATTCCAGGTTCACTGAGGTCTAGCTTGAGATAAATCAAATGGTTAACTAGAAAGTGCTTGTGAGGATTACGATGTTTGGATCCACCAGAGTATCCTAATCCAGCCCTTCCCAACTGCGTGGCTATGTGGATTGGGTTCTTGATTCCCTGGCCATTTCTACCCCATCCTTGACCTAGTCGATGTCCTCTGGAAAGCAACTCTTAGCCAACTGCCATTACTTTTGGAGATATCTGGGGAGTTAATGTTGGCGCACCCACAGACTGGTATCGTGGATAGCTTACTTTGAAGGCTTGAAAATTGGTGGGCTCAATACCCTCATTCACGCTGATTAGGAGCATATCTCCTAGATCATGGATAGGATAATTAGGTTCTGCACTTACAGTGACTAGATTGTCATTGACAATATATTTCAATTGTTGATGAAGAGTCGAAGAAACAGCCCCAACCATATGGATCCACGGTCGTCCCAGCAATAGATTATATGCGATGGTGATTTTTAGGATTTGGAAAGGTATATTAAAGGTGAACGGGCCAATCCCTACAGGAAGTTCAATTTCCCCAACTGTATCCCTTCTTGATCCGTCGAATGCTCGTACCACTACATGGCTTTCCCGAATTCGATTTGGGTTGATCTTCATCCTATCCAGAGTATCTTGTGGACAGATATTAAAGGATGATTCGTCATCGATTAGTATGCCTCCTACCACATATCCAAATGATACGACAGCGATATGCAATAGTCTGCGATGCCCAGTTCCCTCGGTCGGTATATCATCATCGGTGAATGATATCACATTACTGTCCAATACATGGCTGATCAGGTACTGGAATTTTTCAGTATCAATGGTTTTGGGAGGGTGTGCCTCCTCCAATACTTGGATTAGAATTTGACGATGGTTGTCAGAAGCCAATACTAAATCCAGAATGGAGATTTGATGTGGTTCCGCTTCCAACTGCTTCACCGTTTTTGCTTCATTGTGCCCCATCTTAAGGTGGAATTTTGTGACCTTTCCCGTTGATACCTTCCCCTACATCTTGGTTGCTGGTTTCAATAAACGCCCCGGGAGGTAAAGTGGATTCTCCTTAGGTACGATAGCTGTGCAATTGGGTGCCAATGTTATGCCTTCTCCATAATTCCATGGTACCTTCTTTAGACTAAGAATTGGGAGTTGCGGCCAAGGATCCAACATCAGTGGTTTTGGTACCGATATCTTTAGATTAGTCTTCTTTCCCTGCCTAGATAATTCTTTTATGGTTATGGGTCTGCTAGACGCTCCTTCTATACAAAGGATAACAACTACCATTCCCTCCAAATTCCTTGCCCCTCGAGGGTATATTATCTCTTCCTCAGAAAAGATCTCAGTTTTACTCAATAGTTCTAGTTCTCCTGATTCAATTAGATTCTGAATTAAGTGTCGTAGGGCCCAACATTCCTCAGTGGTATGTCCTGTGAGGACCCAGAATTTTAAACAATTTAAATTTTACGAATAAATTTTTATATTGTTATTGATTATCAATATTGTGCTGAGTATCTGTGATACGAGTTTAGTAAGATTGTCAAACTGGGTATTAACTGAGAAATATGAGTGAAGATATAGTTAACAGATATTAAAAACCCTAACCCTAGTTATGGATAGGAATTTGATAGATAATACAGTTATTAGAACTGTATCAGTGAAGGTGTGTTTGTACAGTTTAAAATTAATGATCAATGATTGGTCAGATAAGGTATAACCTTAGTAAGCCCTAATGATAGATTAAAAATCCTAATCTGTAATTAAGAAACCCTAACGAACAGTTAGGAACTCTAATTGTATTCTGGGAAACACTAATTTTATATTCGAGAACCCTAAACCCTAATTAACAAACCCTAATTGAGATTATCAAACCCTAAGGGTTAATATTAAAAGGAGTTATGTCAAATGACTAGAATACCCTTAAAATCATGAGGGAAATTTCTAAACTACCCTTAGTAGGTGTGAAATGACCAAAATACCCATTACTTAAGTTTTAAGATAAGAGATTTTTACAAATCTTGTGAGTCACCATATATTGGATATCCCATGTGCTTGAAAATCTATACTAGATCTGATATTTGGTGCCACCTTGCATACTTACATTCATTGAATCCAAAAGAAAGAGATTAAAGAGAGAGAAAGTTCAAAACTTAGCTTATTTGTGAACCAAACACTTAGCCAAACTTTGCTCTCACCAAACCCACGAAATAAAGAAGTGAATCAGTCCCTAACAAAGCTCATGACACTTTAAAATCAGTTGAGGAAAGCCTAGATCAAAGCTTGTGCAAAAGAGGAATAAACCCTAACTTGAGTTTGATCTTGTATGCTAAGATAAAAATTGTGTTTTGATGTTTATATATATGTTATATGATGTTATTTTGTGATCTGGGTTGTTAAAACATGAATCCATAACATCTAAATGCACGAAAATAAAGATTTAAGTAAAACTGCCAAAGTATAAAATATGGCCTGACAGCCTAATGTCAAGGCTCATAGATCTTACACTGTTAACATTCTAACATGTGTAATCCATTAGACTTATAGTATGACATGAGGTTAGTAAGCTAGAAGTGGAATCAGGCCCATCGGATCAACATATCAAAAGATATAAGCGGTCAAAACACGTTGACCGAGCATGACCGGGCGTTTTCTGGGCAACCCAGAAAATTGATGAACATGGTCTGACACCCATTTGACTAGCTTTGATCAGTCGCCTGTGAGCCTGTTTGTATGGTAAGTGTTAGTCAGGTTGTAGTCTGACATGACCTCTACACCACTAGATCACTGGGAAGCCTTGATGATTAACCAACTGAAAGTTCTAGGAGGTCAAACTAGGCTGGTAGGTAAGCTAACGATTTATGGGTAACCCAGAAATCTAAAGTAGTGTCCTGACAAGAATTTTAAAGGCTTGTATGTGACGCCCCCAAAATAGGTTCAATACTCAACCCATTTTGAGTCGCCAAATACACTCTACAAAATTCAAATACAATCTTTATATCATACGGTCGTGCAAAATACGACCACACAACTGTGAGTGTCAATACAGACATGTAGAAAATATTAACATTCAAACTAAGTCCTCATTACATTTATTATCACACTATTTTAAATAAAAAAAATAGTGAGGACTTCTATAGCTCTAACTCGGACCATCACTCCATTCCCCGACTAGTACCCGCGATATTCTCATTTTCTGAAGAGAACAATGGAAGAAAAGGGTGAGCTCAACTAGCCCAGTAAAGAATATTATGACTAAGATAATGAAAAACAAATTATCATTAGCCTTAAATAAATTAGATAAAATATTATGGACAACAAGTTTTAGATCAATATTGACAGCGGAAATAACAATTCATTAGAAGAGTTAAGTAGAGAATGATGTCTACTATCTTCTTTGATTTAAAAGTCCATCATCAATATTTTATCCCTGTAACATCAATCAATATACATCTCGAATCAAATATCTATCTTTGCATTACGGGCCAAAGATATTCATTTGTATCATCAGTTGGTCATGTTCATCTCAACACCTGTCCATCTTTGCACTACGGGCCAAAGATATTCATCAAGTAATCATTCATCTTTGCACTATAGGCCAAAGATATTCATCACGTAATTATTCATCTTTGCACTACAGGCCAAAGATATTCAGCTATATCACCATTTAGAACTGAGAATGATGAAAAATAATACGAATAACGGATCAAGTGAGATAAAGGACAAATATTAGAGAATTTATCCATTGTTCAAGAATGAAGATCAAAACCTGGATCCAATCAAAGATGATTTGGAAGAAGAAAAAAATATTTTTTTTACCGTGAATAGTAACTTATGAATAGTAACTTGACATGTAAAGATAAAAATTTCACAAGAAAGTTCAGACCAATATTCCAGTAAAATAATATTAGATGAAGCGCAAAACTCAAGTAATATCTGATCATTTCAGGAATTATAAATGCAAAACTTACCGTAGTAAGTTTAGAGTTAGGAATCTGAAATGAAACAATATACGAAACTGCAATTGAATTTTCACCCGTCTGGCGGTAGTCCGCTCAGACAGATTATTTTCATAATTTAATAACAACTGAATATGAAGGGTTATTCACCAGGCATGCGGTAGTCCGCGTAGACAGTTTATTCTCACAGAATAATAAAGAATAGAATAACAATAGGATTTCACCATGCATGCGGTAGTCCGCGTAGACAGGTTATTCCAACAGAATAATAAAGAATGGAATAACAACCCTTACGAGTATTGAAAAAAAATAACTCTCAGCATGAATACGAAAGAAATAATACCCCTTACCTTAAAATTTGGAGACTGCACTAGCGTAATAGCATAATACTCTTCTTCTTTCTCTCTTATTCTCTCTATACTTTCTCTCTCTATAGCTTTAGTGAATTGGTGAGAAATAATGAAGAAATGAGCTTCTATTTATAGGCTCGGCAGAGTAAGGGTAAAATAGTCTTTTTACCATAATTTATGACATCATCACTTACATCATCGATCTATGACATCATTGCTTACCTCATCGCTCTGATGACATCATTGCTTATCTCATCACTCTGATGACATCATTGTTTGCATCATAAGAGTTCAAATTCAATTTGCACTCTTCCATCTCGTTTAACTTTTATACCATGAATTTACTATAATAATATTACCATTCAAATTATAAAAATCATACTATTATATAATCACATCATACTACTATAATGTAATATTATAATAATATATTTGAATAAATTATTTTATCGGACAAGATAAAATATCAACTTTCAACAAATGTCACGTGTTAAAAAATTCCTCCGTTTAAATCCACATTGAATAAATATTTCCTTATCATATGTATCAAAAATTAATTATTCACAAATAATATTACAGAACTACAATATTGACAACCAGGTCGTTCCCAGGAAAGAGGGGGCCTTCCGATAAGGATTTCTCCTTACTGGTGCGCAATTCATCAACCCCTTTCCTAGACAGAACTTCCTTAGATATTGCCAATAATGCTATCTAACAATATTATTCAAATAATATGAATTATTGATTTAATAATTTGAAATAATATGCAATGACAATTATTAAATCAATAATATAAAATAGCAAAGTAGCACCTATGGATATAAAATATCAACGTAGCAAATATTGAACCAATAAAATATTATGCAATTATTGAATCAATAATATAAAATATTAAACAATAATTACTGTAACAATAATTGAGTAAGTGCCTTTCTACGTAAGAATCAATAATTCAAAATATGTGCAATACCGTGTGCTACCGTGCGCTACCGTGCAACACCGCGTATTACTGTATTTTAACCACCGGGTATTTCAACAGTACTAACGGTAACAGTTTTGCCGTTATTTTTATAAAAAGGTTACTTCTGTCGCTTTCTATATCCGACATTCATTTTGTTGTGGGGTCCACCAATGACTGCGCCGTCGTACGAATATTCTCCGACAAAAAGAATATTCCTCAACCAAACGAATATTCCTCGACACAACGAATATTTTATAACTACTTGCTTACTTTGTAAACTTTGCACATTTCACCCATAACTTATCACATTTATCAAATCAACACCTTACTATTTCAAAATAATATATAAAGAAAATTAAATCTTATTCATAAAATATGGGGTCTTACAACCTCCCCTCCTTATGAAATTTCGTCCTCGAAATTGACATACGTACCTAGTATGTCGAAAAGGTGAGGATACCTCATTTTTATTTTCGATTCTAACTCCCAGGTCATTTCCTCGATATCATGGTTCCTCCACAAAACTTTAACTTGAGGTATAACCTTTGAGCATAAGACATGTTCCTTCCTATCCAAGATCTTAATAGGTACATCCTCGTATGTTAAATCTTCGGCTATCTCGTCTGGTTAATAATGTGGTTTGGATCTTTCACATATTTACGAAGCACAGATATGTGAAAAACGTTATGAACACGAGACATGCTTGGAGGTAAGGCGAGTCAATAGGCCACATTTCCTACTCGGTCAAGGATTTCAAATGGATCAATGAATCGTGGGTTGAGCTTTCCTCTCTTTTCGAATCTCGTAACTCTTTTCCATGGAGCAACACATAATAATACATGATCTCCGACATTAAACTCCACGTCCCTTCGATGTAGATCAGCATAACTCTTTTGTCGATCTTGTGCAGTTTGTATACGTTGTCGGATCATTTGAATCTTTTTCGTAGTCATACGTACTAACTCTGGTCCCAACAATGTTGCTTCACCCACCTCTTCCCAGCATACTGGAGAACGACATTTTCGTCCATACAACGCCTCGAATGGAGCCATGCCTATACTTGCCTGATAACTGTTGTTGTAAGAGAATTCCACCAATGGTAGGTACTTTTTCCAACTCCCTTTGAAGTCTAGAACACAGAGTCTCAATAGATCTTCAAGAGTTTGGATAGTCCTTTTCGATTGCCCGTCCGTTTATGGATGATATGCCTAACTAAATCGTAAATCCGTGCCCATAGCTTTCTGTAAGCTGACCCAAAATTGTGAAGTGAATCTTGGGTCACTGTCTGAAACTATGGATACTGGCATGCCATGCAATCTCAGAATCTCATTCACGTACATACGAGCAAGACGTTCAAGGGAATAAGTCTCTCGTATCGGCAAGAAATGAGAAGACGTGGTTAATCTATCAACAATAACCCAAATTACATCTATGCCTTGAGAAACCTTGGGGCCGTAACGAAATCCATGGTAATGTGTTCCCACTTCCACTTTAGAATCTCAAGTGGTTGCAATGGACCCTTTGGCATTTGATGCTCTGCCTTGACACGTTGACACGTTAAACACCTCGAGATGAACTCCGCGATCTCTCTCTTCATATTGCTCCACCAAAATGTATGTCGAATATCACGATACATTTTGGTACTTCCAGGATGGATTGCAAACGGTGTGTTGTGTGCCTCCATCATGATTCTATACTTCAAATCAGAATCGTCAGGAACACAAAGTCTGGAGTTGACTCGAAGTATTCATTCTTCATCAATCCTTGCTTCTGGAATAGCACCTTCTTGCACCTTCTTCCTCATATTCATCAGCTCCGGGTCTGTAGCTTGAGCAGCTTTAGCTTTATCAATCAAAGCTGGTTCTATGCGTATACTTGATATCATCGCATGGGTCCCCGGATTCTTAAACTCTATCTCCATCTTTTGTAAATCACACAAAATAGGCCTTGAAAGAATCGCATTCGTTTCCGCATATGATCTTTTACTCAACGCGTCAGCTACCACGTTCGCTTTTCCAAGATGGTATTGGATGGTATGATCGTAATCTTTCAACAGCTCAAGCCCACGTCGTTGCCGCATGTTGAGTTCCTTCTGGGTGAAGAAATACTTGAGGCTCTTATGATCCGTATAGATCTCCACTTTCTCCCCATACAGGTAGCGTCTCTAGATCTTCAATGCGAAAATGACTGCTGCTAACTCTAGATCATGAGTAGGATAATTCCTCTCATATTCATTGAGTTATCGCGAGGCATAGGCTATGACTTTCCCATGTTGCATGAGAACACATCCTAACCCTTTGCTCGAAGCATCGCTGTAAATGACAAATCCATCCGAACCAGATGGTATCGTCAGAACAGGTGCCGAAATGAGTCTCCTCTTGAGCTCTTGAAAGCTCTTCTCGCATTCCTCGTTCCATACAAATTTTGTATCTTTCCGAGTCAGCTGAGTTAATAGAGTAGCGATTCGAGAAAATCCTTCCACGAATCTCCGATAATAACCAGCTAAGCCCAGAAAGCTACATACTTCGATCACCGACTTCGGTTGCTCCCAACTTTGTATTGCTTCAATCTTCACCGGGTCAATAGATACTCCACGTTTTGATACCACGTGCCCAAGGAATGCTACCTCCTCAAGCCAGAACTCACATTTTTTTAGCTTGGCATATAACTTGTTTTCACGAAGCCTTTGAAGTACTAGCTTCAAGTGGTGCTCATGATCTTCACGGCTTTTGGAATAGATGAGGATGTCATCAATAAAGACAACCATGAATTGATCCAAATATTCCTTGAATACACGGTTCATCATATCCATGAAGGCAGCAGGAGCATTAGTCAATCCAAAAGACATGACTAAGAATTCATAATGCCCGTATCGTGTTTGAAAGCAGTCTTCGGAATATCCTCAGTTTTAATCTTCTGCTGATGATATCTAAAACAAAGATCGATCTTTGAAAAGAATTGTGCACCTTGCAATTGGTCGAACAGGTCATCAATACGAGGTAATGGATACCTATTCTTGATTGTGACATGGTTCAACTCCCGATAGTCAATACAAAGTCGCATACTCCCGTCTTTCTTCTTTACTAATAAAACAGGAGCACCCCAAGGAGATGTACTAGGACGTATAAAACAGATGTCTAACAACTCCTGTAGTTGAACCTTTAACTCCTGAAGTTCTATAGGAGCCATTCGATATGGGGTTTTGGAAATGGGTTTTATACCGGGTTCAAGGTCAATAAAGAATTCAACTTCACGTTCTGGGGGTAGACCGGGAAGTTCTTCGGGAAATACATTAGGAAACTCATTAACAACAGAAATATCATTCAAACCTGACGTATTCTGGTTTAGATCAGTGACATGGGCTAAGAAAGCTTGACATCCTATTTTTCAATAAATGAATAGCTTTATGACTTGAAATAACATTGATTGATTTTAGTGGTTTGGTTGTTTGAATTCGCACAATAGGCTGGTTAGGAATATGAAAACTAACAACCTTACGAAAATAATCAATTTTGGCATGATAAGTGGTCAACCAGTCAATTCCTAAAATCACATCAAATGCAAGTATTTTCAATGATATAAGATCAACAGGTAGGGTGAGGGTACCAATTTGAATGGAGCAAGATTTGTAAACTGTAGATGTAACGAATGTTTCTCCCAACGGAGTTTCAACAGATAAGTCAAAGTCTAATTTCTTAGGTGTCAAGTTCAAACGTTGAGCACAAGTAGGTGAAATAAATGAATGGGTAGCACCAGTATCTAATAAAGTGTAAACTTTGCAAGAGTTTATTATCAGCTTACCCGTAATAACCTCGTTCGGGTTCCTTGCTTGTTGGGCAGTCACAACAAAAGCTCTTCCAGGAACCACTGACTTTGACTTGTCAGGGATAGCCTTTGGAGTCACCATCCCTGCTGGACTTGGTTTCGCTACAGGACACACTCGAGCTATGTGCCCTTCCTTTCCACACGTATAACACACCTTGGATTGTTGTGTGCAGTTGGGGCTGATGTGTCCCTCTTGCCAGCATTTATAGCATACGACCGGCAGTCGTTCTCCTCCCCTAGAAACAGCTGATGTAAGAACCGTGAATGTCATGAATAATTTTTTTTATATATATAATAAGAAAATGAATACTTATTGGAACATAATGTTTACGAGTTATGAGAAAAGTAATTCGATTATATTAAATTGAATTTAGAAGGAAATATGGAGGAATTCAATGAACTTGTAGAATGCCTTGTGTGGCATGAGAATGGAAATGATGATGATTTAACTAATTCAAGAGGGAAATCAATAAGCGAAGGATTAATTAATATTACATTGTTAATTAATTGTTCTTATTAATGAGTAATTATTAATAGTATGTTATTGGGAATAACAAAACATTTACGAATAAGTAATTGATGAATATAATAAGAGTTATATTTAATTGATTATTTGTTGAGTGTAAACATGTGATAGTTAATCATACAATAACGTTATTAAGTGTTATTATGAATAATAATCAGTTAAAGAGTAAATGAATTATTAAGTGAACAATTAATCTATATTAATTGTTAATTGTTATTATAAGAAATATAATGATAGTCTGTCGATTTACTATTATTGCAAGTAATAGTATAATAATAAGTAACTTATTTATAAATATAATAAGATTTGTATTGAGGAATGTGATTATTGATGAGGGTAAATTAATGAAGAAATTACTATGTGAACAATTAATTGTTATTTAATTATAATAGAATATTAATGGTGATCAATTATTAATAATATGTGATTATTATTATTGCAAGTAATATAATAATAATAAGTGATTTGGTTATAAGTATAATAAGATTTATATTTAATGAATGTGGTAATTAATCCTATAAGTGATAATGAATTATTATGGAGATTAATAATTACATTGATTGATGAGGAAGGGATTAATTAATATTATTATTAATTAATTAATAAGATAAGTAATTACCATTAAGAATAATAATATATAATCGAGTGGATTGTTATTGCTATATGCCAAGCATGCGATAATCAAATATCGTAACTATAGCTATATCATATAGTGTAATGTGGCCTTGAAGGTGACTATATTATTTATAGAAACCATATATTAAAAAATTGATTAAATTATATAAGCTACTTGAATAATGTCTATGTGACAATGTGAGTGTGTAGACATTAAAATAATACATCATGATATATTGTAAATAATTGTTGGATAGTAGAATTTAATAATAAAGGAGACAATGTAATGTGATAATATCTGAGTAAATTATATCCGGTATTAACAAAATGTACATGGATTATATGTATTCCAACTTATTACCTTGCAATATTATTTTATGAGGACCCAAGTGTACATGGATTTTATATGTGTAAATTATTTTTACTACATACCTTACTGTCTAAATTAAAGTACAATATGACTCAAATTATAAACTAAGTATATGATATGTGTGTATAATAATTCAAGTGTTGTGTGTTACAAATGTTGACACAGTATGCCTTGTCCCATAATAAGAGTCACAACTCTCCTACACACGTGAAAGGCTAAAGCCTACCATTCCTCTCAAACTCAGCAAACTAGGATAGCTTCATAGCAATCATCAATGGGGAGTGGTTTTCATGATTTCATTCACCAACTAAGTTACCAACTCCCTCTTATCTAGCATACAATTCATTCTTCCGTAAGTTGAAAATGGAGAGCAAAGCAATGGACTGGATAATAGATTTTCTTTAAATAAGCTCCTCTCCTTCTTCATTCCTTTTGCTGGGAATTTACTGATTAAGTGAGGATTGAGAGGTAGCATAGCATTATAGTGCAGAGTCTGAGAATTTAATGAGATTGTAGCAGCAAGTTCATTATACATAACAGAGGTATAGTATACCTCTCATGTTCGTCATTTTCATTTTCTGTCAAAAATCTCATTTCTTAATTTTGCCAAATTAGATTGTGTTTGGATTGTAGAACCCTTCTATTGTTGTTATATGGATATACATACATGATGGAATTACTACATAACTTCCATGTCCTTTATTTCCATTTTCTGTTGGTATTCTAAAATTTCTATAAATCTTAAATTCTTGGTTTGAGTTGGAACTTCATGAATTGATGATTTGATAATGTTTATTTGATTGATATATAGCCTTAGAAACATGTTAAAACTGAAATGTGGTTGATTGAAACTGATTTCGGGAAGTAATTTTTGTGTTGGGCTGGAAACTGCCGAAGCAGACTGCAGTCTGGCACGAACCAGATGCGGCGCAGCTGCGCCGGTATAACACTGGGGCGTAGCGCAGCTGCGCCGGCCTCTGTGTTCAGTTTTGATTTCTGCTTTAAATTCTGTTAAGTGATTGTGTAATTGCATAACTAAGATGAGCATGCGAGCATGAGTAGCATACATATATAAGTATGTAGACCTAATATGAGCATGATCTACTATGATTATATCCATGATTAATGGACGGTTATAATTTCCAAAGTAAACGTAAAGTTTTGTAAACGAAATTGACTTATATGAACAATGTCGACATTCTGATTTTTCAAGCGTGATTATATGATTTAAGAATGCAAGAAAAGCGTGTTAACTTACATATATATGTCTCATAGTATAACATGAGCATGTCAAACCTCGTTAGTGAACATTTCAAATGAAAATTTAAGTTCTAAAGGTGAACATTGGCACGAAGGTATCATATATGTAATCTGATTTTTGCGAGCATGTTAGTATAATGTAGAGATGCATGAAAGATGTATTACCTTATGTATATAGGTGTCATATTATAACTTAAGCATGTGGACCTTAATAGTGAATATTTAACTAAAGAAAAGTATACGTTGAGAATGGACTTTGACATATAAGTATGATATTCATATTTTGATCATATGAGCATGATAATATACTTATATGACTAATTATGACCATAAGCTAGCATGATTTGTAATACATAGTTTCCTTGCTCGTGTCCAATTGTTTAACTATAAACTAAATGGTTTTTCAAAGGAAACTTGATATATTTGAAACTGGTATCTATGAATACCATATGAGAGATGTTCTAACCTTGTGAGCATGTAAATTTGACTTAACTTCCTATGCAATGTGAATATAAGGTGTTGAGTTTATGCTAGCATACATGATTAGTCGTAACGATTTTAAAAGCAAAGTTCAGACTTTTTGCAAACTAAGTTGCATGATCATAGTGTAATAACATCGCTAATATATCATGTATGTACACATACTTGTTAAAAATAATGCGAGTTAATCGGGTATGGGATTGATTAAGTTTTCAAACCAATAACGGTGCTAGTTATATATATGTGATGTGAATACTTGTAAGACCCCAACTTTTATGAATAAAGATTTAGTTTTCTTTATATATTATTTCAAAACAGTAAGGTGTTGTTTTGATAAATATGAAAGTTATGGGTGAAATGTGCAAACATTTTTAAAATGAGCAAGTGGTTATAAAATATTCTTGTTGTCGGGGAATATTCGTTTGGTCGTGGAATATTCTTGTTGTCGGGGAATATTCGTACGACGGCGCAGCTATTTGTGGGCCCCCACAACGGAATAACTGTCGGATATAGAAAGCGACAGAAATAACTTTTTTACAAGATAACGGCGTGGTTATTACTGTTAGTACTGTTGAAATACCCGGTGGTTAAAATACAGTGATACACGGTGTTGCATAGTAGCACACGGTATTGCACAGTATTTTGAATTATTGAGTCTTACGTGAGAAGCCATTACTCAATTATTGTTACAGTAATTACTGTTCAATATTTTATATTATTGACTCAATAATTGCTACGTTGATATTTTATATTATTGACTCAATAATTGCTGCATTGATATTTTATTGACTCAATAATTGCCACGTTGCTATTTTTATATGATTGATTCAATAATGGCTACAGTTGATATTTTGTAGTATTGATTCAATAATTATTTCACGTTATCAACTCAATAATTCATATTATTTGAATAATATTATTAGATAGCATTATTGACAATGTCTAAGGAAGTTCAGTCTAGGAGGGGTTATTTAATTGCGCGCCAGTAAGGAGAAGTCCTTATCGGAAGGCCCCCTCTGTCCTGGGAACGACCTGGTTGTTAATATTGTAGTTCTATAATATTATTTGTGAATAATTAATTATTGATTTATATGATAAGGAAATATTTATTTTGTGGATATTAAAGAAGGAATTGGCGCTGGTGAGTTTTTATCAATATTTTGGTGTGAGAAATCATCTGTTTATGGATTTCGGATAATTTATGTTTGGAATTTGAAAAAACTTTCTTCTGCAAAGTTGTAGAGAATTAAATTTCCTATGGAAGGACATAGAATTTGTATTTTTCTGACGAAGGGGCTATTTGTTATGAATTATTGAAGTTTCGGAATATATATATATTTTTTATGGGCGGGCCCCACTTTTGGTGGAAAATTTTTTAGCCGCTAGGCGGCGGAAATTTTGAAAAATATATAATATTTTATTCATTTAGTCTCCTTTGGCATCCTAAGCTTTTCCTATAAATAGGGTGCTTAGGTTAGAATTGAAAATCACACCAGAATCAGAAGTTTTCTCTCTCTATAATATCGAGCGTATTTTTGTGAGTATTTCAATACTTTGAGTATTAGTATTCAGTGCAAGTTTCCTTCGGTATTATATCCGATATTCCAGTCAGAGGGACTATTCTTTTGAGGTAAGGGATGTTATTTTCTTTCGTAAATGATATTATTCTTTTCAATATCATTATACAGAAATATTGTCATGGATTTTATGTTGAAATTCTTACTTTTTCCGTCAGGGTTACTATTCACGTATACGGCACTATTCACGAAAAAATTAAATTTTCTTCTATGTGTCCAAATTGCTTGTTAAGGTTACTATCTTTGATTGTATCCAAGTTTTGAGCTCTATTCTTGAATTTTGCTCCATAATTGATTATTACGAGGTATTTTTGAATTGGATATACTAAAATACGAATCCTTAGTCTTTGTCTTTTATCTCACTGGATTCGTTTTTTTTAAATGTTTTTCATCATTCTCAGTCCTAAAAGGTGATGTAACTGAATATCTTTGGCCTGTAGAGCAAAGATGAATGATTACTTGATGAATATCTTTGGCCTGTAGAGCAAAGATGAATGATTACCTGATGAATATCTTTGGCCTGTAGTGCAAAGATGACAGGTGTTGAGATGAATATGACCACTGATGATACAAATGAATATCTTTGGCCTGTACTGCAAAGATGAATATTTGATTCGAGATGTATATTGATTGATGTTACAGGGATAAAATATTGATGATGGACTTTTAAATCATAGAAGATAGTAGACTTTATTCTCTGCTTAATTCTTCTAATGAACTGTTATTTCCGCTGCGAATATTGATCTAAAGTTGGTTGTCCATTATATTTTATCTGATTTATTGAAGACTAACGATAATTTATTTTCCATTATCTTAGTCATAATATTCTTTACTGAGCTAGTTGAGCTCACCCTTTTCATCTGTTGTCCTCTTCAGGAAATGAGAATGTTGCGGGAACTAGTCGGGGGGCAGAGTGATGGTCCGAGTTAGAGCAGTAGTAGTCCTCACTATTTCTGATAAATAGTGTGATAATAATTGTAATGAGGACTTAGTTTGAATCTTAATATTTTCACAATATTTGTATTGAGACTCACAGTTGTGTGGTCGTATTTTGCACGATCGTATGATATAAAGTTTGTATTTGAATTCTGTACCATGTATTTGGCGACTCAGAATGGGTTGGGTTGAATGGACCTATTCTGGGGGGCGTCACAATACTCGTGAGCATGCCTAGCTTGGGTTATATGACTACCGTATAGGTTTAAATGACAAGCATGATAACTTATGTGAATTCATGGCATTGTATGACCCTAGGTCGTTAGGAACCATGAATTAGAACTATATCATATAAATCGAACGTGAAAAGGTTGAACGAGCATGAAAGTATCCTTTAATATGAATACATGCTATATGATATCATATGTTGACACTTGAATCCGATTTTGATGGTTAACTTATAGAAATGCCATAACTTACTAAAATAAAATATATTTAGTATTGATTATGAGATGTTAATGATATGAGAATATGTTTAAACTCAAAATGAGGAACGTTAAGGATAAAAGTATATTAGTTGAGACTTGTGAATTAAATATGATACTATATATGATATAATTGGGTAGCTAGGCTAAGACTTAGCTTGTGTGTTGATTGTATATCCAAGATAAGATATGATGTTATACTATATGACTAATGAATATCCCATACATATAAATATAGGGATTCAAAAGTGTCAATTTATTTAAACGAGGATAAACTACGCATAAGGCAAGTTTCCTGACTTACACTTATTTATAGTGCAAGTATCTGAACTCTACTTTTATTGTGTTGCAAGTATCCTATCCTTGTGGTTACTTATTCGAGGAACGTCGTAAGCAAGTTCCCTAACTTATACTCTTTCATTGTGCAAGTTTCCTTGAAACCGTTCTTGTATATGAATTGCAAGTATCTGACTACTCTTTTATTGAGCAAGTATTTGATTCATACTCTTTATTGAACAAATATCCGAGCTTGTACTAACTTTGGTCGTACGAGTAAATAGGTGCTAGAATAATTCTTGCCTTACACACTTATGTTCCATAGTTTGATTTAAATCACGATTATATTCTTCGAATTATTGTTGTGAGTATTGAACTCATAAATTGTTCTTATATACATTGTTGAAATTGTCTACGCCATTTAATTCGGCTAGACCAATATCATGAATTAGAAAGCGATCCACACCAATTGCCTTGGTGCGGACTCTTATAAATTGACTGAGTTGAACAACCCTTGTAACAAGGGGAACTTTATAGTCGGGGTACCGACAGTGGTGTGGTAGGTTATGCATAACTTCAAGTACGATAGGCTGATCCCTGAATTGTACTTGTTTGGGTTACCAGAAATATTTTTGGTGATTCTAGTAGAAGTTCGTGGTTCTTAGCGACCACTCAGTATCCAGTATTTATTTACTTGAAACTTTGAATTCTTTGGATTCTTTTATAAATCCTTGGTCCACAGCGACACTTAGTGATATCTATTCATTCACTTGAAATTGTTGAAACTTTTGAATCCTTTAATAACTTCTCGACCCGTAGTAGTCCTTATTCAACTTCACAGAATAGATTTGGAAGTCATTGCTATTTATTTTGTTCAAAACATTCTTATTTTGAAATCCTGAGCAATTAATTACCATTTTACCCTTGAGATTTAGAACTGTATATATTTATGTTCACATTTATTGGCATATTACTTGTTGAGCAAATTTGTTACTCACTCTTGCTTCCCATAAACATTTCAGTTAGGGCAGGGCAAGGTGGAACCCCAGGACAGGACAAATGCGAAGGCAAGGCTATAGAGTAGCTGTGCTTTCTATATTAGGATGTTTCCGTTATGCTGTATTAAGACTTATTTAATGTTATGTATTAAGATATGTTTGGTTTAAGTTATGAAGTGTATTAGTAATAGTTTCGAGACTTGGGACGAGAATATTTTTGTTATATCAATGTAAATTATTCTGTTATTCCATTATTTGAGATTTTAGTTGTTCTTAGAATTAGTACGTGATGAACCGAATTCGAGATCAATGACGGTCAGATTTTGGGGGCGTCACAGGTTGGTATCAAAGCTGTAGGTTATAAACCTTAGGAGCGAGTCCTTAGACTATAACCTTAGAAGAATTTATAGAATAGAAGGAGATAAAACTAATGTAGAGTTTTCTTAGAAAGCTAGTAGTGTTATGAAATATATTTTCATTCCATACAATGAAATTATATTTTATTTGGAGATAATAATAAAGTTTATTAGTTTTGTGATTATGGATGTCAGAACTAGGTAAACCTAGTAGGGTCATGGAGGAGGAACCATGTGATATACATGTGATGTCCGTAACACCCCTTGAAGTTAAGCCTTTTACAATAGTAACCTTAACCTAGGAGGAAATGGATCGGAAATCCACGGTGGAAGTTTTCTTTTAGGATTGAGACGTGTTTGAGTTTCTTTAAAATGAAAAATAAGATATAATAGTGGGAGGCGAAGTTCCAGACCTTCAGATTAGTAACTAACAGATATAGACATAGTGAAGGTAGTAGGTAGATAGTGGAATAAGTGTCGCGAATGATACGATAAATATTTATAGATGCGAAACAGTGTTATAGATCCCAATTTTAGGGATAATGTGGGAAGTATCTTTCTAACCCCAACTTTAGTGGTACCCAAGAGGGGTATGTATTGAGACTAACAGAATGCTATACGATGTGATATATTTTCTTGTGGCATGTTTTTATTAAACGTGCGTGTAGTAACCAGATTATGTTATATAATAACAAAGGAGAATAGACATAAAAGTTATACGTCTTAAGAAGTATTAGATGTTTAACAACGAGATGATAATACCATTTTATTTCTACGCAGAGAAATGTTAATACCCCAAGGAGGAGAGACTCGTCAAGCAACAGAGAATGGAGATAGGGAATTGAATCAAGAACCCTTACAACAATTAGTAGACCTTATAGTAAATGCTTTTGAAGAAGGAATCAATGATTATAAGAAGAGGCAGACGAAAACTTCTGAGGTAGGAAAAGATACTAATTGACTAAAGAAAGAGAGGTTAATAATTCAAAGAAAGCGAACGAAGGTAGGATGGAAGAGAGTAGTAGTGGTAGCAGTAAGAATTTTAAGAGGAAGTAGAATGAGAATAAGTATGTACGAGGAGAAGGACAACTATGGAAGAAGAAAATAGAAGCCTGTAAGGAATGTGGAAAGAACCACATGGGAGCGTGTTTGAAAGGAAAGCATGTATGTTATAAGTGCAGTGAGAAGGGTCATATTTCTCCTAACTGTCCTAGGGAGGAGAAAACCATAGATTATTTTGCGTATGGATCTGAAAAAATGTCAAATACGTTATCAGCAGAAGGAAACGAACGAGAAGGGAAACGAAAACAAAAGAAGACGGGACAACAACAACATCAACAACAATCCGAGGGGAAGTCACCAAGAAGGACTCAAGAAAAAGAACAAGGTTTGCCTGAAATGTGGAAAGAGTCATCAAGGAGAGTGCTGGAAGGGACGAGGCGTTTGCTATAACTACAGCCAGGAAGGGCATATTTCCCCGAATTGCCCAAACCCGAGGAAGATCAGAGGATGCTTTGCTTGTAAGTCAACAGATCATCAGGTTAAGAACTGCCCAAAGAAAGGTAGGAAGGAAGAAGACAGCAACAAAGGAAGCCTTAGCGGGAAGCCGGCAATAATCGAACTAGCTCAATCGAAGTGAACCAATGCCAAGTACGACTAACGTTATGATACATAATGCAGTGGCATTCCAAGTCGTGATGTCAGGTGCTGTCTTAATCTATAATATAAATGCGTATATATTCTGAGTGCTATCTTTCCCTTTTGCATCTGAAGAACTGTGAGACGACTAAGTTACCCCAAGAACGATTAGAAGATCCTTTAAACGTAGAAGTTGCGAATAAGGAAGTAATTTTTGTAGAAATTTGTTTGTCGATATTATTGCGCATAAATTAGGGAACGTAAGCTAAGCATAGACTGGATTCCGATAAAATTTGGAAAGTGTGATGGGATACTAAAAATAGACTGATTATATAACCATACTACGATAATTGACTGTTAGAAGAAAATGTGAACCTTTAGACTCCAAATCGGTCTAAGGAAGTGTTTTATGATAGCTCGTCAATTAGGCAATTGTGTTGCCTTACGATGACGCAGGCCAAGATATTGTTAAGAAAAGTCGGTGTAGATTGTTTCACTTTTATTATAGATACTAAGAGAACAGAAGTAGAAATAAATAATGTATTAGTAGAACAAGAATTTCAAAATGTATTCCCGGAAGATCTGCCCGGCCTTCCGCCAGACAGAGAAAACAGGTCGTAATAAATTTAGTACCGGAGACTGCACTGATTTTGAAAGCACCTATCTTTTGGCGCCGGTAGAAATGAAGAATTGATAATGCAATTGCAAAAAATGTTAGGTTAAGGAAATATTCAATCGAGTGTGTTTTCTGTTGGGGAGCACCAGTGTTGTGTGTCAAGGAGAAGGTTAGTTTTAGGGCACGTCAGATCCGACAGAGATGAAGGCGGTAAGTAAATGGGGAGCAGTCGAAGACTACCACGACGAAATTCTCTATCACCTGGAAAAGGCAAATATGCTAACTAGGAAAAGGGAATGGAGAAATTATTCAAGTTGATAACTCGAGAGGAACTAATCAGGAAGATGTAGAGATTGGAAATAGAAGTGAAAGGACCCAGAGAGTCTAAAGGGAAGTTTATAACAGAGGTTTGTCCAGCGTTGTTGGATAGAGTGAAGGGATAACAAGATAAAGACAAAAAGTGCGAGAAAATAAAGAGGAAAAGTTCAGAAGAAATAATGGTATCTTGATAATTGTAGATCGAGTGTAAGAGTCAACCGTACCTAAACTACAAGATAAGAATTTTCATAAGGCATGTAATTTGGCATAATTTTGTTCACCCAGGAAGCACGAAAACGTACCGGGATCTTCGAAGACACTATTGGTGGTCAATATAAGACGAGAAGTTGTAGAATGTATCGACCGATTGGAAAGGACAACGCGCTTTCTACCAATAGATATTTGATTCAATTTAAATCAGTTAGCGAAATTATGCATAAAGGAAAATCGTTTAGCGACACAGAATACTAGTGTTAATAATTTTCGATCGAGACCCGCGCTCCACTTCAAAGTTTTGGAAGAGCTTGTGTAATGGATTTCAAAGGTAACATTGGAATATCACTTACCCTTAGTAGAATTCGCTTATAGTAATAATTATTATACGAATATCAGTATGCCATCGTATGAAACTCTCCACGGAAGAAAATGCAGAACACCACTACATTGGGATGAGGTCAGAGAACGACGACTTCAATTGGGACCGGATTTACACGACGAATAGCAGACGATGTGAAGACAAAAAGAGCCAGATTAGTAGCAGCTCAAGATCAACATGGAAAATACACAGATTGCCATCGTCATAATCAAGATTTTGGAAGACGGTAGTTTCGTATTTCTTAAATGTTTTCATGTGAGGGGAAGATAAGATTAGGTAAGAAATAAGAATTGAGTTTGAGGTTCGTGAAACCTTTTGCAGTATAGAAGAGAGTAGGCAAAGTGGCGTACGAGGTAGCCTTATCTCTAGAACTTAAACAGATCCATAGTGTGTTCCATATTTCTGTCTTACGATCATATAAACCTAATTATAAGCGTGTAATACCCTATGAACCCATTCGAGTAGGGAAGAATCTGGCATATGAAGAATTCCTGTCCAAATACTAGATAGGAAAGAACAGATATTAGGAAATAAAATTATATCTTTTGTGCTAGCGTTTTGGCGAAACCACGACGCCAAGGAGGCCACGTGGGAATTAGAAGATAGGACGACGAGGGAATATTCCCATCTATCTGTGTAACCTTGTACCAATTCCGAGGACGGAATTTTTACAAGGGGGGAGGATGTAAGAACCGTGAATTTCATGAATAATTTTTTTTTTGATATAATAAGAAAATGAATACTTATTGGAACATAATGTTTACGAGTTATGAGAAAAGTAATTCGATTATATTAAATTGAATTTAGAAGGAAATATGGAGGAATTCAACGAACTTGTAGAATGCCTTGTGTGGCATGAGAATGGAAATGATGATGATTTAATTAATTCAAGAGGGAAATCAATAAGCGAAGGATTAATTAATATTACATTGTTAATTAATTGCTCTTATTAATGAGTAATTATTAATAGTATGTTATTGGGAATAACAAAATTTTTATGAATAAGTAATTGATGAATATAATAAGAGTTATATTTAATTGATTATTTGTTGAGTGTAAACATGTGACAGTTAATCATACAATAACGTTATTAAGTGTTATTATGAATAATAATCAGTTAAAGAGTAAATGAATTATTAAGTGAACAATTAATCTATATTAATTGTTAATTGTTATTATAAGAAATATAATGATAGTCTGTCGATTTACTATTATTGCAAGTAATAGTGTAATAATAAGTAACTTATTTATAAATATAATAAGATTTGTATTGAGGAATGTGATTATTGATAAGGGTAAATTAATGAAGAAATTATTATGTGAACAATTAATTGTTATTTAATTATAATAGAATATTAATGGTGATCAATTATTAATAATATGTGATTATTATTATTGCAAGTAATATAATAATAATAAGTGACTTGGTTATAAGTATAATAAGATTTGTATTTATTGAATGTGGTAATTAATCCTATAAGTGATAATGAATTATTATGGAGATTAATAATTACATTGATTGATGAGGAAGGGATTAATTAATATTATTATTAATTAATTAAGAAGATAAGTAATTACCATTAAGAATAATAATATATAATCGAGTGGATTGTTATTGCTATATGCCAAGCATGCGATAATCAAATATCGTAGCTATAGCTATATCATATAGTGTAATGTGGCCTTGAAGGTGACTATATTATTTATAGAAACCATATATTAAAAAATTGATTAAATTATATAAGCTACTTGAATAATGCCTATGTGACAATGTGAGTGTGTGGACATTAAAATAATACATCATAGATATATTGTAAATAATTATTGGATAGTAGAATTTAATAATAAAGGAGACAATGTAGTGTGATAATATCTGAGTAAATTATATCCGGTATTAACAAAATGTACATGGATTATATGTATTCCAACTTATTACCTTGCAATATTATTTTATGAGGACCCAAGTGTACATGGATTTTATATGTGTAAATTATTTTTACTACATACCTTATTGTCTAAATTAAAGTACATTATGACTCAAATTATAAACTAAGTATATGATATGTGTGTATAATAATTCAAGTGTTGTGTGTTACAAATGCTGACATAGTAAGCCTTGTCCCATAATAAGAGTCACAACTCTCCTACACACGTGAAAGGCTAAAGCCTACCATTCCTCTCAAACTCAGCAAACTAGGATAGCTTCATAGCAATCATCAATGGGGAGTGGTTTTCATGATTTCATTCACCAACTAAGTTACCAACTCCCTCTTATCTAGCATACAATTCATTCTTCCGTAAGTTGAAAATGGAGAGCAAAGCAATGGACTGGATAATAGATTTTCTTTAAATAAGCTCCTCTCCTTCTTCATTCCTTTTGCTGGGAATTTACTGATTAAGTGAGGATTGAGAGGTAGCATAGCATTATAGTGCAGAGTCTGAGAATTTAATGAGATTGTAGCAGCAAGTTCATTATACATAACAGAGGTATAGTATACCTCTCATGTTCGTCATTTTCATTTTCTGTCAAAAATCTCATTTCTTAATTTTGCCAAATTAGATTGTGTTTGGATTGTAGAACCCTTCTATTGTTGTTATATGGATATACATACATGATGGAATTACTACATAACTTCCATGTCCTTTATTTCCATTTTCTGTTGGTATTCTAAAATTTCTATAAATCTTAAATTCTTGGTTTGAGTTGGAACTTCATGAATTGATGATTTGATAATGTTTATTTGATTGATATATAGCCTTAGAAACATGTTAAAAACTGAAATGTGGTTGATTGAAACTAATTTCGGGAAGTAATTTTTGTGTTGGGCTGGAAACTGCCGAAGCAGACTGCAGTCTGGCACGAACCAGATGCGGCGCAGCTGCACCGGTATAACACTGGGGCGTAGCGCAGCTGCGCCGGCCTCTGTGTTCAGTTTTGATTTCTGCTTTAAATTCTGTTAAGTGATTGTGTAATTGCATAACTAAGATGAGCATGCGAGCATGAGTAGCATACATATATAAGTATGTAGACCTAATATGAGCATGATCTACTATGATTATATCCATGATTAATGGACGGTTATAATTTCCAAAGTAAACGTAAAGTTTTGTAAACGAAATTGACTTATATGAACAATGTCGACATTCTGATTTTTCAAGCGTGATTATATGATTTAAGAATGCAAGAAAAGCGTGTTAACTTACATATATATGTCTCATAGTATAACATGAGCATGTCAAACCTCATTAGTGAACTTTCAAACGAAAATTTAAGTTTTAAAGGTGAACATTGGCATGAAGGTATCATATATGTAATCTGATTTTTGCAAGCATGTTAGTATAATGTATAGATGCATGAAAGATGTATTACCTTGTGTATATAGGTGTCATATTATAACTTAAGCATGTGGACCTTAATAGTGAATATTTAACTAAAGAAAAGTATACGTTGAGAATGGACTTTGACATATAAGTATGATATTCATATTTTGATCATATGAGCATGATAATATACTTATATGACTAATTATGACCATAAGCTAACATGATTTGTAATACATAGTTTCCTTGCTCGTGTCCAATTGTTTAACTATAAACTAAATGGTTTTTCAAAGGAAACTTGATATATTTGAAACTGATATCTATGAATACCATATGAGAGATGTTCTAACCTTGTGAGCATGTAAATTTGACTTAACTTCCTATGCAATGTGAATATAAGGTGTTGAGTTTATTCTAGCATACATGATTAGTCGTAACGATTTTAAAAGCAAAGTTTGGACTTTTTGCAAACTAAGTTGCATGATCATAGTGTAATAACATCGCTAATATATCATGTATGTACACATACTTGTTAAAAATAATGCGAGTTAATCGGGTATGAGGTTGATTAAGTTTTCAAACCAATAACGGTGCTAGTTATATATATGTGATGTGAATACTCGTGAGCATGCCTAGCTTGGGTTATATGACTACCATATAGGTTTAAATGACAAGCATTATAACTTATGTGAATTCATGGCATTGTATGACCTTAGGTCGTTAGGAACCATGAATTAGAACTATATCATATAAATCGAACGTGAAAAGGTTGAACGAGCATGAAAGTATCCTTTAATATGAATACATGCTATATGATATCATATGTTGACACTTGAATCCGATTTTGACGGTTAACTTATAGAAATGCCATAACTTACTAAAATAAAATGTATTTAGTATTGATTATGAGATATTAATGATATGAGAATATGTTTAAACTCAAAACGAGGAACGTTAAGGATAAAAGTATATTAGTTGAGACTTGTGAATTAAATATGATACTATATATGATATAATTGGGTAGCTAGTCTAAGACTTAGCTTGTGTGTTGATTGTATATCCAAGATAAGATATGATATTATACTATATGACTAATGAATATCCTATATATATAAATATAGGTATTCGAAAGTGTCAATTTATTTAAACGAGGATAAACTACGCATAAGGCAAGTTTCTTGACTTACACATATTTATAGTGCAAGTATCTGAACCCTACTTTTATTGTGTTGCAAGTATCCTATCCTTGTGGTTACTTATTCGAGGAACGTCGTAAGCAAGTTCCCTAACTTATACTCTTTCATTGTGCAAGTTTCCTTGAAACCGTTCTTGTATATTAATTGCAAGTATCTGACTACTCTTTTATTGAGCAAGTATTTGATTCATACTCTTTATTGAACACATATTCGAGCTTGTACTAACTTTGGTCGTCTGAGTAAATAAATGCTAGAATAATTCTTGCCTTACACACTTATGTTTCATAGTTTGATTTAAATCACGATTATATTCTTCGAATTATTGTTGCGAGTATTGAACTCATAAATTGATCTTATATACATTGTTGAAATTGTCTACGCCATTTAATTCGGCTAGACCAATATCATGAATTAGAAAGCGATCCACACCAATTGCCTTGGTGCGGACTCTTATAAATTGACTAAGTTGAATAACCCTTGTAAAAAGGGGAACTTTATAGTCGGGGTGCCGACAGTGGTGTGGTAGGTTATGCATAACATCAGGTACGATAGGCTGATCCCCTAATTGTACTTGTTTGGGTTACCAGAAATATTTTTGGTGATTCTAGTAGAAGTTCGTGGTTCTTAGCGACCACTCAGTATCCAGTATTTATTTACTTAAAACTTTGAATTCTTTGGATTCTTTTATAAATCCTTGGTCCACAGTGACACTTAGTGATATCTATTCATTCACTTGAAATTGTTAAAACTTTTGAATCCTTTAATAACTTCTCGACCCGTAGTAGTCCTTATTCAACTTCACATAATAGATTTGGAAGTCATTGCTATTTATTTTGTTCACAACATTCTTATTTGAAATCCTGAGCGATTAATTACCGTTTTACCCTTGAGATTTAGAACTGTATATATTCTAGTTCACATTTATTGGCATATTACTTGCTGAGCAAATTTGTTGCTCACTCTTGCTTCCCATAAACATTTCAGTTAGGGCAGGGCAAGGTGGAACCCCAGAAAAGGACAAATGCGAAGGCAAGGCTATGGAATAGCTGTGCTTTCTATATTAGGATGTTTCCGTTATGTTGTATTAAGACTTATTTAATGTTATGTATTAAGATATGTTTGGTTTAAGTTATGAAGTGTATTAGTAATAGTTTCGAGACTTGGGACGAGAATATTTATGTTATATCAATGTAAATTATTCTGTTATTCCATTGTTTGAGATTTTAGTTGTTCTTAGAATTAGTACGTGATGAACCGAATTCGAGATCAGTGACGGTCTGATTTTGGGGGCGTCACAGGTTGGTATCAAAGCTGTAGGTTATAAACCTTAGGAGCGAGTCCTTAGACTATAACCTTAGAAGAATTTATAGAATAGAAGGAGATAAAACTCATGTAGAGTTTTCTTAGAAAGCTAGTAGTGTTATGAAATATATTTTCATTCCATACAATGAAATTATATTTTATTTGGAGATAATAATAAAGTTTATTAGTTTTGTGATTATGGATGTCAGAGATAGGTAAACCTGGTAGGGTCATGGAAGAGGAACCATATGATATACATGTGATGTCTGCAACACCCCTTGAAGTTAAGCCTTTTACAGCAGTAACCTTTACCTAGGAGGAGATGGACCGAAAATCCACGGTTGAAGTTTTCTTTTAGGATTGAGACGTGTTTGAGTTTCTTTAAAATGAAAAATAAGATACAATAGTGGGAGGCGAAGTTCCAGACCTTCAGATTAGTAACTAACACATATAGACATAGTGAAGGTAGTAGGTAGATAGTGGAATAAGTGTCGCGAATGATACAATAAATATTTATAGATGCGAAACAGTGTTATAGATTCCAATTTTAGGGATAATGTGGGAAGTATCTTTCTAACCCCAACTTTAGTGGTACCCGAGAGGGGTATGTATTGAGACTAGCAGAATGCTATACGATGTGATATATTTTCTTGTGGCATGTTTTTATTAAACGTGCGTGTAGTAACCAGATTATGTTATATAATAACAAGGGAGAATAGACATAAAACTTATACGTCTTAAGAAGTATTAGATGTTTAACAACGAGATGATAATACCATTTTATTTCTACGTAGAGAAATGTTAATACCCCAAGGAGGAGAGACTCGTCAAGCAACAGAGAATGGAGATAGGGAATTGAATCAAGAACCCTTACAACAATTAGTAGACCTTATAGTAAATGCTTTTGAAGAAGGAATCAATGATTATAAGAAGAGGCAGACGAAAACTTCTGAGGTAGGAAAAGATACTAATTTGACTAAAGAAAGAGAGGTTAAGAATTCAAAGAAAGCGAACGAAGGTAGGATGGAAGAGAGTAGTAGTGGTAGCAGTAAGAATTTTAAGAAGAAATGGAATGAGAATAAGTATGTACGAGGAGAAGGACAATTATGGAAGAAGAAAATAGAAGCCTGTAAGGAATGTGGAAAGAACCACATGGGAGCGTGTTTGAAAGGAAAGCATGTATGTTATAAGTGCGGTGAGAAGGGTCATATTTCTCCTAACTGTCCTAGGGAGGAGAATACCATAGATTATTTTGCGTATGGATCTGAAAAAACGTCAAATACGTTATCGGCAGAAGGAAACGAAAACAAAAGAAGACGGGACAACAACAACATCAACAACAATCCGAGGGGAAGTCACCAATAAGGACTCAAGAAAAAGAACAAGGTTTGCCTGAAATGTGGAAAGAGTCATCAAGGAGAGTGCTGGAAGGGACGAGGCGTTTGCTATAACTATAGCCAGGAAGGGCATATTTCCCTGAATTGCCCAAACCCGAGGAAGATTAGAGGATGCTTTGCTTGTAAGTCAACAGATCATCAGGTTAAGAACTGCCCAAAGAAAGGAAGGAAGGAAGAAGACAGCAACAAAGGAAGCCGTAGCGGGAAGCCGGC
Organism: Panax stipuleanatus; assembly: GCA_020205555.1. Lineage (NCBI taxonomy): Eukaryota > Viridiplantae > Streptophyta > Magnoliopsida > Apiales > Araliaceae > Panax > Panax stipuleanatus. The sequence goes on from CM035122.1 coordinate 106,667,083, forward strand.
AATAATCGAACTAGCTCAATCGAGTGAACCAATGCCAAGTACGACTAACGTTATGATACATGATGCAGTGGCATTCCAAGTCGTGATGTCAGGTGCTGTCTTAATCTATAATATAAATTCGTATATATTCCGAGTGCTATCTTTCCCTTTTGCATCTGAAGAACTGTGAGACGACTAAGTTACCCCAAGAACGATTAGAAGATCCTTTAAACGTAGAAGTTGCGAATAAGGAAGTAATTTTTGTAGAAATTTGTTTGTCGATATTATTGCGCATAAATTAGGGAACGTAAGCTAAGCATAGACTGGATTCCGATAAAATTTGGAAAGTGTGATGGGATACGAAAAATAGACTGATTATATAACCATACTACGATAATTGACTGTTAGAAGAAAAATGTGAACCTTTAGACTCCAAATCGGTCTAAGGAAGTGTTTTATGATAGCTCGTCAATTAGGCAATTGTGTTACCTTACGATGACGCATGCCAAGATATTGTTAAGAAAAGTCGGTGTAGATTGTTTCACTTTTATTATAGATACTAAGAGAACAGAAGTAGAAATAAATAATGTATTAGTAGAACCAAATTTCAAAATGTATTCCCGGAAGATCTGCCCGGCCTTCCGCCAGACAGAGAAAACAGGTCGTAATAAATTTAGTACCAGAGACTGCACTGATTTTGAAAGCACCTATCTTTTGGCGCTGGTAGAAATGAAGAATTGATAATGCAATTGCAAGAAATGTTAGTTTAAGGAAATATTCAATCGAGTGTGTTTTCCGTTGGGGAGCACCAGTGTTGTGTGTCAAGGAGAAGGTTAGTTTTAGGGCACGTCAGATCCGACAGAGATGAAGGCGGTAAGTAAATGGGGAGCAGTCAAAGACTACCACGAAAAAATTCTCTATCACCTAGAAAAGGCAAACATGCTAACTAGGAAAAGGGAATGGAGAAATTATTCAAGTTGATAACTTGAGAGGAACTAATCAGGAAGATGTAGAGATTGGAAATAGAAGTGAAAGGACCCAGAGAGTCCAAAGGGAAGTTTATAACGGAGGTTTGTCCAGCGTTGTTGGATAGAGTGAAGGGATAACAAGATAAAGACAAAAAGTGCGAGAAGATAAAGAGGAAAAGTTCAGAAGAAATAATGGTATCTTGAGAATTGTAGATCGAGTGTAAGAGTCAACCGTACCTAAACTACAAGATAAGAGTTTTCATAAGGCATGTAATTTGGCATAATTTTGTTCACCCAGGAAGCACGAAAACGTACCGGGATCTTCGAAGACACTATTGGTGGTCAGTATGAGACGAGAAGTTGTAGAATGTATCGACCGATTGGAAAGGACAACGCGCTTTCTACCAATAGATATTCGATTCAATTTAAATCAGTTAGCGAAATTATGCGTAAAGGAAATCGTTTAGCGACACGAAATATCAGTGTTAGTAATTTTCGATCGAGACCCGCGCTCCACTTCAAAGTTTTGGAAGAGCTTGCATAATGGATTTGAAAGGTAACTTGGAATATCACTTACCCTTAGTAGAATTCTCTTATAGTAATAATTATTATACGAATATCAGTATGCCATCGTACGAAACTCTCTACGGAAGAAAATGCAGAACACCACTACATTGGGATGAGGTCAGAGGACTTCAATTGGGACCAAATTTAGTACGACGAATAGCAGACGATGTGAAGACAAAAAGAGCCAGATTAGTAGTAGCTCAAGATCAACATGGGAAATACGCAGATTGCCATCGTCATAATCAAGATTTTGGAAGACGGTAGTTTCGTATTTCTTAAATGTTTCCCTATGAGGGGAAGATAAGATTAGGTAAGAAATAAGAATTGAGTCTGAGATTCGTGAAACCTTTTGCAGTATTGAAGATAGTAGGCAAAGTGGCGTACGAGGTAGCCTCATCTCTTGAACTTAAACATATCCATAGTGTGTTCTATATTTCTGTCTTACGATCATATAAACCTAATTATAAGCGTGTAATACCCTATGAACCCATTCGAGTAGGGAAGAATCTGGCATATGAAGAATTCATGTCCAAATACTATGTAAGGGACTACATTTGAAGATAGGACGGCAAGGGACTATTCCCATCTATCTATGTAACCTTGTACCAATTCCGAGGACAGAATTTTTATAAGGGGGGGGGGGGATGTAAGAACCGTGAATTTCATGAATAATTTTTTTTTTGATATAATAAGAAAATGAATACTTATTGGAACATAATGTTTACGAGTTATAAGAAAAGTAATTCGATTATATTAAATTGAATTTAGAAGGAAATATGGAGGAATTCAACGAACTTGTAGAATGCCTTGTGTGGCATGAGAATGGAAATGATGATGATTTAATTAATTCAAGAGGAAAATCAATAAGCGAAGGATTAATTAATATTACATTGTTAATTAATTGTTCTTATTAAAGAGTAATTATTAATAGTATGTTATTGGGAATAACAAAACATTTACGAATAAGTAATTGATGAATATAATAAGAGTTATATTTAATTAATTATTTGTTGAGTGTAAACATGTGATAGTTAATCATACAATAACGTTATTAAGTGTTATTATGAATAATAATCAGTTAAAGAGTAAATGAATTATTAAGTGAATAATTAATCTATATTAATTGTTAATTGTTATTATAAGAAATATAATGATAGTCTGTCGATTTACTATTATTGCAAGTAATAGTATAATAATAAGTAATTTATTTATAAATATAATAAGATTTGTATTGAGTAATGTGATTATCGATAAGGGTAAATTAATGAAGAAATTACTATATGAACAATTAATTGTTATTTAATTATAATAGAATATTAATGGTGATCAATTATTAATAATATGTGATTATTATTATTGCAAGAAATATAATAATAATAAGTGACTGTGACACCCCCAGATCCGGGTACTTCGTTTCCACATGATTTGGTGTTCAGTTTCTAATATAACATACATCTACCCAATGAATAATGTAAAATAAACTACAACTTAAATTAGAATAGATAAATTTCCCTTAAAATAAGGGTTAAAACCTTTCCAAGATAATCCCGGTTTACTCTAACCCTGACATGAATATAATAAAGTGCGAAAATAAAAACATATCATTCAAGTCTTATTACAATCATTCTCAATAACATAAAACAAGTCTTCACTTGCTTTGCTTTCCTTTGCCCTTACTTGTAGACGGAGCATCAACATTATCAACCTTTACTGAAATTGTTATTTAAGTGAGCAAACCACAGCTCACTGGAGTTTAACAATAATATAGACATGAAAGGATATATTTAAAAGAATCTGAACAACTTAGCTTGCTTCAATAATAAAGAATTGAATAATAATTCTCTATCAACATTAAAATTCGAATATAGAATTTATCTGAGGGTCATAAGACCTTTGAACTCTTGTCCTAGGTTATAAATATTTCTATTTAAACCTTTAACATTCAATAAGACTATGGACCTTAACTCGTACTTAGGGGGATCAGCCCTTTGTACCATGTATTGTGCACAAACATCTTAACGCTATGCGTAGTAACCTCCCCTAGTAAATAGGGTTGTTCAACTCAGTAATTTGAATTCAAGTCCGCACCAAAGAAAGTTTGATTTGGATAAGTTTACAAGGGTAATTTAGAATTCACGTTCATCAACTAAGGATTAGTTGAATCGACTTTCAATAATTCATAAATAAAAGAATTATGAATTAACATATGTTTTAGAAGTAAATTTAAAGAAATTAAAATAATAACTAGATCTTACTTGAACAATAAGCTAAGATCATTTCAATTAAATAAACAATTGTCCAATACACAAATGAAAAGGACATTCTTAACAAGAATATATGAACTAAAGAAATTATACAAGATTAGGGTTTAGAAAACTTGCATAAAATTAACGAGTTTAGGGTTTAGAAGACTTGCATAAAATTAACGAGTTTAGGGTTTGGAAGACTTGCATAAAATTAACGAGTTTAGGGTTTAGAAGACTTGCCTTATGCGCAAGCTACTTAACACTATTCACGTACTTTAATACTTCCTACACATATATATTCAATCACAATAACCTAAATTAGTTAACACGTAACTAATTCACATAAGTGGTTAACCCTCATGGTTAACTCACTCTAATTAAATAAACAATAATAATTAACTATCACGTAGTTAATCACATCACACATATACTCACATAATTAAATTAATTATGTATTTAACTATATTATAATTAAACAATTATAATTCAAACACTTAATCAAATTATAATTATTTAAATTATAATTACCATTTAAATTATAAATAATTATAATTTAAAATCAATTAAACTACATTCATGCATTTATAATTACACAATTTATAATTAATCATGTAATTATCAATTTAATTAATAATTACTTAAACTATAACATGCATTATAATTACACAATTTATAATTAATTATGTAATTATCAATTTAAAACCCACAATTAAACATGCATTTATTAAATTATAATTTAAATTAACATCTAATAAATCAACCTTTATTCATTATAATTTAACAAAATTATAATTTAAAATAAACATTTACTTTTCATTATAATTATTTAAATTATAATCATATATCACATTTAAATAATAATTCAAATCATACTTTAAGGTTTTCAAACCTCTTTTCTTTTCTAAATATAAATTTGTCAAATTTATGTTAACAACATGTTATAGAAACTAGATACATGCTCACTGTCATAGCATAATTAAACTAGGTGCAAAATCAACACTGTACAATTAGCTAACCTTCACTACCTAAGCACTGTGCCCCGCGCAGCTGCGCAGCCAGCTGCCCTATAACCGGAGCAGCTGCGCAGGGAAGGATTCTGGGAAAGGCAGTCGGCGTAGCTGCGCTGCTTCTGGCTGTGTTACCGGCGCAGCTGAGCAGGAACACGGACAGAGGCAGACAGCAACGACACCCTGCTTCACTGATTAACCCATACAAGCCAACAATCGGCAATTCACAGTAACTTAAACATTGTAAATCATACCTATGCAATAATATATATATATATATATATATATATATATATATATATATATATATATATATATATATAACATGCTTCTAAACACAAAACCATCTAAACAATGATAATCACAAATTTTAAAATCCAATTTGGCCATTTTCATGAAAACTCATATTTTTCATAAAATAATTCACTGTAACAACATATCTCCTCCGATTAAACTTATAACACATGCATTATATTCATGATTGAAGATAGCATCATAAACAATTCTAAACATGCATCTTACTACATAAAATTTTCATAAGTTTTCATTCTAAAACTCAACCAAAACATATGAACTCTCAAGAACATCAATTTTCCATTAAGACATATTCTAACAACCATTTGATTTTCTGAAAATCCTTTATAGCATACAATCACCAATAATAACACATGAACACAATACATATATATAAAATTTATGGTTACACACTTCCATGAAAACTCAACTTTTGACAGAGAATAAAATACAAGGAACATGTAGATTGAGTTCTATAATAATTAGAGATTATAGATAATACCTTTTGTTAATAGATTGAAAGAGAAGGTGATGTGAGTTCAATTCTAGCAATTCTTCTTCCTCTTTTCTCTTCTCTGCTCTTCCTTTTCTCTGTTATCTTTTCTTCTTAGTTTTAGACTAACTTTAGAAAAACTAACGTACTGATAGTATATACATATAATATAGAACACAGGTAATATATAATATATGTAACTCCCATATAATAAGTATATGCATTAACTACTAATAATTACGTAAGTTACAAAATTCAAAAGCCCACTTGGCTTGTTTGGCTACAAGAAAATTAGAAACTAGTTTTACTAACTTAGGCATGGTTTAGGTAAATTAGGTTTAAGCTAGTGTAAGGGCCCTGTTTGGCAACAATTTTTAAAACAAAAGCAAGGGCCTTGTTTGGTAAAAATTATTTAAAATTCTTTTTCTTTTTATTTTAACAAATCATTTAACACATACTTTAATGATATATTTTAATCAATTAAATATTAATCAACTAATTTAATCAATTATAATCTAACATCAATTAATCACATAAAATTTGCCACATAATTATAATTACTCGCTAATTATAATTCATGTAACACTTCATCACATCTCATTTAATTCTCTCAATTAAATTAGAACTAAAAATAAAAATTAATATACATTAATTAAATTAAATATTGCACATTCATTTAATTAATATATACCCTTAATTAAATAACTCCATAAATCACATAATTATTTATTTAACTCAATAAATAAATCACATAAAATATTTATTTAATTCAATAAATATTTAAAATTAAATATAAAATCTCAATCGTTGCAATCTTCCCTCCTTAAAAGGATTCTGTCCCCAGAATCACACATAAAAAAAATCTCGTCTATTACATTCTTCCCTCTTTAAAAGGATTCTGTCCCAAGAATCAGTATATAAAGGGTTACATAACTAAGCAAATAAATGCGGATAAGACTTCATCATAACATCTTCGAGTTCCCACGTAGCTTCTTCAGCACTGTGGTTCCTCCAGATTACCTTAACAGAAGGTATCACTTTATTCCTAAGTACTTGTTCCTTTCTTTTAATTATTTGAACAGGCACTTCTTCATATGTTAAGTCTTTATCAAACTATAAAGGTTCATATTCTATTATATGTTTATAATCGTGCTTGTTAGGTCTTAACATAGAAATATGGAAGACATTATGTATATTCTCGAGCTCCGGAGGTAATGCAATCTCGTAAGCAACCTCGCCCACCTTTCGTAGTACCTCAAAAGGTCCAATGAATCGGGGACTCAGCTTCCCCTTCTTACCGAATTGAATTTTCCCCTTCCAGGGAGATACTTTCAGGAACACGAAACTTCCTGGTAAGAATTCTCGGTTCTGTCGATGTAAATCGGCATACTTTTTCTGTCTGTCTTGAGCAGCAACTAATCTCGTTCTGATCAGCTTCACAATTTCGGCGGTTTGTTGTACCAATTCTGGTCCCAACAATTGACATTCACCGACTTCATCCCAGCACAAAGGATTTTTGCATTTTCTACCGTATAACGCTTCGTAAGGCGGCATGCCAATACTCGCATGATGACTATTGTTGTAGGCGAACTCCACCAATGGTAGATGATCCTCCCAGCTTCCTTTGAAGTCCATCACACAAGCTCTCAGCATATCCTCAAGCGTTTGAATCGTTCTTTCGCTCTGGCCATCGGTCTGAGGATGATACGCTGTACTCATTCGCAATTGTGTTCCCATACATTCTTGCAATCATTTCCAGAAATTAGACGTGAAACGTGGATCTCTGTAGGACACAATCGACACCGGAACACCATATCGAGAAATAATTTCCTTCACGTAGAGCTTCGCTAGTTTATCCAGGTTGTACTTGACCCTGATCGGCAGAAAGAGGGCTGACTTCGTCAGTCGATCCACTATAACCCATATCGCATCATATCCCTTCTGAGTCGTTGGAAGTCCTACCACAAAATCCATCGTGATGTGTTCCCACTTCCACTCTGGGATCTCTAACGGTTGTAGTAACCCGCTAGGTCTTTGGTGTTCCTCTTTGACTTTCTGACACGTTAAGCATTTCGCAACGCATTCAGTCACGTCCCTCTTCATATTCGGCCACCAGAAATGATGCTTGAGATCCTGGTACATCTTCGTACTCCTAGGGTGAATAGAATATCTAGAACTATGAGCTTCGCTCAAAATCTCCACTTTGACCTCTGGTACTGGCGGTACCCAGATTCTACCTTCAAATCGTAACAGTCCTTCATTATCGACCTTGAACTTGAACTCTTCGCCATCAGTTAACCTCGTCCGAATCTTTTCACATTCTTTATCATGAAGTTGTGCTTCTTTCACTTTGTCTATTAAAGTAGAACCAGTGGTTACTTGAAACAACATCTCATCCGATTCTTTCGAAAACTTCACTTCCAACTCCAATCTAGCCATCTGTTCTATTAACCGATCCTGATCAGTTAATACGTTCAGCTTCTCCCGACCTTTTCTGCTCAATGCGTCGGTAACAACGTTAGCTTTACCCGGATGGTAAAGTATCTCGCAATCGTAGTCTTTAATCAGTTCCAACCACCTTCTTTGGCGCATGTTCAAATCTTTCTGGGTAAATATATACTTCAGACTCTTGTGATCTGTGTATATTTCACACTTTTCTCCATATAAGTAGTGCCTCCAAATCTTTAGGGCAAACACTACTGCCGCCAATTCTAGGTCATGGGTCGAATACCCCTTCTCGTAATCCTTCAGCTGACGTGACGCATAGGCAATGACTTTGCCGCTCTGTATCAACACACAGCCTAATCCTTTATGTGAGGCATCGCTATATACTACGAAATTCCCCGAACTATCCGGTAAAGACAATACAGGCGCAGTACTCAACCTCTTATTCAGCTCTTGAAAACTCTCCTCACACTTCTCCGTCCAAACAAACTTAACTGTTTTACGAGTCAAATTTGTCAACGGAGTTGCGATTCTAGAAAAGTCTTGGATAAATCTTCGGTAATAACCAGCCAATCCTAAGAAACTTCTCACTTCAAACGGCGTCTTCGGCTGTTCCCAACTAATTACGGCCTCAACTTTCGACGGATCTATCGAAATACCATCCTTGTCGATCACGTGGCCAAGGAATTGCACACGTTCCAACCAAAATTCGCATTTTGAGAATTTAGCGTAAAGCGTCTCTCGTCTCAGTGCTTCTAAGGTTAGTCGTAAGTGTTCAGCATGCTCCTCCTCGGTCTTGGAATAAACCAGGATGTCATCTATGAACACTACCACGAACTTGTCTAGAAATGGCTTGAACACCCTGTTCATTAGGTCCATAAATGCAGCTGGGGCATTCGTGAGACCAAATGACATCACCAAGAACTTGTAATGACCATACCGAGTTCTAAAAGCTATTTTCAGTATATCTTCCTTCCTGACCTTCAATTGATGATACCCGCTTCTCAAATTAATTTTCGAGAAGTATTTCGCACCGTTCAGTTGATCAAACAAGTCATCGATCCTAGGTAAAGGATACCTATTCTTGATCGTAACTTTATTTCTCTATAATCAATGCAAAGACGCATCGACCCATCCTTCTTCTTCACGAATAAGACAGGCGCTCCCCACGGCGAAACGCTCGGTTGAATATACTTCTTGTCTAGTAGTTCTTGCAGTTGAACCATCAGTTCCTTCATCTCGACTGGAGCCATTCGGTACGGAGCCTTCAAAATCGGAGCAGTTCCCGGCGCTAGATCGATCACGAACTCTATCTCCCTATCTGGTGGAAGTCCTAGGCAAATCGCTTGGAAAAACATCCACAAACTCCTTAACTACCGATATTTCCTCCACCTTCGAACTTTCCTTACGCGAATCTACTATGTAGGCTAGATATCCTACACAGCCTTGCGTCAGAAGTCTCTTGGCTTGCATAACCGTTTGACAAGTTGCTTATCTAGGCGATTTGCTACCATAGAACACTAACTTTGACGGAGTCGTAAGGTTCACTGACTTCTTCTGACAGTCGATTTCCGCCCCATGGTTGAACAACCAATCCATACCTAGTATGACGTCGAATTCCCCAAGTTTAATCGGAATCAAATCTACTCTAAGCTCCTGACCCTTAATGTCCAATCTACAGTTCTTATAAATGCTCCTAACAGGAATAACCTCCCTATTCGCAATCTCTATGTTCAAAGGGTAAATTAACTCCTCTACAGGTAAGTCTAGGGTTCTAGCAAAATCATCAAATATGAATGAGCAAGTAGCACCCGAATCAAATAATACATATGCATTTATACTATTGACCGAAATAATACCTGACACCACATCTTTTGATTGCACAGCATCCTGCACCGTCATATTGAATGTTCATGCAGTGGGTCGAACAGCTTGCAATGGTGCAGCGATAGTAACGGTACTGCCGCTTCCATTCCCTCCGCTCCCTGTTGACCCTGCCGTCAGCTTTTTCGGGCAGTTGCGAGCCATGTGATCTTTGGATCCACATGTAAAGCAAGCTCCCTTCTTCGGTTTTGGGCAATTAGGCACGATGTGGCCTTCCTGACCACAGTTGAAGCACACCCGCTTCCCCTTCATGCACACGCCTGTGTGATTTTTACCGCATGTAGCACATTCTTCGAACTTCTTCTTCTGCTGACTTCCTTGCTGACTCCCAGCATAGGTATTATCGGACCACTTCCTCTTCTGGTTCACAGCGCTGCTACCCCCAGTCTTGGTTTCTACCTCATTCTTCTTCTTCTTCTCTTGGTTGAACTTCGTCACCGCTTCGCTTCCTCCTTCAGCAAGTATTGTAATACCCGAGAATTTTCTAATATTATTAAATAAATATATTAATGGAAATGAGAATTTATTTGAATATAAATGATTTTGTGTTATGAGAATGATTAATTCAATTATATTAAATTGAATCTCTATGACAATTGAGAAAAATGTGGAGTTTACGATAAACTCGTTGAGAGCCTAGTGTGGCACAGTGATGGAAAATATTAATAATTATATTAATTGACGAAGAATTTTTAGGTGAACAATTAATTAATTGTTGATTGTTATTAGAGAATATTAATTGATTGTTGTGGGATATTAACTATGGTTGATTAATAATATGTGATTATTATTGCAAGAAATATAATAATAATAAACCACTTGTTTATAATTGTGCTGAGATTTATATTTGTTAATGTGATAATTAATCCTATGATTATTAATTTGGTGTAATTAATAATCAATGAGAAATAAATTAATTAATATTATTGTTAATTAATCAACGAGATAAATAGTTTATTTATTTGACATTATGAATAATAAAACAAATAAGTGAGTTATTAATATAATAAGATTATATTAATTGATATGTGCAAATGTGCAATACTTGAATATATAAAGTATATGGAATACAACTATATTATATAGTGTAGAGAGACACTTAAGTGTGACCATGCAAGTATATACATAAACTATGTTATATAATGCAATACGAATATATTACACATAGAAACCATATATTACATGAAGCATAATGTGATTATGTTAAAACTATATAGGAATACATGATAATGCCTATGTGACAAGGTGAGTGTGTATACAGTAAAATAATATATCATGAATATATTGTAATCAATTATTGATTGTAGAATTTAATAATGTGATAGTATCTGATTAAATTATATCCGGTATTAACAGAATGTACATGGATTATATGCGTACAAGTCACCTTGACTATATTGAAGTATTCCTTATGCAAATTTATATTGTGACATTAAGTTTTAACCTATGTATGGACAATAGGTATATATAATATAACATAAGAGTAGGAAGTATATTATGTGTGTATAATAATTTAAGTGTTGTGTGCTAATAAAATGCTGAGTATTGTTGCCTTGTCCCATTATAAGAGACCCTTTCTCCTTCACGTGAAATATACAAGCTATCCTACTCCCCTATTCTTCCTTAAACTCAGCAACATGGGCTAGCAAATGATGAAGAAGGGTGTGGGCATAATGATGGCTTTCAACAACTATCTACCAACTTCCTCTTATCTAGCATGCAATTCAAATTTCTGTTAGTTTGAAATGGTAGGCAATTGCATTGTCTGTATTTTGTTTTCTTTATAAATATGGCTTCCTTCCTTCTCATTTCACCTTGCTGAGATTTTGTTTAAGTTGATAAGTTGAGAGCATATACATATATCAGTATAATAGCATTGTGAAGTAGCAGCAAGTTCAATTATCTAACAGAGGTATAATTATCTTTCCATGTTCTTCATTCATGTTCTATATTTTGCTTACTGTCAAAATTTCCAATTCTTGATTTTGATTTCAATTCATACTAGATTGGATTGGGACATGTTCTTAGTTGTTATATAGTCTTATACATATGTTAATGAGCCAATGTGACTGACCACAAGCAAGTTTGTGAAGTAAATTTGTGTTTGGGCTGGGAACTGCCGAAGCAGGGAGCTCACTGGTGCTGGCCGTAGCACGGCGCAGCTGCGCCAGTTTACTACTGAGGCGCAGCCGGCCTCTGGAACCAGAATCTAATTTTGTTCCTAAAACTGCTATGTGGTAGTTACTTGTATAGATAAGGCAAGCACGTGAACATGAGTAGAACATATGTATGAGTACATAGGCCTAACGTAAGCATGTTTAAACCAAGATGGTATACCTTTTTGACAAAACGACGTATATGTTTAAAAAGGAACTTAAAGTTATAAAGAGAGACTTGAATATGTTATATTTATATTCTGACTTTCGATACATGTTATTATGGTTTAGAGATTCATGAAGGATGTGATAACTTGTGTATATATGTATCTTAAGGTAACATGAACATGTTAGACTTCGTTAATAGAACTTACTAACGAAACATGGACTTTGAACATGGACTTAACATGTTGTATTAGAATCCATATTCTGATATTTTTAACATGCTTAATAATGAATATAACATCACTAGTATACCATACGTGTGTACTCGCTTGTTAAAATTCAATAAGAAGTTAACCAAGCACGGGTTTACGCATGTTTCTAAAGTAACAAACAATGCTAGTTATGAATAAAGGATGTGGACAATCGCAAGCATGTATATTACAATTTGTATGACCTTCTCGCATGTATCTATGGTTTAAATTGTATACGTTGTGATTGCATGGCCACATTTGGCCTTAAGCTCTTAGAAATCCTAAACTAAGACCCTAATATGTAAAGATAAATTTAGATTTGAATACGTGTATGATATAACTACTTGTGAGCATGCCTAAATCAAGTTATATGATCACCTCGTATATTTAAAATTAATGAGCATGATAGCTTACATGATTTTATGATGTTGTAAGGACTTGAATTGTTTAAAATGTAAGTCTAGAATCATGTTATGGAAAGTGGAACCTAGATTGCCTTGGGAAAACACGAAAGGACTTTTAACATGTCAGTATACCTGGTGTGAATGTTAGCTTGCATGACCGGACAGAAACCACAAGGCACATATCAGCCTTGGCTTAGCCAGAGGGCTGCGCAGCTGCGCCAGCCCTAGGCTTAGCCATGGCGCAGCTGCGCCAGTCTGGAATCAGAATTGAGCCAGTTGTTGATCTGATTTTTTTGACAGTTAGCTTATGCGATTACTTTAACTTGTAATATATGACCAGTATGCTAAGAAATGTGTTAAGAGGCATGCTAAGTGATAAAATTGAATGTTTGATTATAAACTTCCCAAGGATAAGTCCAAAAGGTGTTTGGGGACTATAAAGCAACGATTAAAAACTATGTGATGACTTCATAATGTCTTGTAAACTGAAATGTGCTATATGTACGCAAAAGTATATGATGAAGTATGTGTATAGTATGCAACTAAGTTAAACGTTTATGGGTGCGTTTAAAATTACATATCATATGTGAGCATAAATGACTAATGAAAATCCTATACTTATAATACACTATAAATAGGATTCAAAAGTGTTGAATTACTTTACGCGGATAAAGTACGCTAAAGGCAAGTTTCCTAACTTACACTCTTTTACGGTGCAAGTATTCTATCCTTGTATATTGTGAACTAGTTTCTTACTAAATTGTTGAATTGAATTAGCATACTTGAACTCTTAATTCATTAAAGCTATTATACATGTTGAACTTAGTATTGTTCTTGAATATTGTGAAAGTGTCTATGCCATTTGATTCGGCTAGACTTATATTATTGAAAAGCGACCCAAACCAATTGATTGGTGCGGGATCTTGTATTTGACTGAGAAGAACAAACTATAACTGTCAGAGAACCGACGCGCGCACTTGAGTATGATTGATTGTTATGCATAACGAGGGTACTTTAGGCTGATCACCTGCTGTATCTATTTTTGTTGGATTTTCAGTTTATTACTGTCAAATCCTGTGGAAGTTCATAGTCCTTAGTGACTGCTCAGTAGTCAGTTATCTTGAAATCTTGAATTGAATTATTATTGAATCATATTGATATTATTCTGTCCTTAGCGACTGTTATTGAGAACTGTTGATACTCTTGCTATCCTTGAACTATCAAACTTTTCTATACCTTTTCGAGAATTGAGAATTATATCACTTACCCTTGTCGTATATTACTTGCTGGGCAATTTGTGCTCATTCTTGCTTCCCTAAAACATTTCAGTTAAGGCAGAGCAGGGCAAACCTTTCGGGCATTGATAAGGGCAAGGGCAAGGCTACCAACTAGCTTGTCTCTTTTATTTTTATTTTTTTATATTTTAATGTTGTATTAAGATGATGAAGTAAGACTGGATTTGATTATGTTTAAGCTTAAGTTAGATTATGTAATAAGTCGTTAATTGATATTAGTATGTAATCTATTAAGTACTGTAGGTTGCGAGACTTGGGGGAATAATTATAATAAATCATTGTAAATTATTCTAGAATAGATTTTTCGCTGTGATTGTGTGATATTTAGTTATTATTATTGCGATGTATTACCATGAGCACGTGATGAACCGAATTCGAGAGACCAAGTGGCGGTCCTGGAATTTGGGGGCGTCACAAGTATGGCTTTCTCTAGTACCGCTGCAAAGGTATTCAGCTGGAACATGGAAACCTTGCTGTAGAGCCAGGGCTTCAGTCCCCGCTCAAACCTCCTCGCCTTCCTAGCGTCAGTGCTGACCTGGTAAGTAGCGAACCTGGCTAACTCATTAAACTTAGCGGCATACTCGGACACCGTCATCCCTCCTTGCTTAAGTTCTAGGAACTGGACATCCATCTGGTCATGCGAACTCATTGGAATGTACATCTCGTAGAACATTTCTTTGAAACGTTCCCACGTGATGACTCCCTCTCCCTCTCGGGTCTTGTTAGCCTGCCACCAAAAGCTAGCATCCGACTTCAACATGAAAGCCGCGAACGTTGTCTTTTGGTCTTCTCCTACCCTAGCCACGTCAAACACCTTCTCCATTTCCATAACCCATGTTTGAACCTCTATAGGGTTAGTCGATCCTTTGAACTCAGGCAATCCTACTGCCTTGAATTCCTTAAACGTTGTTCCCTGTACTTGTGGTTGATTCGCAAGAGCTCCTGTTAACAGGTTCACTAACTGCTGAACCGAGTTGGGGTTTGTCCCATCGTTATTGTTATTGTTCGTCGAACCCTCGGGGTTTTGACGTGTTACACTTCTTCTAGGAGGCATTTTCTGCTAAGAAAATATTATTATTACCTTTATTCAATTATTAAGTACTCCAGTTAATACTTAAACGTTCGAATAACTTAGGTCACATAGAACACATAGCACATCAATAAACTTCGTTTATTCATTAGTTATAGTTTAAAAACATCAACCAGATAGCATTTCTGCCATTTACATCACCTTCCTGAACTGGAAAAGTTACAGGATTACATTATTAACTCACCCCATTCTTATCTCAAATTATGGAATTTACTTTATTTACTACAAAAAAAATAACACATAAACAAAAGCTCTACTACTACTGCTAATACCACTGCCTAGGCATATTAATACGTCGCAAAGCCTCTCTACGTTCCTCTTCCATTACCCGAAATGCTGTTCTTCGGTCCACCACATACCACGATAAACCTTGGAACTGAGCTGGGTAGTAGAAAATACGGTCCTGAGCTCTCTCTATCGCTGTATGAAAAGCATATTTCGTTTCCCTCAGCTTGGCTCTCTTGGCTTCAGCTTCACCTTCAGCTCGATCGGCTCGTTGATTAGCCCTCAAGCTTGACTCTTCAGCTCTAGCACGCTTCCTCGACTCCTCCTGGATGTCTTGCTTCAGCTTTGCCAATTCAAAACGAGAAGCATCTCTTTCGACCTCCATATGTATCAGGTTCCACTGTGCATCTCCTAGTGCACTATCCATCTCTTCGATAGTCTCATCACGCTGCTGAATAGTCCCCTCAAGATCTCCTACTGGTCTATGAAGCTCCACATTGCTATCGTAGACTGCCTCGTACATCTCAGCACTAGTAGAGTGAGGTGGGAATTCCTCTTCGGGATCCTCTTCCTCCTCTTCAGACTTGTCCTCGTCCTCATCCTCTAGAATAGGTGTCAGCTCACGCTCCCGACCAGCTATGGTGATCATTGGAGATGGCTCTCTCCTAACCAGCTGCTCCTAGACAACATGTATGTCACGGGGCTCTTCCTTTCTAGGCACCTTGAGGTACACCCTCTCTAGCCTGACTAGGTTCTCCAACGTTCAACATCCTGACAAAAGAATTTTAAAGTTCATTATTACGTGATATCGAGTCGTCACTCTTCGAATACTATAATGTAAACACGTAGCACATAAGGTAGTTTATTATCTTTTACCTATCTCATCTATCTTTTCGATCTTACCTATAAGGCTACTACCTAAGATTTTTCCCCACCTAAGGTTTCATAACCTATAGCTTTGATACCAACCTGTGACACCCCCAAATCCGGGTACTTCGTTTCCACATGATTTGGTGTTCACTTTCTAATATAACATACATCTACCCAATGAATAATGTAAAATAAACTACAACTTCAATTATAATAGATAAATCTCCTTTAAAACAAGGGTTGCAACCTTTCCAAGATAATCCCGGTTTACTCTAACCCAGACATGAATATAATAAAGTGCGGAAATAAAAACATATCATTCAAGTCTTATTACAATCATTCTCAATAAAATAAAACAAGTCTTCACTTGCTTTGCTTTCCTTTGCCCTTACTTGTAGACGGAGCATCAACATTATCAACCTTTATTGAAATTGTTATTTAATGCAAGAGTGAGCAAACCACAGCTCACTAGAGTTTAACAATAATATAGACATGAAAGGATATATTTAAAAGAATCTGAACAACTTAGCTTGCTTCAATAATAAAGAATTGAATAATAATTCTCTATCAACATTAAAATTTGAATATAGAATTTATCTGAGGGTCATAAGACCTTTGAACTCTTGTCCTAGGTTATAAATATTTATATTTAAACCTTTAACATTCAATAAGACTATGGACCTTAACTCGTACTTAGGGAGATCAGCCCTTTGTACCATGTATTGTGCACAAACATCTTAACGCTATGCGTAGTAACCTCCCCTAAGTAAATAGGGTTGTTTCAACTCAGTAATTTGAATTCAAGTCCGCACCAAAGAAAGTTTGGTTTGGATAAGCTTACAAGGGTAATTTAGAATTCACGTTCATAAACTAAGGATTAGTTGAATCGACTTTCAATAATTCATAAATAAAAGAATTATGAATTAACATATGTTTTAGAAGTAAATTTAAAGCAATTAAAATAATAACTAGATCTTACTTGAACAATAAGCTAAGATCATTTCAATTAAATAAACAATTGTCCAATACACAAATGAAAAGGACATTCTTAACAAGAATACATGAACTCAAGAAATTATACAAGATTAGGGTTTAGAAAACTTGTATAAAATTAACGAGTTTAGGGTTTTGAAGACTTGCATAAAATTAACGAGTTTAGGGTTTAGAAGACTTGCCTTATGCGCAAGCTACTTAACACAATTCACGTACTTTAATACTTCCTACATATATATATTCAATCGCAATAACCTAAATTAGTTAACACATAACTAATTCACATAAGTGGTTAACCCTCATGTTTAACTCACTCTAATTAAATAAACAATAATAATTAACTATCACATAGTTAATCACATCACACATATACTCACATAATTAAATTAATTATGTATTTAACTAAATTATAATTAAACAATTATAATTCAAACACTTAATCAAATTATAATTATTTAAATTATAATTACCATTTAAATTATAAATAATTATAATTTAAAATTAATTAAACTACATTCATACATTTATAATTACACAATTTATAATTAATCATGTAATTATCAATTTAATTAATAATTACTTAAACTATAATATGCATTATAATTACATAATTTATAATTAATTATGTAATTATCAATTTAAAATCCACAATTAAACATGCATTTATTAAATTGTAATTTACATTAACATCTAATAAATCAACCTTTATTCATTATAATTTAACAAAATTATAATTTAAAATAAACATTTACTTTTGATTATAATTATTTAAATTATAATCATATATCACATTTAAATAATAATTCAAATCATACTTTAAGGTTTTCAAACCTCTTTTCTTTTCTAAATATAAATTTGTCAAATTTATGTTAACAACATGTTATAGCAATTAGATACATGCTCACTGTCATAACATAATTAAACTAAGTGCAAAATCAACACTGCACAATTAGCTAACCTTCACTGCCTAAGCACTGTGCCCGGCGCAGCCAGCTGCCCTATAACCGGCGCAGCTGCGCAGTGAAGGATTCTGGGAAAGGCAGCCGGCGCAGCTACGCTGCTTCTGGCTGTGTTACTGGCGCAGCTGCGCAGGAACACGGACAGAGGCAGACAGCAACGACACCCTGCTTCACTGATTAACCCATACAAGCCAACAATCGGCAATTCACAGTAACTTAAACATTGTAAATCATACCTATTCAATAATACATATATATAACATGCTTCTAAACACAAAACCATCTAAACAATGATAATCACAAATTTTAAAATCCAATTTGGCCATTTTCATGAAAACTCATATTTTTCATAAAATAATTCACTGTAACAACATATCTCCTCCAATTAAACTTATAACACATGCATTATATTCATGATTGAAGAGAGCATCATAAACAATTCTAAACATGCATCTTACTACATAAAATTTTCATAAGTTTTCATTCTAAAACTCAACCAAAACATATGAACTCTCAAGAACATCAATTTTCCATTAAGACATATTCTAACAACTAATTGATTTTTTGAAAATCCTTTATAGCATACAATCACCAATAATAACACATGAACACAATACATATATATATAATTTATGGTTACACACTTTCATGAAAACTCAACTTTTGACAGAGAATAAAATATAAGGAACATGTAGATTGAGTTCTATAATAATTAGAGATTATAGATAATACCTTTTGTTAATAGATTGAAAGAGAAGGTGATGTGAGTTCAATTCTAGCAATTCTTCTTCCTCTTTTCTCTTCTCTTCTCTGCTCTTCCTTTTCTCTGCTCTCTTTTCTTCTTAGTTTTAAACTAACTTTAGAAAAACTAACGTACTGATAGTATATACATATAATATAGAACACAGGTAATATATAATATATGTAACTCCCATATAATAAGTATATGCACTAACTACTAATAATTACGTAAGATTCAAAAGCCCACTTGGCTTGTTTGGCTACAAGAAAATTAGAAACTAGTTTTACTAACTTAGACATGGTTTAGGTAAATTAGGTTTAAGCTAGTGTAAGGGCCCTGTTTGGCAACAATTTTTAAAACAAAAGCAAGGGCCTTGTTTGGTAAAAATTATTTAAAATTTTTTTCCTTTTTATTTTAACAAATCATTTAACACATACTTTAATGTCATATTTTAATCAATTAAATATTAATCAACTAATTTAATCAATTAAAATCTAACATCAATTAATCACATAAAATTTGCCACATAATTATAATTACTCGCTAATTATAATTCATGTAACACTTCATCACATCTAATTTAATTCTCTCAATTAAATTAGAACTAAAAATAAAAATTAATATACATTAATTAAATTAAATATTTCACATTCATTTAATTAATATATATCCTTAATTAAATAACTCCATAAATCACATAATTTATTTATTTAACTTAATAAATAAATCACATAAAATATTTATTTAATTCAATAAATATTTAAAATTAAATATAAAATCTCAATCGTTACAATCTTCCCTCCTTAAAAGGATTCTGTCCCCAGAATCACACATAAAAAAAATCTCGTCTATTACAGTGACTTGATTATAAGTATAATAAGATTTGTATTTATTGAATGTAGTAATTAATCCTATAAGTGATAATGAATAATTATGGAGATTAATAATTACATTGATTGATGAGGAATGGATTAATTAATATTATTATTAATTAATTAATAAGATAAGTAATTACCATTAAGAATAATAATATATAATCGAATGGATTGTTATTGCTATATGCCAAGCATGCGATAATCAAATATCGTAGCTATAGCTATATCATATAGTGTAATGTGGCCTTGAAGGTGACTATATTATTTATAGAAACCATATATTAAAAAATTGATTAAATTATATAAGCTACTTGAATAATGCCTATGTGACAATGTGAGTGTGTGGACATTAAAATAATACATCATGGATATATTGTAAATAATTGTTGGATAGTAGAATTTAATAATAAAGGAGACAATGTAGTGTGATAATATCTGAGTAAATTATATTCGGTATTAACAAAATGTACATGGATTATATGTATTCTAACTTATTACCTTGCAATATTATTTTATGAAGGACCCAAGTGTACATGGATTTTATATATGTAAAATATTTTTACTCTATACCTTATTGTCTAAATTAAAGTACATTATGACTCAAATTATAAACTAAGTATATGATATGTGTGTATAATAATTCAAGTGTTGTGTGTTACAAATGCTGACTTAGTATGCCTTGTCCCATAATAAGAGACAACTCTCCTACACACATGAAAGGCTAAAGCCTACCATTCCTCTCAAACTCAGCAAACTAGGATAGCTTCATAGCAATCATCAATGGGGAGTGGTTTTCATGATTTTATTCACCAACTAAGTTACCAACTCCCTCTTATCTAGCATACAATTCATTCTTTCGTAAGTTGAAAATGGAGAGCAAAGCAATGGACTGGATAATGGATTTTCTTTAAATAAGCTCCTCTCCTTCTTCATTCCTTTTGCTGGGAATTTACTGATTAAGTGAGGATTGAGAGGTAGCATAGCATTATAGTGCAGAGTCTGAGAATTTAATGAGATTGTAGCAGCAAGTTCATTATACATAACAAAGGTATAGTATACCTCTCATGTTCGTCATTTTCATTTTCTGTCAAAAATCTCATTTCTTAATTTTGCCAAATTAGATTGTGTTTGGATTGTAGAACCCTTCTATTGTTGTTATATGGATATACATACACGATGGAATTACTACATAACTTCCATGTCCTTTATTTCCATTTTCTGTTGGTATTCTGAAATTTCTATAAATCTTAAATTCTTGGTTTGAGTTGGAACTTCATGAATTGATGATTTGATAATGTTTATTTGATTGATATATAGCCTTAGAAACATGTTAAAACTGAAATGTGGTTGATTGAAACTGATTTTGGGAAGTAATTTCTGTGTTGGGCTGGAAACTGCCGAAGCAGACTGCAGTCTGGCACGAACCAGACGCGGCGCAGCTGCGCCGGTATAACACTGGGGCGCAGCACGGCTGCGCCGGCCTCTGTTTTTAGTTTTGATTTCTGCTTTAAATTCTGTTAAGTGATTGTGTAGATGCATAACTAAGATGAGCATGCGAGCATGAGTAGCATACATATATAAGTATGTAGACCTAATATGAGCATGATCTACTATGATTATATCCATGATTAATGGACGGTTATAATTTCCAAAGTAAACGTAAAGTTTTGTAAACGAAATTGACTTATACGAACCATGTCGCCATTCTGATTTTTCAAGCGTGATTATATGATTTAAGAATGAAAGAAAAGCGTGTTAACTTACATATATATGTCTCATAGTATAACATGAGCATGTCAAACCTCGTTAGTGAACATTTCAAACGAAAATTTAAGTTTTAAAGGTGAACACTGGCATGAAGGTATCATATATGTAATCTGATTTTTGCGAGCATGTTAGTATAATGTAGAGATGCATGAAAGATGTATTACCTTGTGTATATAGGTGTCATATTATAACTTAAGCATGTGGACCTTAATAGTGAATATTTAACTAAAGAAAAGTATACGTTGAGAATGGACTTTGACATATAAGTATGATATTCATATTTTGATCATATGAGCATGATAATATACTTATATGACTAATTATGACCATAAGCTAGCATGATTTGTAATACATAGTTTCCTTGCTCGTGTCCAATTGTTTAACTATAAACTAAATGGTTTTTCAAAGGAAACTTGATATATTTGAAACTGATATCTATGAATACCATATGAGAGATGTTCTAACCTTGTGAGCATGTAAATTTGACTTAACTACCTATACAATGTGAATATAAGGTGTTGAGTTTATGCTAGCATACATGATTAGTCGTAACGATTTCAAAAGCAAAGTTCGGACTTTTTGCAAACTAAGTTGCATGATCATAGTGTAATAACATTGCTAATATATCATGTATGTACACATACTTGTTAAAAATAATGCGAGTTAATCGGGTATGAGGTTGATTAAGTTTTCAAACCAATAACGGTGCTAGTTATATATATGTGATGTGAATACTCGTGAGCATGCCTAGCTTGGGTTATATGACTACCGTATAGGTTTAAATGACAAGCATGATAACTTATGTGAATTCATGGCATTGTATGACCCTAGGTCGTTAGGAACCATGAATTAGAACTATATCATGTAAATCGAACGTGAAAAGGTTGAACGAGCATGAAAGTATCCTTTAATATGAATACATGCTATATGATATCATATGTTGACACTTGAATCCGATTTTGACGGTTAACTTATAGAAATGTTATAACTTACTAAAATAAAATATATTTAGTATTGATTATGAGATGTTAATGATATGAGAATATGTTTAAACTCAAAACGAGGAATGTTAAGGATAAAAGTATATTAGTTGAGACTTGTGAATTAAATATGATACTATATATGATATAATTGGGTAGCTAGGCTAAGACTTAGCTTGTGTGTTGATTGTAATCCAAGATAAGATATGATGTTATACTATATGACTAATGAATATCCTATACATATAAATATAGGGATTTGAAAATGTCAATTTATTTAAATGAGGATAAACTACGCATAAGGCAAGTTTCCTGACTTACACTTCTTTATAGTGCAAGTATCTAAACCCTACTTTTATTGTGTTGCAAGTATCCTATCCTTGTGGTTACTTATTCGAGGAACGTCGTAAGCAAGTTCCCTAACTTATACTCTTTCATTGTGCAAGTTTCCTTGAAATCGTTCTTGTATATTAATTGCAAGTATCTGACTACTCTTTTATTGAGCAAGTATTTGATTTATACTCTTTATTGAACACATATTCGAGCTTGTACTAACTTTGGTCGTACGAGTAAATAGGTGCTAGAATAATTCTTGCCTTACACACTTATGTTTCATAATTTAATTTAAATCACGATTATATTCTTCGAATTATTGTTGCGAGTATTGAACTCATAAATTGTTCTTATATACATTGTTGAAATTGTCTACGCCATTTAATTCGGCTAGACCAATATCATGAATTAGAAAGCGATCCACACCAATTGCCTTGGTGCGGACTCTTATAAATTGACTGAGTTGAACAACCCTTGTAAAAAGGGGAACTTTATAGTCGGGGTGCCGACAGTGGTGTGGTAGGTTATGCATAACTCCAGGTACGATAGGTTAATCCCCTAATTGTACTTGTTTGGGTTACCAGAAATATTTTTGGTGATTCTAGTAGAAGTTCGTGGTTCTTAGCGACGACTCAGTATCCAGAATTTATTTGCCTGAAACTTTGAATTCTTTTAAAAATCCTTGGTCCACAGCGACACTTAGTGATATCTATTCATTCACTTAATATTGTTGAAACTTTTGAATCCTTTAATAACTTCTCGACTCGTAGTAGTCCTTATTCAACTTCACAGAATAGATTTGGAAGTCATTGCTATTTATTTTGTTCACAGCATTCTTATTTGAAATCCTGAGCGATTAATTATCGTTTTACCCTTGAGATTTAGAACTGTATATATTCTTGTTCACATTTATTGGCATATTACTTGTTGAGCAAATTTGTTGCTCACTCTTGCTTCTCATAAGCATTTCAGTTAGGGCAGGGCAAGGTGGAACCCCAGGACAGGACAAATGCGAAGGCAAGGCTATGGAGTAGCTGTGCTTTCTATATTAGGATATTTCCGTTATGTTGTATTAAGACTTATTTAATGTTATGTATTAAGATATGTTTGGTTTAAGTTATGAAGTGTATTAGTAATAGTTTCGAGACTTGGGACGAGAATATTTATGTTATATCAATGTAAATTATTCTGTTATTCCATTGTTTGAGATTTTAGTTGTTATTAGAATTAGTACGTGATGAAACGAATTCGAGATCAGTGACGGTCTGAATTTGGGGGCGTCACAGTTGATGTTGGTGCTGCTGTCGATGCTTTCACGTTCTCATTGTTGTACCTTATCTTCTTGAAATCTTCCCTACTCACTTCTTCTATTATCATGGTCACGATTACCACTGGAGTGGTTACCGCTTCTGGCATGATACTTTCCTCCCTGCTGGTTGTCATTGTTCCGATGACTGCTGCCACCGGTACGACCTTGGTTGTCGTCCCTTGGATGAACATAATCATTATCTCATTCTAATAACTGGGCCCTGTTCACTACATCCGAATATAGAGAAAATTTATAAAAAATGAGGTATTGACGAATCTCATGTTTCAAACCTCTCTGAAACATCCGCGTCATACGTTCCTCATTCTCCACCAAATGAGGTGCAAACCGGGATAACTCCGCGAACTTAGCCTCGTACTGGGACACAGTCATGTTGTTCTGTTCCAGTCTGATAAACTCTACCTCTTTCATGTGACGAATACTTTCTGGAAAGTACTTGTCATTGAACAGTTTCTGGAACGCCCCCCAAGACATCTTGAGTGCGGCAGGCTGGGTACGCTTCACAGATTCCCACCAATAATCTGCCTCTCCACGGAACATAAAGGTGGCAAATGGAACCTTCTGTTCCTCTGTGCATCCCAAGACATCAAATATCTTGGTAATTTGCTTAATCCAATTTTCTGCCTTGATTGGATCTGGCTTTCCCTGAAACTCTGGTGGTCCCAACTCTTTAAACTTCTTGGCAGTGACAAGCCGCGAGTTGTTATTTCCACCTGTATTATGAACACGAGTCTCCCTCGTCTGGTTTTGCATGAACTGCAAAAAGCTTCTAAACATCCCGTCATTTATCATTTCTTCGGTATGGTTGTTTACAGGAGAATTGTTGCCTTCCTGTTGCACGTTCTCTTGGTTGGTGATTAAAGGTGTCTCAACGGTCTCATTCACTCCATTATTTTTATTTTCAGCTGCCAATCTCAAATATTGCCACAAAACAAGGGTTAATCAAACAAATTAACATATCACATATTAACCCTATATTCCAACCGACCAATTAAATAACAATTAAGCTTAGGTAGGACACACTAGCGAAGGTTTTACTCGTCTCTCCCCTCCAAGTTCTATTCTCAGATCTCCGCCAGAGATCATATCCCTAAGCTCTGATACCAACTGTGGCGCCCCCAAAATAGGTTCAATACTCAATCCATTTTGAGTCGCCAAATACACTCAATAAAATTCAAATACAATCTTTCATATCACACGGTCGTGCAAAATACGACCACACAACTGTGAGTGTCAATACAGACATGTAAAAAATATTAACATTCAAAATAAGTCCTCATTACATTTATTATCACACTATTTTAAATAAAAAAAATAGTGAGGACTTCTACAGCTCTAACTCGGACCTTCACTCCATTCCCCGACTAGTTCCCGCGATATTCTTATTTCCTGAAGAGAACAATGGAAGAAAAGGGTGAGCTCAACTAGCCCAGTAAAGAATATTATGACTAAGATAATGAAAAACAAATTATCGTTAGCCTTCAATAAATCAGATAAAATATTATGGACAACAAGTTTTAGATCAATATTCGCAGCGAAAATAACAATTCATTAGAAGAGTTAAGTAGAGAATGATGTCTATTATCTTCTTTGATTTAAAAGTCCATCATCAATATTTTATCCATGCAACATCAATCAATATACATCTCGAAACAAATATCCATCTTTACACTACGGGCTAAAGATATTCATTTGTATCATCAATTGGTCATGTTCATCTCAACACCTGTCCATCTTTGCACTACGGGCCAAAGATATTCATCAGGTAATCATTCATCTTTGCACTACAGGCCAAAAATATTCATCACGTAATTATTCATCTTTTCACTACAGGCCAAAGATATTCAGCTATATCACCATTTAGAGCTGAGGATGATGAAAAATAATACGAATAACGGATCAAGTGAGATAAAGGACAAATATTAGAGAATTTATCCAGAGTTCAAGAATGAAGATCAAAACCTGGATCCAATCAAAGATGATTTGGAAGAAAAAAAATATTTTTTTTACCGTGAATAGTACCTTATGAATAGTAACTTGTGAATAGTAACTCGACATGAAAAGATAAAAATTTCACAAGAAAGTTCAGACCAATATTCCAGTGAAATAATATTAGATGAAGCACAAAACTCAAGTAATATCTGATCATTTCAAGAATTATAGAAGCAAAACTTACCGTAGTAAGTTTAGAGTTAGGAATCTGAAATGAAACAATATACGAAACTGCAATTGAATTTTCACCCGTCTGGCGGTAGTCCGCTCAGACAGATTATTTCCATAATTTAATAACAACTGAATACGAAGGGTTATTCACCAGGTATGCGGTAGTCCGCGTAGACAGGTTATTCTCACAGAATAATAAAGAATAGAATAACAACAGGATTTCACCATGCATACGGTAGTCCGCGTAGATAGGTTATTCCAATAGAATAATAAAGAATGGAATAACAACCCTTACGAGTATTGAAATAAAATAACTCTCTTCATGAATACGAAAGAAATAATACCCCTTACCTTAAAATTTGGAGATTGCACTAGCGTAATAGCAGAATTTCTTCTTTCTCTCTTATTCTCTCTATACTTTCTCTCTCTATAGCTTTAGTGAATTGGTGAGAAATAATGAAGAAATGAGCTTCTATTTATAGGCTCGGCAGAGTAAGGGTAAAATAGTCTTTTTGCCATAATTTATGACATCATCGCTTACATCATCGATCTATGACATCATTGCTTACCTCATCGCTCCGATGACATCATTGCTTACCTCATCACTCTGATGACATCATTGTTTGCATCATAAGAGTTCAAATTCAATTTGCACTCTTCCACCTCGTTTAACTTTTATACCATGAATTTACTATAATAATGTTACCATTCAAATTATAAAAATCATATTATTATATAATCACATCATACTACTATAATGTAATATTATAATAATATATTTGAATAAATTATTTTATCGGACAAGATAAAATATCAACTTTCAACAAATGTCACCTGTTAAAAAATTCCTCCGTTTAAATCCACATTGAATAAATATTTCCTTATCATATGTATCAAAAATTAATTATTCACAAATAATATTACAGAACTACAATATTGACAACCAGGTCGTTCCCAGGAAAGAGGGGGGCTTCCGATAAGGATTTCTCCTTACTAGCGCGCAATTAATCAACCCCTTTCCTAGACAGAACTTCCTTAGATATTGCCAATAATGCTATCTAATAATATTATTCAAATAATATGAATTATTGATTTGATAATTTAAAATAATGTGCAATGACAATTATTAAATCAATAATATAAAATAACAAAGTAGCACCTATGGATATAAAATATCAACGTAGCAAATATTGAACCAATAAAATATTATGCAATTATTGAATCAATAATATAAAATATTGAACAGTAATTACTGTAATAATATTTGAGTAAGTGCCTTCCTACGTAAGAATTAATAATTCAAAATACTGTGCAATACCGTGTGCTACCGTGCAACACCGCGTATTACTGTATTTTAACCACAGGGTATTTCAACAGTACTAACGGTAACAGTTTTGTCGTTATTTTTATAAAAAGGTTACTTCAGTCGCTTTCTATATCCGACATTCATTCCGTTGTGGGGTCTACCAATGACTGCGCTGTCGTACGAATATTCTCCGACAAAAAGAATATTCCTCGACCAAACAAATATTCCCCGACACAACGAATATTTTATAACCACTTGCTTACTTTGTAAACTTTGCACATTTCACCCATAACTTATCACATTTATCAAATGAACACCTTCCTATTTCAAAATAATATATAAAGAAAATTAAATCTTATTCATAAAATTTGGGGTCTTACATTGTATCTTGATGCTTGGTTAGGTCTAGACCCTGTTAGTGCTACCTTATTAAACCTTGTTAGTTACTCTACAAAACCCGACTATTAAACAACCCAAACATCAAATAGCCGGCAAGATATAAGACCATAAAGGTTGTTGGTCGGCGTTGACTATTCCATTTTGGGCAGCCCAGAATTGAAGAACAGCGTGAGTATGCTAGTTTGACCGACTGTGGGAACTTGTAGCAAGGTTTTTAGGCACTGAAAGAAGCATAAACATGTACTCCTACACTAGCACTATAATTTCATTGCATTAGACTGCCCAGAAACCAATCCAGTTGATAATTAGAGCAGGCCAAACAAGGGCCTAGCACATACTAACGTGTTCTTGGCTGGGCCAAGAATACCTATAGCAACACTTCTGTCGCTAAATGTCTTTAGCAACATGCAATATTTAGAAATTAATTTTATTAATTAAAATAATTAAAATAAATAGAAATAAATACTAAATAATTAATAAAAAAATTCTAAAAAATTATTTTAAATTATAATAAATAATTTTCAATATTTTGACATAAATTTTTTATTAATATTTAATTTATTTAAATATTAATAATAATAAAAGTAATTAATAATAAATTACTTAAAAATAATATTAGTGATTTAAAAATCATTTTAAATAATAATAAATTATTTAAAAATGATATTAATGATTTAAAAATCATTATTAATAAAAATAAATTATTTAAAAATAATATTGATGATTTAAAAATCATTTTAAATGGTTAGTGAATATTTAAAAATAATATTAATAACTTAAAAATTATTTTAAATGATGTTAAATCATTTAAAAATTATTATGAGCTTATAGAAATTATTATAAATAATAACTAAAATATCTAAATAAGATATTAGAACTTTTAAATAAAGTTATTGAAAAACTAAATTCGATAGCTATTCAACGAAGCTATAAAATACCGAATGGACTCCAAAATCAACCCTAGACACTAATAGTTTGACTAGTTATTAGTTGTTATTGTTTCTAATGACTGTTATAAACCTATATAGGTTGCGTGTATACTTTTCAATAGCTTAAGTAGTCGATCGTGATAAAGGCTAGTTTTTCTAACTTCATTTAATTTTAATATTAAATGTAAGTCTTGTAAATTGATATATGAAATTGTTAGCAACATTATTCGTGATATCTGTGATTTGAAAAGGGTTATGGCTTATTGTTCAAGCATAATAAACCATATGAGCTGTTGTTTGCGTAAAATTTGTTTGATTTGATATCAAAGCATAAAATGTGGAAAAACCAATATTGTTTGGTACATATATATACTGATACTTGTTCTGAGATTATATTGGCAGTCAGAATACTGACCTTGGTTTATAGTTATGGGTAGTTATAATACTGACCCTGAGTTTCAATTACAGGCAGTTAAAAAAATACTGACCTTGTTAAATTGGTAGGATGATATGCATACTCCTAGGATATGATTAGGCTGATCACCTATGAGATATCCAAACAAAACTCCTATAAGTCTTTATGACTGTTAGAAGTTGTGGTTGAACAAATCAACTGAGGGTGCTAAGTCTATATGACTGACAGTACCTCGTCAGAGGTGTGGTTGAACAGATTAACCCGGGTGGCTAAGTCTATGTGACTGACTGTAACTCTTAATATGTGTGGTTGAACAATCAACTCGGGTGGCTAAGTCTATATGACTGATAGTAACTCGTAATGTGCGGGGTTTGGGCAGATCAAACCTCAGTATATATATATATATATATGTTGAAAATCTCTGAACTATATGTTCATTCAATTTAGATCCAGTGTGAGTATAATATACAATTTATTTAAAACTTGCTGAGCTTTCTGTAGCTCATCCTTGCAATTATTCTTTTCCTTTCCAGCTTTAGCTGAAATGTCAAAGGTTTTGGAGTTCAGTAATGTGGATGGAAGAACTCAGTCAATGTAAATTTGTTTATATCCTCAGGAACTCTACTCTGGTGTAATAATAAGTTAGGATTTATTGTAAGATAATTTAAGAATATATAATATTGTATTATCATCTTTAACAATTTCTTAGCTTTTACCTTTCTAGAATATAAGAAGAAGTACAGTATCTATATGAACTATACATCTGAATGAGGGTATTAAATGATCATAAAAGTTCTGTAAGCACTGAGGTCGCTCCTCAGTTCTAAGAATAATCTTATCATTTGTACTGTGAATGTCAAATAGATAGGAATTATTGATATGAAAGAAATATCCATGAGATTATAAACTTATCCATCCATGTGAGGGTGTCCCAACATAGTAAATGTTCTGACGAGAACTATTGTTCGTTGTGAAATACTGTGAATCTTGGATTTATAAGAATTATTATCTTATGGAATATTTACGTGAGCACTAAATCTGCTACAGGGAATGTAGAGATTTTGGGGGCATCACATGTCCAGGGGCATTCAAATGATAGAGGCAGGACCTAGAAGGATCGAAACACTTTGATCGGGGGTGGCAAAAATTTCGTAATCTTTTCGTCCTCGATCAAGGTGCACAGAATTTCTCCCTGGACTGCCCCAAGGGGGCGAATTTGCGTTTGGCTGCAAATTCTCGTCAGTGCTAAATTCTAGCTTCCTTAGCCATCTTTTTTGTCCATTTATTCTGCTCTTTATAGAGAATTCGATCCCTTCTTGAGATTGGGACATCTTGGATGGATATAGTGTCGGTTGACCTTGGTAGGACTTAGTCTATTAGCTTTCGGGTCAATTGATGTTGGTATGCGATCAGATCTGCCAACTAATCAACTCGCGCCTTAATTGAGGCCAAGTTTTGCTCCACTGTATACTTTACTTCGGGGTATCCCCATATTGCAGAGTCATTCGCAGAGGGTGCTTCCCCCAACTTCCTCAAGTACTTGTAGTTTTCCCTACCTCCTGTACTGATCATGTTGATTCCTTCCGGATTATGCTGAGGTAAAAGGTTGTTGTTGACATTCGACTGCTCTGGCGCTTTGACTACGATCTCCCCATTGTCAATCATGTTCTGAATCTGGTGTTTTAAAAGTCCAACATTCCTGAGTATCATGCTCTGGTGAGTTGGAATGGTAAGCGCATTTCTTGTTGGGATCAAATTACTTTCCATTTGGATCAGAAGGTGGAACTAGCTCAACGATCTTCTTCTAGGCGATTAATATTGCTAATATATTCTCCAAAAAGTCCCTAAAGGAGTAAATATCCTTCTTCGCTTGTTCTCCCCAACCTTTAATGCTGTAGGATTTCAGGAATTCACAAGATAAGTGTTCTATTTCTGGATAGGCGGACTAGGGCTCTTAATGGCTGCTTATCCTTATAATATCAAAGAGACATCTTCTTCCTTCCTTTTAGATACTCTTTTGGGGGCACTCGCATAGTTTCCCGACTGTATGTGCTCTGCTATGGCTTCCAAGGTAGTGAGATCTTTAATTTTGCCAGATTTTAAACCCATTTCTACCATTTCTCCATGTTTGATCATTTTAGAGAAGGATTTACCTAACCTGGAGAGGACTCTTTTATAGAAAGAGACTTCTTGTATGTCAATGAAAGTTGTCACCATCTCACTTTTATCCATCGGTGGGTTAACTTGGGCCGCCATTCGCCTCCACCGCTGGGCATATTCTCTGAACGACTCATTGCTCAGTTTCTTAACTTTGGTAACTTGGTAGCGGTCAGGTGCCATCTAGGATTGGAAACTATATTGGTTGAGGAAAGCGTGGGCCAAATAATCCCAACCTCGGACTTTGGAATTATCTATTCGAGAATACCAAGTTCGGGCTTCACCGGTAAGGATTTTCTGGAATAGCTGCATTTTGAGTTTTCATCCTCGGCGTAAGTTCCAAGATCACCTATATAGACTTTTAGGTGAGTATATGGATTCCCCAATCCATTGTATTTCTCAAACTCTACGACTTGACTTATCCGGGTATCTTGCTTTTGGGAAAATACATAGATCTGAATAATTCACGCTCTAGTGGGATCTTGTCCCTTTCATAGACCGGATAACATCCTCCATTTGCCTAACTTTCTTCCTGATATCTTCAGTTTCTTTGTCTTCTCGGAGGTCTACAATTTTCGGTGTCATCTTTTGGATCGGGGCCTCCTTGGGTACTTCAACATCGAGGGGAGAGATAGGTGTGGACATCTGGGTATCACCGTCCTTTTCTGGTATTTTCATATCTCCTTGCACAAAGGGTTTAGTCTGACTCTTATGCTTAGGTTTCTGAGATATTTTAAACTGTTCTCTCAACATGGTCGTCATCTCGATAATCTGTTTCTTAAACTCCTCGAATTCCTCTCGAGATACAGGGATGGGTTCTGATGAACTTCCTTCAGCCATCTTGACTGGTGGTGAACGAGCCTTTTTTGCTTGGAATCGAGTTCTAGTACCAATCTACACAAAATTGATATCTAGTTTAGACTGGATATTGGTGGACAGAGATGCATGATATGCTATGCATCAATTTAATGGTTTTTTAATCTTTTCCTGTAACACAACGAGTTAGTCGAATTGATGACAGGATAGGAAAGATGTACAAATGATAGTACAAGATGATGGCAATTTATATATGCAGAAGAGTAAATAGGGCATGAATAAAACACACCCCGCGTTTGGTTTATCAGACGCTGACCTATCTTAGGGTTACTCCACGGGCTTTTTGAAATTGGTTCCCAGATCTTCGCAATTTACTTAATGAAAATATCCATTTTTCAATTGGAGCGGATCTGAGTGCTGCCTTTCCTGAGCCTCACAATAAAAACACCCAGAGGAGTCCAGTAACAAACAACTGACGAGATTGCCTCCTAATGGAGGTACCACACAACATACATTCACGTCCTCACCGTATGCAATATGATGACATGGTGCGAAGCACTAATATATGTGCGAGCCACTAATACAAAAAAATGCTTAAAGATTGAGATAATTATCACACACAAAGATCATTCACACAAGATGCACATGTAGAGTGAAAATCAAAAAGATTGAACGCGGCTTAAGCCCTCTTTAATGCCCAGCAGAGTCGCCATGCTGGGAAAATTTTGTGTTCCTTATCTTTTTGAATGTCTGTCTTTCCTAAATTTGTGTTATTTGTTTTTACCCTTTTCCATTCGCTACGTCTATAGATTTTATTAAAGGGTAAAGTTTCATGAAAGAGGTACCGATGTAGACACTCAAAATTTTTATTTCCTGTTACTAACCATACAACAGGGCAAAAGCGTCTTTTTTCCACTCTTGAGAACATTAACGATCACAACACTGGGATGTCAAATGAAGCCCCGATGACCATACCGGGATGTCAAGCAGCCCCGACGATAACCCCGAGATGTCAAGTCAAACCTCGGCAACACCGGGATGTCAAGTGAAGCCCCAGTGACCATACCGGGATGTCAAGCAGCCCCGGCGATAAACCCGGGATGTCAAGCTCAACCCCGGTCTCAATATCGGGATGTCAACTCAGCCCCAATCCCAATACTGGGATGTCAACTCAGCCCTAGTCTTAATACCGGGATGTTAACTCAGCCTCGGTCTCAATACCGGGATGTCCACTCAGCCCCGGTCTCAATACTGGGATGTCAACTCAGTCCCGGTCTAAATATCGGGATGTCAACTTAGCCCCGGTCTCAATACCGGGATGTTAACTCAGCTCTGGTCTTAATACTGGGATGTAAAGTTAAACCCCGATTACAACCCGGGAGGTACAGTAACTCCGACGATAACACAGGGAGATCCAGTTCAACCCCTGTCACAACCAGGGAGGTGCAATCACCCCAGAGACAACCCTAGGAAGCCAAAACCACTTCGGAGACAACCCCAAAGCATCACATCATCCCCAGAGATAACCCTGGGAAACCAAGTAAGCCTCGGACACCACCCTGAAGACAAACAGAGTCGGATGGGATCAAAACCTCAGAAGCAACCCCCGGGAGGACAGTCGAAGATCGTGCCAGTACAGGAGACAACCCCTGGAGGGGCAAAATGGTTATTTTACTAACTTGAAGCCAATTCGATCAAAATCAAGTCGAATTGATGCTGTCAAGGTCAGAAAAGAGCCATAACATTAATCCCGAGTGAAAACAACACAATACAGCTCAACGAACGAACTGCGAAGAAATGAAGACCCGGTTATGAACCCACCTTCTTGGACCCAGAAAAGGTTTAGTCCCATGTCATTGGGACGCTCTCGGCGAGGGCTTTCCGAAAAGGTATAGCACACCTCAAACGAACACTCCGATCAAAAGTTCGAAAGTTCGAACCTGACATCGCGTTGCTTCGAATGCACGTACTTTGAGATAACGGACCCCACCAGTTGGGCCCTACCATGTGGCACCGCAGGTAGACCCGTGTCCTTTTTGGCTTTATTATGTATATATTTCACTATATATATACTAACTTTTTAATTCTGTCAAGCCTGGATGACAAATTCGTGGTAGTTACTGCTTTTATATATATAACTATATATATATATATATATATAATATTTTCTAACTTTGTTTGGCCTGGATTGCTAAATTCGTGGCCTTTATTGCTTTAATATATATATACTAACTATATATATTAACATTTATATTTCAGTTTGGCTTAGATTGGAAATCCATGGCCTTTTTACCATTTATATATATATATATATATATATATATATATATATATTTACATTCTGTCAAGCCTGGAATATTTTGTGGCTTTTACTGCTTTTATATATATATATATATATATTTACATTTAGTCAGGCTTGGATCATTCTGTGGCTTTTTATAGCTTATATATATATATATATATATATATTTACATTCTGCCAAGCTTGGATCATTCCGTGACTCTTTTATAGCTTTTATAAATATATATATATATATATATATATATATATTTCCATTCTGTCAAGCTTGGATTACTACGTGACTTTTTATAGCTTTTTATAAATATATATATAAATTTACATTCTAGTCCGGGCATAGGAGTGAAAACCCATCGCCCTTTACAGCTTTCGTATATATATTATTATATAAATGCTTTATTCATTATGATTATATTTGCTAAAAATATTCATCTGATATGAATTCTTTTTAAAATATCAATTATGACAAGCTAGATTTCTTTAAATCTAACCCTTTCTACCATTCAAATGGTACAAAATAAGTCCAACTGAAACGGGAAGCTAGAATGGCTAAGATTTATTTAAATCTGGTTTTCTGTCTAGTTTTATTCATTTGAAAGCAACCTCGCGACCTTTAGATTGCTATCTATTGGGAACGAGAAGCTTTGGTTATGCGCAGGCTAGGATTTGACTAAACCTCTACCAAGCCATCTGCGTTATGCTTATTTGGGAGACTCATCGACTCTACCTGTTATTATTTCTGCATTGTTGAGTGAGATTTAGGAAGATGAATTATTGTAGGTTTTGAAAAAGAATAAGAATGCTTTGGGCTGGACTCTGGCCGACATTAAAGGAATTAGTCTGTCTCTTTATATGCACAAGATCCTCATGGAGGTTGAATCAAAACCTACCATTGAACATCAACACCAACTGAATCCTATCATGAAGGAGGTAGTGAAGAATGAGATACTCAAATGGCTTAATGCCGACATAATTTATCCAATTTTTGACAGTGCATGGGTAAGCCCAGTCCAATATGTTCCGAAGAAAGGGGGCATGATTGTTGTCACTAATGGGAACAACGAGTTGATTTCTACAAGAATAGTGACAGGATGACGAGTATGTATGGACTACAGAAAGCTTAACAAAGCTACTCGCAAAGATTATTTCCCTCTACCTTTCATCGATCAGATGTTAGATAGACTGACAGGATATAAATTCTACTATCTTTTGGATGGATACTCAAGGAACAACCAGATAGCTATCGCACTCAAAGATCAGGAGAACACGACATTCACTTGCCCTTATGGAACTTTTGCCTTCTGACGGATGTCGTTTGGGTTGAGCAACGCACCAGCTACATTTTAATGATGTATGATGTTGATTTTCTCTGATATGGTCGAACAGACACTTGAAGTGTTCATGGATGACTTTTTAGTATTCGAGAATTCTTATGCCTCATGTTTAGCAAATTTGGATCTTGTACTCAAGAGATGTGTAGACACTAACTTAGTGTTGAACTGGGAAAAATGTCATTTTATGGTCCAGGAAGGCATTATCTTGGGACATAGAATATTTGCTGACGGAATCGAGCTGGATAAGGTGAAAATTGATGTTATTAAAAAACTTCCACCTGCATCAACTGTGAAAGGAGTCCGAAGGTTCTTGGGGCACGTCGGTTTCTATCGGCGGTTTATAAAGGATTTCTCAAAAATCACTAAGCCCCTATGTAGCCTTCTTGAGAAAGATGTGCCTTTCAAGTTTGACAAGGCATACCTAGCAGCATTTGAAATGCTCAAGCAGAGACTCATTACAGCACCTGTTGTGGTTTCCCCTGACTGGGAATTACCATTTGAACTAATGTGCAATGCCAGTGATTATGCTATTGGGGCAGTTTTGGGACAGCGGAAGGATAAAGTATTTCACACAATATACTATTCCATCAAAACTTTAACAAATTCTCAACTAAATTACACTACCACCACCGAGAAAGAATTATTGGCAGTAGTATATGCCTTTGACAAATTCAGATCCTATCTCATCGGC
The DNA here is from genome assembly GCA_020205555.1 of Panax stipuleanatus. Classification (NCBI taxonomy): domain Eukaryota; kingdom Viridiplantae; phylum Streptophyta; class Magnoliopsida; order Apiales; family Araliaceae; genus Panax; species Panax stipuleanatus. The sequence goes on from CM035122.1 coordinate 106,703,907, forward strand.
ACTAAAGTCATAGTTTACATAGATCATTTAGCCATCAAGTATCTTATTTCTAAGAAAGATGTTAAACCATGGTTGATCAGATGGGTCTTTCTTCTACAGGAATTTGACTTAGAGATCCGTGATAAAAACGGAATTGAGAACCAAGTGGCAGATCATCTCTCGAGGTTGGAGAATACGGAGCAAAATGAAAATATGATTAATGAGTTTTTTCCTAACGAGCAACTTTTTTGCTATTCAGGCTGAAATATTTTGGTATGTTGATTATGCTAATTATATTGTGAGTGGTGAGTACCCTCCGGACTTGAGCTATCAGCAAAAGAAAAAGTTTCAGAAGGACATGAAATTCTATTCGTGGGATGAGCCGTATTTATTTAGACAATGTTCTGATCAGATTCTAAGAAGGTGTCTGCCTAAGGAGGAAATGGATAGTGTTCTTCATCATTGCCACTCATATCAATATGGGGGTCATTTTGGCGGACAGAGAAAAATAACAAAAGGGCTAGAATCAAGTTTTTACTGGCCCACTCTGTTTAAGGATGCATATGACTTCATGCAAAAATGTGACAGATGCCAACGTAGTATCTCTAGAAGGCAAGAAATGCCCCTCAACAGCATTTTCAAAGTCAAAATCTTCGATGTTTGGGGCATTGACTTCATGTGCCCATTCCCATCATCATTCAGCAATCTTTACATTCTGGTGGCAGTGGACTATGTGTCCAAATGGGTTAAAGCAGTCGCCTTGCCAACTAATGATGCCAAAGTGGTTCTTCACTTCTTGAAAAAGAATATTTTCACACGCTTTGGGACACCGCGGGCTATTATTAGCGACGAAGGGTCGCATTTCTGCAATAAATACTTTGTAGCCCTTCTCGCTAAATATGGAGTCACTCATAAGACTACTACGACATATCATCCGCAAACAAGCGGTCAAGCGGAGGTGTCAAATAGAAAGGTGAAGTGCATATTGGAAAAGACTATAAACCCTAGCAGAAAGGATTGGTTGGCAAGACTGGATGATGCACTATGGGCGTATCGAACGGCGTACAAAATACCAATTAGAATGTCGTTGTATCGCCTTGTCTATGGAAAGGCTTGCCATTTATCGCTGGAACTTGAACATAGATCCTATTGGGCTATTAAACAGCTAAATTTTGATTTACGTGCTGTCGGTGAGAAGAGACTCCTTCAGATGAATGAGATGGACGAGTTCCATCTCCAATCTTACGAGAATGCCAAACTATACAAAGAAAATACCAAAAGATGGCATGATAAGAAAATAATTGAGCGCGAATATGAAGAATGGCAAGTTATGCTTCTTTACAATTCGAGACTGAAGCTCTTCCCAGGAAAATTGAAATTGAGATGGTTGGGGCCTTTCAAAATTGTTAAAGTCTATCCACATGGTGCCATTGAGGTCGGATGAAAATTCCTCAAGGACCTTCAAGGTGAATGGACAACGGCTCAAGCACTACTGGGGTGGTGATGTTGACCGTCAAAAGACGTCCATCACCCTTGAAGACCCTGTATCAGCCTGGGGAATTGTCAAGCTAACGAATTTAAAATAAGCGCTCAATAGAGAGGTAACCTCATTTCAGTATCCTTCTTCTACACTTTTGCTTTCCGTATGCTAGTTGTATATTTTCATCTATTATAGTAGTTTAGTATGATCGTAGTAGGTTTGCATGATATTAGTGATGAGTTGGTATAGTAGTGTGCTAATTGAAGCATGTTGTTGATATGTTTTGGTGTAATTATGCATTATGTTTTGGTAGTTTTACAGTAGTGTAGTACGTTTCGGTATAATGTTAGTTTTTAAACAAAGTGTTAGCTTTGATATATTTATATGATCAAAATTTTGGATTAGCTTTCAATTAAATGCTTAGGTTCCGTTAGAATTTCAGTTTTGGTATGCTCTCAGTTCAAAATGAGCTCTCAGTTCCTAATATATAGTTTTTAGTTTTTTTTGTTTGGTTTTATTAAGTTTTTAGTATATGTATAAATTTTGGAGATAGTTTTTTGGGCTAAGTGTTGGACATGTGATTTGTATTGTTTATATTAGAACTAAAAAAAAATTGCCTGGTGCAAGGCACGCGGTGCCTCACTTTTACTCTTAAAGCTGCGCCGCATCGCCTCCCTTATAACCCAGTTTCCATAATTCGCGTCGCAGCGCCTCTCAAGGCTTAGCAATATGCGCTGCAGCGCCCGGAATGAGCCCAACGTACTAGAGAAATCTGTTGCGGTGCACCAAATTTCTCTTAAAGTCGCGTCGCAGTGCCTCGGCCAAATTTTAATTTTAATAGCAGGCGCCGCAACGCCTATTAACAAAGGAATGATGGCGCCGCAGTGCCATTAGCAAAAATTTGTTGATTAAGTAGGCTACTGACTCAGCAGACAAGGGCAACACTCCTATATCTCTCGACAACCCTCCCAAGCCACAACCCATCCAACCCATACTCATACTAAGCTACTATAATCATCTAATCATTTCTAAATAAAAGGATTGGGTTCTTGAATTTCCTTATTGCTAGGGTTCTTCAGTTTTCAGGTAATTGGGATTCCAAATTTTCTTAAGGTTTGAAATTTTCCTTGCTTTGTGGTATCCAAATTGCTTTGAATTCCATTTGGAATTGCAATAGGGATTGCATTATTCTGTCTGTATTAGGTGATTTCCACTGCTTGGAAATCTGGTTAGAGGAAATTCAAACAGGGGCTAGAAAGATTGACATAGAGCTGTGCACATCAGGTGTTCTAAGAATTGCCTCAGTGAGTTTTGGCATTGGTTTTGGCTCTCTTTGGCTCAGTTTGGATTGGTTTATGTTGGGCTTGTTATTTGGCATTCATTTTGAACACATTATTGGTTACGTTTGGGGTTGATTTGATGTGGCTTGCTAATTGGCATTGGTTTGGTTTTGGCTAAGTTTGGCTTATTTTTGGGCTTGCATTGGGTATTCTAGGAAAACATCTAAGGATCTGACATGGCATCTAAATGCCCACGCACCAGCTCTAGTTCCTCCCAAGCGGCACAAAAATGGGACCGAACTAAGTTTGTCAACAAAGAGGCATGGGCAAAATATACCTCAACCATTCTCAACAAAAGTTTGGTGTCTGAAAGAGGCTTAAGGCTGGACCCAAGGAAGGACGGAGAGATGGGGGCCATGATTTCGGAGCTCAAATGGGTTTATTTTACACAGCACCCAGAAAATGCCATTATAGCTTTGGTCCGTGAGTTCTATGCCAATGCTAGTACTGAAGGTGCTGCTGTGGTTCTAGCTCAAGGTCAACCAGTGGCCTATGGCAGTGTGGCACTCAATTTTTATTTCCAAGTGTCGAGCCATAATGGCAAGGACTACTTAGAGAATGGGATTTCAGGCTACGATCTAGAGGACATCATTAAATGTCTGTGCAAGCCCGGTACTACCTGGAAAACAAACCAGTACATGGGGGAGAAGAAAGCTTCCCATAGACGGCGCTCATTCGCTATAGTAAGGCGTGGTACAGCTTCATCTATGCCAATATCATTCCAACCCACCACCTTAGCGATGTCACAAAGGAGCGAGTCGTTCTACTTTTTGCTATTGTCACTAGTTTGAAGGTTGATGTTGGCATCATCATTCAAGAATCCATTCTCAAGGCTATTAAGGGTAGTTCATCATAGGGGCTCCCACATCCCTAACTGATCACCAAGCTGTGTCAAAGGGCGAATGTTCAGTGGCATGCAGAGGAGCTTATCGACTTGTCCATGTCGACCATTGTTCACACCCTCATCTCGCGCTACAGTGTTGTGGATGGAGCAGATTCTCACCTCCGCGATGAGGGCTACCTGCCTGCTACTTAGCATCCACCTTCAGCAGAGGCTGGGCCTTCTACACATACTCTAGAGATTGGTTTTTCTTCATCCAGGCCATTGGCAGACATTCTGGCATCCTTGAACCTCTTGCACCAAAAAAGTTGACAGGCAGACTAGGAGGATCGATACGGTTGCTCAGCGACAGGATCTGTTCATGCAATATCACGCTGAATTTGCCACCACAGTGGCAAATATCTACTCAAAGTTTGGCAGAAATGAGATAGAGTTTGTGCCGTACTAGTTTCCTCAACCTCCTTTATTTCCTCCATATCTACCACCATCTCCCATGGATGAGGGTGAAGGCGAAGGCGACGGTAACAAGTGATTTTTGCATGACTAGCCAATGAGGGCATTGGCCAAATTCCAGTTTGGGGGAGTTATCAGCCTTGTATTTTATCTTATTATCTATTTGAACTCTAGAATGCTAGCTTTTGGTTTTAGTAGTACGTTAGGCTGCAATATGAACTGTTATTAATTGCAGTCTTGGATTATTATGTATTGATGCATGAATTGTTTATGTTATTATATATGGATGAATATTATCATTATGTTTGGATTATAGCCATTTTTGGGGCTTTTGCAGATTGGGATTACATAGATTATCATGTTTTGATTATACTTGATGATAGATACCCATTTTTGGGCCATGCTATAGCTTTATTAGACCCTTTTTTCATCTTTTATTATTGCAAGGGTTTATATATTTAGTTAAATCTATTTTTTTTGGGCCATGCTATGGCTTTTGATTAACCTTGTCTTGAACTGTTTATATGATTGGTATGGGTTATATATAGTTTAAAATTTTGATTGTGGCCAATGATATGCTTATGGTATTGCTTTGTCAAAGATGTCAAGCATTTATGGATGATATTCTTAGTTTTATTTTTAGTTTAGATTGTTATTAATCCTGTCTAGCCTATTGAGCACATGCCAACTGTTATAGCTAGTTATATTCTAATAGGCTTAATTGGTTAATTGTTATGGAAATTTTTTCTTTAGCTCTTATGAACTTAAATGAGTTAATGAAAGTAAGATTTAGATTCTTATGCAAGTTCGGATACATTCTTAGTCTAATGGCATATATATATATATATATATATATATATGATAACCTTAGTTGACTAAGTTCAATTACGTGGCTTTTGTTACTCGAGTTAATAGATCCTTAGGGGTGTTCTACACCCAGTGCCCTAAAGTAATCTGGCTTAGGGAGTCATTGATCAAAAGTTTGTTACACGGGTAACTCTAAATAGACTAACGTAATTAGACATTGCACAGTCATGCTTGAGATTGTGTTAGTTAAAATATAATGAATAAAGTTCTAGTTTGGCTTAAGTTTGATTACATGGCTTTTTTTACTTGAGTTAATAGATCCTTAGGGGTGTTCTACGCCTAGTGCCCTAAAGCCATCTGGCTTGGCAAGTTCGGATACATTCTTGGTCTAATGGCATATATATATATATATATATATATATATATGATAACCTTAGTTGACTAAGTTCAATTATGTGGCTTTTGTTACTCGAGTTAATAGATCCTTAGGCGTGTCCTACACCTAGTGCCCTAAAGCAATCTGGCTTGGGAGTCATTGATCAAAAGTTTGTTACACGGGTAACTCTAAATAGACTAACGTAATTAGACATTGCACAGTCATGCTTGAGGTTGTGTTAGTTAAAATATAATGAATAAAGTTCTAGTTTGGCTTAAGTTTGATTACGTGGCTTTTGTTACTTGAGTTAATAGATCCTTAGGGGTGTTCTATGCCTAGTGCCCTAAAGCCATCTGGCTTGGGAGTCATTGATCAAAAGCTCGTTACATGGGTAACTCAGCCTAAGGTATCTAAACTTTGCACAAGCTTAAATTTAGTCGTTCTCATGTTAATGCCTGTGGTATGTTCTTGCATTTATTGTCTTGCTCTGAATACTTAATGTAGGATGAGCTTATAGATTTATCATTTTCCTTATTGTAATTGTTTTTGTGTATGAATTATAATTGGTTAGAATAGTTGGTAGTCACACAAACATAGATTTGGATCAGTAGTAGTTTAAGCTAGAAATTTTATCGAAGCCTTATTTATGACTTTGCTTCTTCTTTGAAATGGTTATTCTGAGCCTTGAGACCACAGTGCAAGTATATAGTAGTTCAGCGCATGATGCGCAGTTATATTTACCTTTGATATTTTTGTTCAGATATTTTTTCTTAAGGGACAAGCAAAAGCTTAAGTTTGGGTGTATTTGATGAGTGAGATTTATACTCGCGAATCGAGCACTCTAATCTTTAAGAAATTGCTTGTTCGTCTTATTTTATAATGCTTTTATATAGTGTTTGCTATTATTTAGCTTAAAAGTGCATTGCAGGGGTTTATTGGTCATTTTCAGGTTTAAAAAGGCAAAATTGCCATTTTGTACTACCGGTGCCGCATCGCCTATCCCTAGTTCTTTTCTGGCACCGCAGCGCCCCTTGCCTGCTAGCTCACCCACTTGGTGCGCCGTAACGCACCTATTCCTTCATAGACTAGCGCCACAGCACCTACTTATTGACCAACATGGCTTGACTTGCGCCGCAGCGCCTGTCCAAGGCTAAAAGTCGGCATCGCAGCACCACTTCCGGTTCCCAGGCAGAGAGCAGAGTTTAATGACCTAAAGACTTGCAAGACTTAACAGTTAGCCGCCTTATCAGCCTTTTTCATAGAAAATAGGATATTAGAGAGATAATTTAAAAGAGAAAGAAGCTTGTTTGTCAAACAAAAAATATCATTGCATCCTTCATATCTTGGATTATACACCGTGAAGAGAAAAGTTAGAGCTTGAATACTTCTAAATAGGGGTTTTCTTTATATAAGTCTTTCATTTATTTGTGTAATCTGACCATGTTGAACACATTGATAAAGTTGTTTGGTTTTATAGTTATGAACTAACTCCATTTCTAGGATTGCAATGTAACCTAATGATTAGTTTAATTGCCTTTCTCTCCTATTTATTATAATATATCATGTTTGAATGGGTAATTGTATTTCATGCTTTATTTATTGATTACTTAGTAAAGAAATTGATATGAGTATTACTTTGATATTGGAAGATGGACTTTAATGCTTAACCCTAAATATGATAGCATTTGTTATGCTCATTCCTAATGGAGTGAGTGCATATCTTTCATAATAGAATAGGAATATATTTATTTACCTTGTTTGACTGATGAGAATTAAAGCTTAATGACCCCTAGTCTAATTTATGTCACCATAGGAATATCATGATTCATTTAGCTAGGGGATTTGCATAAGGCCATCGGAAGAGGCTTATGTATTCATAGAATTCTCGGTTGACCATTTTATTGATTTGTTAGATAGTTAGGAGAGTTAGGAGATTATACGAAACATTAGGGGAGTTGTAATCTTAGCTTGTCATATTTGATACAAATTTTTGCTCACCATTTACTGTTTTAATCATATTGCTTTAAACAAACCATCTTTAATCAACTGTTTGGATAAGATCGAATTGATACAATTTTAGTATTTAAATAGCTTTAGTATTTATTTCCCTGTGGGTTTCGACACTCAACTTATTACTGTATTACTTGTGGACCACGTATACTTGCGCGTGTTTATTTGATCGTTAAATCGACCAACAGCTATTAAAAATTACCGTCATGGTAGGCATCGGAAAGACCCGGTGATGCAAACCGTTAAAAACTACATCCAGTGTACGTATCGAAAGGGCCAATGATGTAAGCCATTGAAAATTACCTTCAGTGAAAACATCGGGAAGGGTCGGTGGTGCAAACCATTGGTGTCAGCTCTAGCATAGACATGAAGAATGTCCAGTGGTATCAGCCATTGAAAACTCTATCCCTAGCCAAAACATCGGGAGTGGCTGATGATGTAAACCTTTGAGTATTATCTTTAGTAAAAACATTGGAAATGGCCGGTGGTGAAAACCGTTGGAATTAACTCCAACAAAAGCATTTAGCATCCATGACGTCATATCATATTGCATAACATTGCATCATTATATATCTTGTAATATTTCAAGTATCTAGTGGTCTTTGTCATGTTCATATCATTGCATTGCATAAACATGACAAAGAGGGGGATCTGTAGACACTCAAAATTTTGCTTTCCTGTTACTAACTATGTAGAAGGGAAAAAAGCGTCTTTTACATCCCGGAGACAACCCTCAGGGAAGACAATATGACAACTTCAACCCCGGAGACAACGTCGAGGGAAAACATCAACTTAATTCAACCTCGGAGACAACCCCTGGAACAGGCCTCAACCCCGGAGACAACCCCGAGGGACAGCCTCAGCCACTTCATCCCCGGAGATAATCCATGGAGGGAAAAGAAGGAATGTTGACAACACAACATAAACAACAAACCTTCAGCTGAGGATAGGCTAACAAAGAACTACCATAGTTATCCCGAGTGCAAACTGCGCAAGACGAATCAACGGACTACCTACGGAGACTTGAAGATGCTATTCTAGTCATGGACCCATCTTCCCAGATTCAAAAAAGGTCAATCCTTAAGTCATTGCATAGCTCTCGGAAAGAGCTTTTCGGAATGGCATGGGACATCTCCATGCGATTCTCGGATTGCAAGATACGGACGTTCCAGTAGACAGCACAGCGATCGAAGGAACAAACCTTGAGGCCACGGGGCCTACCAGGCCTGGCCGCAGGTTTACCTGCGGCTGGACTGGTCTTTAAATATCAGACCCCTAGCTCATTTTAAGGAGAGAGAATTCATTTTCCAAGTTTCTAGAGAGAGAAATTTGAGAGCTAGAGAGAGAAAGGGAACGATTCTTCATCTCAAACTCTATAAATCTCTATTAAAAAAACTTATTTACATATAAACTTTGATAAAATCAATTTTTTTGAAGCTTTCAATTGTTCGTTTGCAGATCTTGCGCTATATTGTAAGATCTTCTCAGATCTGTGCTTATTTACTACTGTAGTATATATATAAAGGCTATATATGTTAGGTTTATAAGAAATCATGATGCAATCAAATTGCAAAAATAGCAGAAGCAAGGTAAAATCAGAGTTTAAAATTTTCTACAAACTAATTACCCGGATCATCCTTTATGCACATTATAAATTTAAAGCGATAAATAAGAAGTTATGGAATCATACCCTTGTAGAACTAAACTTCCACAAGTACGAGTTCAACTCCTTATTCTACGTGATCTCCTTGAATCTCTGGAATTGATTCCTTCCTTTGATCAACATTAGTCACCCAAGTATTTGGCCTCTAGAGGTGATCCACCAAGGAAGAGGAATTGTTCAAGAAGGAGGGTGGTTGGCTAAATCCTAATTTTTCTATTTTCTATAAAAAAGGAGTACTCTCTCCAACAATTTGAATTGTATCATCTGATATCTAGCATAAGACTTCTCTTATATAGATATTAGTCAACACTTATAATCTAATTAGAAATAGGGTTTTATTTAACTAATTAAACTCCTTTAATTAATTAGGCTCCCAACACATTAGGAATAATTAATTAAACTATTTTAATTAATTTATCTCCTAATCTTATTAGGAATACATGAGAGTACTAATATTAAATTAATTCCTAAACTCTTTTAGAAATTAAAATAATAATAATTGTAATAATATTAAAAAGACTCCTCTTATTAATTTATATTTAATATTTCTAAAATATTAAATAATAAATATTAAGCTATTTAATTTATTCTATCATCATAGACTAAATTAATTATACTTAACATATTATTACGATTATGTCATTACATTCTTAAATAATTATTCTTCCTTTTATGGTGTGACACTTTAGATTCTCCATATTAAACCGATTGTGAATAATTCAATTAAGACAATTCTAATCTTATTTAAATAAATACATTAAACTAATAATCTATTTAAATAAATAATATTTATTCTACAATAGAGATAAGCCTCCCTAGCGATCAACAACTTTTCAGATAATATAGATTTTAACATTAATCATAAAAGAACCTTTGAGTTAATAGTTAACATACAATTCAATCATTCCACCATACAATGTCTCAATTAAATATAAGATATGGAATTATTGTCAAGTCTTATTTTATTTAATTATATGTATTTCGATCAGAAAATGCACAACTCCAAATAATACAAATTAGAAACTCCTTTCTAATTTCATTCCACCTTGGCCAATGATTTCTGGGTAGTTATTTATCGAATCACATAAACATATCTCTTTTTTTACTAGAAGCGGTAGATTCTTTATTGATCACTCATTATCTTCATATATAACTTATTACACCCAAGCATACCCTTTGATATACCCTAAAGGTCTTAAGGAATAAGTCAAAGTATAATTCATTATACACAAGATACTATGTGTTAGGTTTGTAAGATTCAGGGATACAATCAAATTGCATAAAATAAGCGGAAGTAGGGTAAATTATAGTTTAAAATTTTACAAACTTTATACCCGTATCATCCTTTATGCACAGTTATTAATTAAAATGAAATAGATGAAAATTAGATTCATACCCTCGTAGAAACTAGCTTCCTCAGGTACGAGTTCAACTCCAATTCTTTTTCGCGTTCAACTTGAATCCACCGGGTTGATTCCTTCCTTTAATCAGCGTTAGTCACCTAAGTGTTTGACCTCTAGAGGTGATCCACCAAGAAAAAATAGGAATTCAAGAAGAAGGGTGTTTGGCTAAACCCTAGTTTTCTTCTCTCTAGAAAAGAAGTGCTCTCCCAACTATTGGAATTAATTGTCTAACCTTGTTCCATAATAAGACATTCTTATTTATAGATGTAGGCAGCCCTCCTAAACAATTTAGGATTAGCGTTTTATATTAATTAATTAAACTCCTTTAATTAGTTAGGTTTCACAATTCTAATGGGAATAATTAAACTCTTTTAATTAATTAGCCTCCTCATCTTATTAGGAATATATATGAGAAAGAGATAGAGAGGGTATCTTATTAATTAATTCCCAAACTCCTTTAGGAATAAAATAATAATAATAATAATAATAATAATAATAATAATAATAATAATAATAATAATAATAATAATAATAATAAGACTTCTCTTATTAATTTATATTTAATATTTCTAAAATATTAAATAATAAATATTAAGTTATTTAATTTATTCTATCACCATAGATTAAATTAAATATACTTAACTTATTATTACGATTATGTCATTTGTTTCTTTAATAAATATTCTTCCTTTTATAGTGTGACCCTTTAGGTTCTCCATATTAAACCGGTTGTGAATAAATCAATTAGAACAAATCTAATCTTATCTAAATAAATAAATTAAACTAATAATTTATTTAAATAAATAACATTTATTCTATAATAAGGATAAGCCTCCTTAGCGATTAACGACTTTCTAGTTAATATAGATTTCAACATTAATCATAAAAGAACCTGTGAGTTAATAGTTACCGTACAATTCAATCCTTCCACCATACAATGTCCCAATTAAATATAAGACATGAAATTACTGTCAAGTCTTATTTTATTTAATTATATGTATTTCGATTCCAAAATGCACAACTCCAAATAATACAAATTAGAAACTCCTTTCTAATTTCATTTCACCTTGGCCAAGGATTCCTGGGTTGTCATTTAACGAATCACATAGGACATACCTCTTATTTTACTAAAAGCCGTAGATTCTTTATTGATCATTATTATCTTCATATATAACTTATTACACCCAAGCATACCTTTTGATATACCCTAAGGGTCTTAAGGAATAAGTCAAAGTATAATTCATTATACACAAGATACTATGATGATCTCAAGTCTGAGGATCACTTGTACTACGATCATATTAGGAATTCCTATTGACAGGCGAGTAAAACTACATTTGGTATTCTTTAGCGAGTCACGTTCAGTGTACTTATTCTACACTAATCACCTACATACTTGCTTTAGTGTCTCTACACATATGATCATGAGATCAATCATTCTCATCCATTGAGCAAGCAACGTATGTACCAATCTATCCGGATTCACTAATTCCCTTTTTAGTAATCTAACGATTGGGAACAATTTTAATTTTTAAGCTATTTAAGAATTTAGATCTCATTAGGATGATCATCATCATGATTCTAAAAGCATTGCTTAAAACTATGAGTTTATCACATATTATAAAAATATCACCATGTAGATAAATTAATGCCTTTAATTAAATAATACTTTTATTAATAAATGAATAAGATTGTTACAAAGTATATGCTTTATCATCAAACATGATTGACTTGTATGTATACTACTTTCACTATGATGATCTCAAGTCTGAGGATCATTTGTACTACTATCACATTAGGAATTCCTATTGACAGGAAAGTAAAACTCCATTAGGTATTCCTTATCGAGTCACGTTCAGTGTACTTATTCTCCAATAAGCACCTACATACTTGCTTTAGTGTCTCCACACAAATGATCATGAGATTAATCATCCTCATCCAATGAGCAAGCAACATATGTTCCAATCTATCCGGATTCACTAATCCCTTTTTTACTGTTCATTTCGTGTAAATAGTTGATATTTATAGTATATTGACTAGATCTATCCTAGATCTGGCTTGATCTAGCATTTAACCGGTCCAAAAGCTTCACAACTTGACCCATTGAGCTAGATAGGCATAGATCTAGGTGGATCTAGATTATTTTCAAGTTTTGTAAATATTAGTGAGACCACGCTATCCTAGATCCATATCTAGAGGAAGTGAGAAGCTTAAATAATCGCGTACAAGGATTTAAGTGATAAATCACTTATTTATTGATGTTAGAAAGTATATATATACTTTATTTAAATATATTCATCATGCATGCTTTTAAATGATGTCATGTGAGCCTAAGAACTACAAGGTCAAAGATTCAATCAATGAATCTAGATCCGGTTCACATGATGGACTTGTTTAAGTTGTATAGTCAGCTTGCAATCCATTGTATATGTAATCTTGGGCCTTAAAATGGTATCCAAATTTAAGGCCCCATAATAGCGAAAATCATGTATGTGGTGCTCGGGCTTACTTCGATGGCTTCCATGCCCATAAGAAGCCCGACCCTTGTAGTTAATATTTTTGATTTAGCTTTCGAAGATGCTTCGCATCTCGATTAAACTCAAATCAAGTCGTTTCTAGAATAAAATTGGAAGTATCAAAGGGCCTCGATTCCTATTTGGCGAAAGGGTTTGAAAACCAGCTTTCAAAATATCACTTTCATATGATTTATCTGAAAAAATGAACTTTTATGTAAATCAAACCCTTTGTACATAGGTCTAAAGAGGTACAACACTACTTTCAAAAAAAAACTTTTAAGCACCTTTTTTTGAAGCTTTGCACACACACACACACACACAAACGCACACACACTTCATGCATAGGGAAAAAAATTGTGGTAATCGTGTTACACGGTAGTCGGGGGGTGCCTAACACCTTCCCCTCGCTTAAGCAAGCCCCCGAACTCTACGAATCTCGGGTTCCAGACCAATTAAATGGAGTCACATATTGGGCCATCTTGCAAAACTTTTTAAAATTCGGAAGAGTTGGAACATCCTTTTGAACTCATACCAATTGGCAACTCTGTCTAATTCGGCCTAATCTCATAAAAATCAATCTTTTCCAAATCGTCGACATTTCTGTTGGTCCTTTCCTAAAACTCACCCTTTTAAATAAATTAATCAACCTAGCGAAAGATATAAAGGGTAAGAAACAGATTAGGAATCAAATTTCTCGACTTCGACAGAATCACATAACATACATTCATCGCGTCTCACCGTATGCAAATGATGACATTGTGCAAGACACTAATATAAATCGCTTGGAAAATTAAAACATTCATTACACACATAGATCATTCACAGCATATGCAAATGCAGAATGAAAATCAACAAGATTAAACGCGGCTTAAGCCCTCTATATTCCCAGCAGAGTCGCCACCTGTCGACGCCGGGAAAAAGTTTAAAGCCTTTCTTCCTAAAGAGAGAATGGAATTGCATTTTCGCTCTTTTCTACCTTTCTGTATTTTTTGTGACGCCCACAAATTTGGGTACTTGAAACCCAAACTTGGTGCTACACGATACCATTTCTTTGAGCGGAATAATATAATTTATAAACTTAATATACATATCAGAGTTGTCTAATCCCAAGTACCTGACCTTTAAAGTATTTTATTACATGATAGATAATAAAAATTATCATCTTAATAAAGTCTAACTATTACACAAGATACCATAAAACTTATTTCTTCAGCTTTCCTTTCCCTTTGTTTTTGCCAGAGCCTTCTGGTTGATCACGCTTAGCTGAAAATATTTAATTTAAAGCAAGGATGAGCATTCAATTGCTAGCAAGTAATAGCAGATAATAAACATCAGCTGAAAGAAATAAATATTTTCTTTAAGGTATACTTCTACAACGAATCAATAGTTGTGAAGTCATTTGAAACAATTCTTATCAACATATCAAACCGTTTACATTTTTGAAACGACGTACTGACTATAAATGCTGAGTGGCCAATAGACCTTGAACTTTCATTGTTTTTTTTCCTTTTCGAAAAGGTTTAAACAGAAATTCATCTGCAAACAGCTCAGGTCATACGGACATGTATGGTGATCAGCCCCGTTATGTCCTGCATTGATCAATACTATCTGTTTGAACGATAATTACGTTCACTCTGTTCGCTTTGGGCAGAAAATATTTTTCCCCATTACGGGTTGTTCATACTCAGTCTGGAGTCCTAACTAAACAATTCAGTTGGATGATTTTATCATAACCATTAATATTAAACAATAAATTTCAAACTATGTCTAGCCGAGTCAAATAACTTAGACAGTCTTTAAACCATAAATACATACCGAAGTTTCATAGTATGTAACAGGATTTTCCATATCAAAGAATTTCAAGTTCAAGAGTTCTTGCATGAATACAACAGTTCATACAAGTGAGGACACTTATATAATAAAAGATAACAATGAGATATTAATAAACAATAAACGAATTGAATAAAATTCCACAATATAAGAATAATTTCATAAACGAATCATGGATATCATTACCGATATGAATAATTGACAATAATTATTCATGAACATGTTTTATATTTGATAACTTATATTGAGTTAGAAACTAGCATAATATATATCTGTCTGCACGAAATAAAAGTAGTGCAGAAGGTTTAGATACTTGCTTTGATCGCTGTTTACTGCTACGTAGTATAGCTTAAGCTTTTATCTTTAATACGAAGTCCTATCATCAATAGAATTATTCTTTTAATTAGAATAATACAACTTAACACATAATACTGCTTATTTGCAGTCATTATACAGCTTAAACATGTTATCACATATTCATATCAGTCATTAAAACACATAAGAACGTATACCTAGTCAAACTATGTCAATTTGGTTTGAGTTCGGTATCGCTTCATCATCCCGATTGCATTATCGGATAATTAACGAATTTATTACCAATAAAACTTTGTTCAAGAACTTAAACATTATATTAGATAATTTAATTATCATTTATATATTTTTCCAAACATTAAAATCATTTATGATGATTTTTCAAACACTTATATCATTTTAAATGATTTAATTGCTAAATAATTTCATTATCATTAATATTTAAATAATTTTAAATATTAATGAAATTCATGTTAATACATTAAAAGTTATTTATAATAACCTAAAAATATTTTTAAAATCTTAATATTACCTTTAAATAATTTTTAAGATATTAAAATCATTTTTAAATAATTACCATTAATATTTAAAAATTAATGTTATTCATATCAAAATATTAAAAGTTATTTATTATAACTTAAAATATTTTCAAAATATTTATTTCACCTTTAAATGATTTATAAAATATTAAAATTAGTTTTTAATAATTTATTTAATATAATTATTAAATAAATTTATTATCATTAATATTAAAATATTAATGAAATTCTTATCAAAATATTAAAACTTATTTATTATAACTTAAAATACTTTTTAAAACTTTAATATCATTTTTTAAATGATTTTTAAAATATTAAAACCATTTTTAACTAATTTATTTAATATAATTATTAAATAAATTAAATATCATTAATATTTAAATAAATTAAAATATTAATAAAATTTATGTCAAAATATTAAAAGTTAATTTTTATAACTTAAAATAATTTTTAAAACTTTATTATGAATTTTTAATAATTATTTTCTATTTATTTGAATTAAATTAATTAATTTTTCATTTAAATCATCGCTAAAAGCCTATCGCAACGAAAACTGTCGCTGTAGCTGTTCTTGAGCCCTTAAGAACATTCAAAGTCAGTGCTTAGGTGCCTAGTTTGACCGCCAGTAATTTCTTGTTCATGATGTTTTTGGGCATGAGGATGTCTCAACTATGTAGTATTGATGTAATATTACATGTACTAACTAATATCAGAGTCAAACTACAATATATCATGAAGATATAAGAGCTCAAACTATCTGTTAGACCTGTTCTTGAGTTTCTGGGGGTTACGCAGAAACTCAACAGTGGTGAGGGTCCATTTTGGAGCCTCAATAACTTGGATTCTGGGCTATATTTGTGTGTTAAAGTGCTACACTTGTGTAGCATGTATGTCAAGGTACAAAAGTAATACACATATGTAGCTTAACAGCATCACAGAAGCAAGATCTGTCTTGGTCAAAGTACCTGCCGGAACTTGCTCTTGAAGATTTCTGGAATTTGCAGAAATCACTCTAGCTAGTTGGTTAACCCAGTTTTGACAATTAATAACTTTGATTCTGATTATGATCTAGGTGTTATAGTGTTGTTGCTCCGTTTCGGTGTTAACAAAATAGATACAAACGCGTGCAAGTATACACGGTCAACAAGTAATATATGTGATAAGTAAAGATCGTTCACACGGAGAAAAGCAATTATGTTTAAACTATCATGCAACAATTCTGTAGCTATTTTCGGCTGCTCAAACGAGTAAATAAGGTGTGAAGTAATTACTAGAATGATTGTAAACTAAAATTCACTATTTAATAGACGATTGATTCAAATTGGAGAGATGGGATCCTAACTTCACCTATTGCATCATCCAGATTACGCACCTCATGTTAAGCATAATTAATTAATTAGGATTACTAGTCGAGAGCACGAATGTGAGAAATGATCAACTGGTCCAGGTCAGTCTCGAAATGCTCCTACTCCACCCAATTTACATGGCCAGCCAGGACTGAAGGCACACTAAACACCTCACGGATCGTCGCTGGACAATAATTGACGTTTACGCCCCGAACGAAAGTGAAGCCACTCTGTGTCTCCTTGCCATTAGCATAGAATTCACGAACAATGCCCAACGGGACAGGCGGCAGGGTTGCACAAACTCCAAGCCAATTCATCTCTCTGATCATGGCAGTCATTTGGCCATCTTCCTTAGTAGGTTTCAGCCCTCGCTCCTTAACAACAGACTTGTTCACAATCCGATAATACTCAAGTTAGGCCTCAAGGCTGATGAACCTAGTCAAATCTACAGTGTCCTCGCCCTGACTACTCTTAGCGGGCGATCCGGGAGTGGCAGAACGTGCTCTTTTTGGACCCAATATAATCTGCAGAAATTTGGCCTTGTAAATCCTAATTGATGACTGCTAAAGAACAACCCCCAAACTAATCCTCTGAATTCTGCAACGTGATTGCACAAACCCTAATTTTTTTGCACATAATTCCTCCAAATCATAGCCTCTGAAATTTTTATATCTCCAAACCCTAATTTCTGAAGTAATTTGGATTAATGGTATGATGTGAAGGCTAGGGTTAAAAATTTATATAAGGAATCATGAGAATGATGGTATGAGATGAGATGTGAGGATCGGGCTGGTATATAGAATCAGAAAGAGAGATTGTATAAGATTAGGACTAGGTTTGTGAGAGAGAATTGAAATAGGATTAGTAGGGTTAAGGGATATGTTCTGAGAGAGAATGTGTATGGGGTTTTGAGAGGAAGGCTCGATCATATAGGAATAGGATATAAAAGCTTTGGTTGAATACTTTAAAAAAAATTAACCGGCAGGAATTTTAGATCGGGCGCGGCCGCGCTGAGTTTGACCTTCATGATGGCGCGGGCGCACGATTACCCGGATCTGTTCTCTGGCTCTGCATATTGGCGCGGCCGCTCTAAGTTTAGCCTTGATGATTGCGCGGCCGCACTGCCCTGATCCCAGCCAAAAATTTTCATTTCTACAGCATATAATGAATATTAAGCAACAATTTGAATAACATTCTTTTCCTGAAACATATGAACGCAAACAAATGAGATATAAAAGAATCTGAAACCCAAAATTGGACTATGTATCTATGCATCATGCTATATTGGAATATGTCTATACGATATGCACATGTATTCATCGCAAAATTTTCACAATTGTCATGATTTTCAGAAAACCAACATTCAATACTATATGTATCATGAAAATCATATGTAAACTGATCCTATACCTGCTATTGAACGATGTAAGATGTATGTACGTTGGAATCCTCAAAAATGCTATATGTGTGATGCATATATACGTGAATCCTCAAAAATACTATATGAGTGTATATACAATATGCTCACAACTTCAAAAGTATATTCAATAAACACCTAACTTCAAAAATATATGCAATCATCTCCTAAAACCAAACTGTTCAAAAAATTTCAAACTTTTCGCAATGCTTAGAATTAAACAGGGGGAGAATGAAGATATGTAACAAGAATTATATATGAGGGAGAAGAGAGATGATGGGGTGCCTCCCATCTAGCGCTTGTTTACAGTCCATTAGCTCGACTCTGTCTGAAATGGTTATGTGGTAGAAAGAATCGAGGTGACCTTCTCTCGATTGACCTCGCCGCCATAATAGTGCTTCAACCTCTATCCATTCACTTTGAAAGGCTTGTCCGGGTATTGATCAAAAATCTCCACTGCACCATGCGAAAACACTAGTTTTTACCGTGAAAGGGCTCGACCACCGCTATTTGAGCTTTCCAGGAAAGAGTCTGAGACGAGAGTTATACAGCAACACTGCTTGCCCCGGTTCAATGTCCTTTCCATGATCTTCCGGTCGTGCCACCTTTTTACCTTTTCTTTATACAGCTTGGAGTTTTCATAGGCTTGCAATCTGAATTCGTCTAACTCATTTAGTTGGAGAAGCCTCTTCTCCCCTACAGCCTTCAAGTCAAAATTCAGCTTCTTTATGGCCCAGTAGGCCTTGTGTTCAAGTTCCATGGGAAGGTGACAGGCCTTCCCATACACTAGCTGATATGGTGACATACCCAGTGGTGTCTTGTAGGCAATCCTATATGCCCACACTGCATCGTCAAGCTTGAGGGACCAATCCTTCCTCATGGGATTCACAATTTTCTCTAATATTCGTTTCACCTCACGATTAGACACCTCAGCTTGGCCGTTTATTTGGGGACGGTACGCTGTAGCAACATGGTGATTCACCCCATACTTGGTCAATAGAGCAGTAAACTGACGATTGCAGAAGTGGGTTCCTTCATCACTTATTATAGCTTTAGGGGTCCCAAAGTGTGTGAATATACTCTTCTGAAGAAAACGCAAGACCACCCTAGCATCATTAGTCGGTAAGGCTGCTACTTCTACCCACTTAGACACGTAATCCACTGCCAACAAGATATATATATTTCCACATGACGAAATAAAAGGCCCCATGAAGTCTATCCCCCAGACGTCAAAGATCTCTAGGATTCTGATATTCATTAGCCGACATGGTCTCAATTAAGTCATAAGCTGTCTCATAGCTCTTAACCCATAGAGCTCCTCCTGATGCGGCATCAATAATCGGCCTTGACTGCCATCCCAAACCATTATAGAATGAGCTGATTACCATCTAGTCTTGCATTCGTGATGCGGGCATTTCCTTAGCATCTCTTTGTATCGGTCCCATGCCTCATATAAAGATTCCCCCTGTTGTTGTGCAAATTGAGACAGGGCACTCCTCATCTAAGCAGTCTTATCCATGGGAAAGAATTTGGCGAGAAACTTCTGTGCTAAGTCCTCCCACGTAGTGATTGAGCCTGAGGGTAGTGAATGCAACCAACTCTTCGCTTTATCCCTCAAGGTGAATTGAAACAGTTGAAGCTTTACCGCATCATCCGTCACATTGTTGTATTTGAATGTGTCACATATTTCAATAAAACTCAGGATATGCTCATTAGGATCTTCTGTAGCTGCACCCCCAAATTGGACTGTGTTCTGAACCATCTGAATTGTCCCTGGTTTGATTTCAAAAGTGTTTGCAGCTATCGCTGGCCTGACTATACTGTATTGTAAATCATTGATCTTTGGCATTGAGTACTCCCTCAACGCTCTATTTTCGGCTCTCTGATCCTCGGCTGCCATTTGTACCGGCTGTTCAGGGTCTTCTTGTGTGTTAGTAGTTCTTGTGTTCGCTCTCCAAGCTCTAACATTGATGTTTTCTTGTAGAGGCACCAACGCAGAATTTGTGGATCGAGTGTGCATATACTAACCACAAGTACCTGAAACACAAATAAAAATAAAATAGAAATGAGATAAGAAGTGAATTGTTCAAGTCAAACAAATCTAACAAAAATTGATGACAATAGTAATAAAATAACAACTTATCCCCGGCAACGGCGCCAAAAACTTGTTGCTCCATTTCGGTGTTAACAAAACAGATACAAACGCGTGCAAATATACACGGTCAACAAGTAATATATGTGATAAGTAAATATCATTCCCACGGAGAAAAGCAATTATGTTTAAACTATCATGCAACAATTCTGTAGCTATTTTCTACTGCTCAAACGAGTAAATAAGGTGTGAAGTAATGACTAGAATGATTGTAAACTAAAATTCACTATTTAATAGACGATTGATTCAAATTGGAGAGATGGGATCCTAACTTCACCTATTGCATCATCCAGATTACGCACCTCATGTTAAGAATAATTAATTAATTAGGATTGCTAGTCGAGAGCACGAATGTGAGAAATGGCTATTTTTCAATATACCAAGTCCATATCATATGAAATCCGCTAAAGAGATAGAATTCACATGAACATCAATAAAACCTAAATCACTATATGTCTATGTGACTTACAAGCAATATCGATTTAAGTGCAAGCTCTCAATTGGCTACCTATGGTAAACCGGTATATGTCTATCCAAATCACGAATCACACAATTCATCGCATGCAAATTTCATGAACATATGCTAGCATGGCAAAATCTGAGTTTATACTTCCTCTTTTAATTCCATATAAACTATTAAGGTAGATGATGATCAAGCATCTAATCACTACACACAACCATGCTAGGCAATCCATATATAATCAATCATACATATCAATGAGGCATACAATTCTAAACTAAGCAATAAGATTCATTAGAATCCCATAATGGTGGTTAGTTCATCTCTGAACCAATAACCATTATGGGATTTGATCTAAACATTGGAAGCAAATATGAAAGTAAAGAGATTAAGAGAGATGGAATTGCAAATCTGATGATCCTCCTTTCAAATGAAGCCTTTAAGCTCAGTTCCAGATTACAATCAAACCCAAAATGAAACCCTAACAATTAAAATCTACTTAGAACTAGATGAGAGAAGAAGTGAAGCTCCCCATCCTCTCTAGCTCTCTAAACCCTAGAATAGGAAAATAAAACTGAAATATGAAAACTGAATCTCCCGTTCTTTGCAAATTACACCCATATATGGAATACAGCAAATAAATTAATGAAAAGTCCACTATCTGCAGATTTTTGACTGGAGCGGCCGCGCAGCCCTGAATGCAATTTGGGAGAAATTCGGTCCTAGTTTCCTTCTGGCGCGGACAGGCCAGGTTTACTCTTCAAAGCGGCGCGACTGCGCGGCTAGCTTGTTCTGCAGAATTCTGCTGGTGCATTTGCTGATTCACTTTGTTGCTGCCTTAGTCTTGCTTCTTTCTCATTTGCTGCTTTGTTCAGATGCCATATCCATGCCCCCATGATGTGCCTCATCTTCATCTCACCACTTGCTTGCCATCTTTAGTTCACCTCTAGCCTTCCATCTTGCCATGCCAAACTCATGCCATTTCTAAGCCAATTGTCTCCTTTAGTTCACCTTATAGCTTCCTTCATGCAATCCTACAAAACAAAGATAAAAAAAACATAAAAAGACACTAAAACACTTGAGTTTAAGCCATAATTCTAGCAAGTAGATAGCCAATAAGTAGGTATAAAACCTACTTATCAAGTGTCATGGTTCTATAGTCCACATGTCAGAGTATATCAATGATGCACTTAGACAAACTAAAAATATGTCAGATGCAACATCTAAGCCCTAAATAAACTGTCAGACCGTTTCTGGAAAATCTGGGTTTTCCAGATTCCAGTTTTCGTGAACGGTCAACCATGTTTGACCATGAATAACTTTCTATCTAGACATACTATGATCGTGATTCCACTTGTAGTTTACTAACCACATAACATACTACACATATCAAGCTTTAAACACAACAAATCATTAACAATGTGAGATTTATAGGCCCCGACTGTCAGACACAATTTTAGGGTTCTTGACAGTTTTCTTAAATCATCAATTTCGTGATCTAGATATTATGGATCCATAATATAACAACCCAGATCACTTATTAACATAACATACAACATATTTAAACACAAAAACATAAATTTTACCTAATCATACAAGATCTAGCTTAGGGTTAGGGTTTTATACCTTCTTGAGAAATTTTTGATTTCCACTTTTTTATTCGGATCTTGGCTTGCTATGGGGTGTTTTGGCTTAGCTTGTGTCTGAGTTTGAGAGAAAATTTTGTGGCTTAGGAGAGAGAGAGAGAGAGAGTCTTTAGCTTGGGTTAGAGAATGAAATGAGGTATTTCTTCTCTTTTTCTTTCTTTAATTCTTATCCATTTGATTCAATGAATCAAGGCTTGCTAGCTATCCAATTTCGGCTGATTAGAGAATATTTGAGCATGTGGGACTATCATGGCCTTGATGAGTCATGGATTTTCTAAAGATTTACAAGCTATTCAATTAAAATAACACAAAAGGTTATTTTAATAAATTAACAAATAATTTTAAGGGTATTCTTGTCATCCCACACATTTCTAGGGTTTACCCCTTAGGTTTTAACCCTTAGAGTTTGTCAAATAATTCTATAGTTTAAAATTTTAAGTTTAAAGTTTAATAAAAATTTAATTAGAATGTCCTAATTTAATATTAGGGTTTTCAAATAATAGTTAGGGTTTTCTATTTGAAAATTAGGGTTTTCTAATTACATTACATTGATCATAGATCACATAATATACATACTTACATTCAAATATAAATATAATCAATACTTATATTTAATATTCAGATTTCCTTAAAAAAATAAATTCTTATTATTCATAATACAAACATACATCCATTGAAATACAATTATAACAATAATTGTATTAATCATTAAAATCCATAATCATGGATCAAATTAGGATTTTGATCTATAATCACACTTTACATCATATACTGTAACGTCCCCAAATTTGGGTCTCAAATACCCGGATTCGGTCATCACGATCCAATACAAACATTCACCTCTAAACAATATACAATAACTAAATGCGGAAAGAAATAAACGTATGTCGTTCATTTAAAACGTGTTACTAGTCCCAAGATTCAAAAACCTTAATACAACCATACAATCATACCCTAGAATAACCATTAGGGTTCAAATTACATAGACAGTAATTAAACTAAGCATAAAACAAAGTCAGCTACTTGAAGTCTATTACTTCATCTTTTCTTTACCCTTGTCCTTCCCCGAAGTCTCAAGTTTAACTGCAATAAAAGTTATGATATAGTAAGGGTGTGCAACTAGTTTGCTCAACAAGTTTAAATATAGTAATAAAGGATATATCATGATTAATGGAATATATACAAAGAGGAATTCAACAATATGAATAACGGAAGCAAGGAGAATATTTGCTTTTAGAATAATTGATAGACGAGTAGACTTTGAACTATAAACTTCCAATGGAATCAATAGTTGATTGACCCTTTGGTTACTGGCTACAGAATATGTACTTGAGGGGATCAGCCTCGCGTACGCCATGTATATGTATAACATTCAACTTTGCTGTTTGTACCTTATATTAGTTACGTGGGGTACTCCCCTATAATATAAGGGGTGTTCTCTTCAGTCTAAGAATTCCTACCATCAATTGGCCTGGATAGCTTTTATAAAACTTTTATGCAATTGGCTGACCGAACAAGGGTTCAGACTCTATCTGAAGCAGTTCATAAATTATAGAACTTTTAAATAATGTACAAGTCCAAGACTGTACGAACTCAAGTGCACCAAGTGCGAGTATCGATAAAATTGATGTGAAATAATTGTAAAGTAATTCAACCACCTAAAGCATACTTGGAAATAAGGTCCAAGCGTAAATAAATAACTTGTAACACAATAATAACCTGCTCAATACAATATGAGAAGGATAGGAAACTTGCATAATAAACAGTGTAAGTCAGGGAACTTGCCTTATGCGTAATCTATCAACGTAAAGCTTATCAAGACTTTCGAATCCTATTATATTATAGTTACGTATATAGGATACCCATTAGTCATATAGTTTAACATCATATCATATCAATCAACGCATAAGTTAGGTCTTAAATCTTATTACACTGTCATACCATACATAGTATTATACTAATTTAAAATTCTCGATTGATATAACTTTCATTGTCTTTTATCTATAGAATTCCTCTTTCTAAGTTAAACATCTTCATATAACATTCCAATCACATAAGACCACAACCAATACTAAACATACCATATTTAGCAAGTTATAGCATCATTATATGTTAATTGTAAAAATCAGATTCAAGCAAACTGTCCAGACCTGAAAGTAGCATGGCGCAGATGCGCCCTGGTTAAGCCTAGGGACGGCGCAGCTGCGCTGTCCTCTGACCAGACCAGGATTGAGCTTTTGCTTTGCTGTTTCAGACCAAATCATCAACACAAAATACCACATAATATATATACATGTTAAAGGTCCTTTCATGCTAGTCAAGTCTATCTAAGTCCAACCTTTCATGTTATGGTTTTAGATTAACGCCTTTAATGACTTATAGTCTTACAAGGTCATGCAATCATATACGTTACTATGTTCTTCGTGTAAGCATGCGAGATAGTCAAAATCAGTCGACAATCATGCTTTCATGTGTTCATATCATTTACGCATGGCTAACATCATTCATTACTTTAATTTATGTCTTATTCATGCTTAACTAGCTTTTATGGTATCTAACATAGTATGTGTACATGTAGGCCATCTTAGTGATGTTAAAGACATTATCATGTACGTCAAAATATCCGAATGCCATGACATCATGTTCATGCAACTTTCGTTTTCCAAAACTTTTATGTTTAACCTTTGAAATTATTTTAAACTTAAATTATATATGCTAGTGTAAATTTGACACCTTAGACTCACATTGCATGCATTTCTAAACCATATATCATGCTCAAAAGTTAGAATGTGAACATAGTTTGTACAAGTCAAAGTTCACTTTAAAACTATAAGTTCTTTTATAAAACTCATACTTTCTTTCAATAGTGTATACTATCATAGTTATGGACATGCATGTTATATAAAGAGCATATATACACCTGTTAACACATTCCTCATGCTTGTCTAATTAGTACCAACATGCTAGCACATAACAGATTTCAGCAAAATCAGGAAAACTAACACAGGGGCCTGGTGTAGCTGCGCTGTGCCCTAGTACAAAACTGGCACAGCTGCACCGGGTCTCGTCCAGCAATAGTGCAGTTCCTGCTTCGGCAGTTTACAAACCCAAATCAAGATTTCTCAACAATTTCGATTCTAGACAAGCCATATTGCATTCCTAACTTGCATATAAGTTTATATAACAACTAACAGTCATTCTCCAATCCAATTAATCATGAATTTAAGCATAATTAGAAAGTTAACAAATCCAAGAATGAAGAACAAGAAAGGGGAAATATACCTCTGCAAATATTGAATTGAGCTTGCTGCTAAATCAAACTTCCCTCAACTGATTTCTCCCTCTCTATATATCTTAGTGAACTCACACTTGCTCTCACTTTTATTCTTAGGAAAATTCTCAGCAAAGGAAATGAGAAGGAGGGAAGCTACATTTATAAGCAATTGGTTACACAGACATTGCAATTCTACTTCAATTTAAACCAAAGGAATGTAGGATTGTATGATGGTTAAGGAGGAGTTGGTGAACTCCATCATGATGCCCACTCCCCTTATAATCATTAGCTATAATGCTGATTTTGAGAAGGAATAGAGTAGTATAGGCTTTTTGCTCATACACGTGAGAAGAAATGAGGGGTGACTCTCATTATGGGACAATGCTTGTAATACCCGAGAAATTTTGAATATTATTAAATGAATATATTAATGGAAATGAATATTTATCTGAATATAAATATTTATGTGTTATGAGAGGAGTTAATTCGAATGAATTCAAATTGAAATTATAATAATTAAGAAGAATGTGGAGTTTATGATAAGCTCGTTAAATGCCTTGTGTGGCACGGGAATAGAAACGTTGATGAGTTAATTAATGAAAGAATTACTACGTGAACAATTAATCAAATATTAATGGTTATTTAATTATTATAGAATACTAATGGTGATAGTATGACGATTCATTATTATTACAAGTGATAGTAAGCAAATTATTTTTATTTAATTGTTGAGGAATGCGATAATTAATCGTATAATAATAAGTAAATTGGTTATAAATATAATCAGAATTGTATTTATTAAATGGATAAGGAATGAGATAAATTGTCATATAATATTAATTATTGTTATGGGCGATATACTATTATCAAGTAATTATTTGATAATATGTTGATTAATGAGTAAATAATTTATAAATATAATAAGATTTATATTTATATAATGTGATAATAAAATCATATAAATGTTAATATTGTTATGAAGATTAATAAAACAAACAAGTAGATTATTAATATGATTATAATTGCTTGAGTAATTGTTATGTGCAAACATGCGATAATTAAAAGTATAACATATAGTAGTTACACATGTTATAAAAAGTGTAGTGCAACACTTAAGTGTGACCATACAATTATACATAAACTATACAGTAAAGTTATTGAGTTATGAAAGCTACATGAATAATGCCTTTGTGACAATGAGTGTGTGGACATTAAATTAATACCTCATGAATATATTATAAACAATTATTATTTAATAAATACTTCAATAATTTAATTGAATAATAGAATTGGGATAGTATAATGTGATAATATCTAATTAAAGTACATTAGGCGTTAACAAAATGTACATGGATTATATATGGATGGGTGTAACCCAACTTGCTATATTGTAATATTGCTTCTTCATTTAAAACCATATTGTGAGACTAATGGAATTTATAGCCTAAGGGTATATATTATGTAATGTGTATAAGTGTGATAAACTAAGTATGTTTATATGCATGTTGTTGAGCTTTGTATTTGTTGTCCCAAAATAATAGTCATTTCTCTTCCTCATGTGAAATACTCCAAGGCTATCCTATTCCCTACATCCTCAAACTCAGCAACATAGATGGGATCATTGCAAGAGGAGTAGCCTCAATAGTGTAAACCAACCACTAATTACCAACTTCCTTATAACTACCATGCAATTCATTCTTCCTTTGGTTCAATTTGATGGATTATTTCATTGACTGTATACTCATTCTTCTATAAATATAGCCTCTTCTCCTTCTAATTTGATTTGCTGAGATTTTCTAAGAGTTAAATTGAGAGAATATAAGCATTCTAAGAGTTGGGAATTCACATAGCAACATGTTCAGTTCACAGTTAGCAAGAGGTATAACACCTCTTGTTCTTCATTTTTCTGTTTCTACAATTTCTGAGATTTCTTATATTCTTAATTTTGTGGAATTAGATGACAATTGAAATGAGAAATACTTGTTTAGTTGTTGTATTAGCTTACTAGCATGATAGAACTATAATGTAGCTTGGTTGTAATTTTTGGTAATTGGCCTAAGCACTACCGAAGCAGGCAACCCTCTGGTGCGAACCAGACACGGCGCAGCTGGGCTGCGCCGGTCTCTGGAATCAGTTTGTTATTTTCTACAGGAACCTGTCATGTGTAATTTGTTATTATGACTTGAACAAAGCATGAAAACATGGGTAACAGGTATAAGCAAGTATATTGACATAGCATGAGTATGTTTGACCATGATGATATACATTCTTGATGAAAAAGCTTATATCTTAAAAACGAACTTAAAGTCTTATAAACAAACTTTGACATGTTATATCCATATTGATGTTCTGACCTTGCAAGCATGTTAGTATGACTTAGAAATGCACGAAAGACATGTTGACTTATAAATATAGGTTCCATAATGTAATATGAGTATGTGGACCTCGCTAGTGAACATTTCTAACGAAAGTGTAAGTTTTGAAAATGAACTTTGACATGTAGGTATTATATATGCATTCTGATTTTGCGAGCATGTTTATATAGCCTAGAAATGCATGACGGACATGTTAACATATGTATATATATAGCATGAACATGTTAGGCCTTATTAGTGAACTTTACTAATGAAAGTATAAGTTTTGAACGTGCACCTTGACACGTTACATTGAGATTTGGATTCTGATATTTATGGACATGTTTAATAGTACTCTTAGACTCACTAATGTATCATACATGTATGCCTACCATGTTCGATGTCATGAAATCAAGTTAAGCATAAATAAAGCATGTTTTCAAACAAATGACGACACTAGTTACGCATTTAAGATGTAGAAACATGTGAGCATGCTTATTGATAGATTATATAATCGTTTCACATATTTACACGGCAAGCACGATAACTTATGTGATATCATGACATAATATGGCCGTAAATTTATTTGAGAGTTAATCTTAGAATCATTTCGTGAGGGGTTGAATTTAGAACGATTATGAAAGCATGAAAGGACCCTTTAACATGTATATATGTTATGTGATATCGTAAGTTGATACTTGAATCCGATTCTTGACAATTAACTTATAGCAATGCTATAACTTACTAAATAAAATATGTTTGGTATTGATTATGGTCGTATGTGATAATAATGATATGAGAATATGTTTAACTCAAAAAGAGGAACGTTAAGGATAAAAGATAATAAAAGTTATATTAGTCGAGACTTGTGAATTTGTATGATACTATACATGGTATGACTGTATAGTAAGGTTAAACACTTAACTTATATGTGGATTGTATAAATAAGAAAAAGTATGATGTTAAACTATAAGACTAATGGATATCATATATATATATATATATATACGTAATTATATTACGATAGGAATTTGAAAGTGTTGATTAATTTACGTGGATAGACTACGCATAAGGCAAGTTCTCTAACTTACACTCTTTTACGGTGCAAGTATCCTAAACCCTTGCATTACTTTATTCAACGGATATTGTAAGCAAGTACTTGAACTCTATTCTTATTGAATACGTATTAAGTTATTGTTGTGCAAGTGGGTTATTCAAATTATGACTTATTGCATCATAGTTACGATAAAGTCGATTATATTCTTCGAACTTTAATGTCAAGTATTGAACTTATAAAGAGTGTTCTATGCCATTTGATTCGGCTAGACTTATATCATGATTAAAAAGCTATCCAAACTAATTGATTGGTGCAGAGTCTTATATTGAGTGAGATGAACAACCCTCTTTGAAGGGAAAATATAAATTATCGGGAGACCGACGTGCGCACATGAGTATGATTAAATGTTATGCATAACGTAGGGTACTTTAGGCTGATCACCTATTGTACTTGCTTTTGTTGGATTATCAATATATTACTGTTAATTCTAGTAGAAGTTCATAGTCCTTAGAGACTGCTCAGTATTCAATTATCTTGAAATCTTAAATTGATTTAGTATTGAATCATATTGATATTATTCTGTCCTTAGAAACTGTTATTGAGAGTTGTTGATATTTCTTGCTATCCTTGAACTATCATATCTTGCTATACCCTTTTGAGATTTAAGAACTGTATAACTCACCCTTATTGCTATATTACTTGCTGAGCAAACTTGTTGCTCATTCTTGCTTTTCTTGAAAATATTTTCAGTTAAGGCATAGTAGGGTGGACCTTCGGGAGTCGATAAGGGCAAGGGCAAGGCTACCGACTAGGTAGCCCCTTTTATGATCTAAGTATTATGATGTTGTATTAAGTCTATTAAGATGATATATTAAGACTGATTCAGAACCATGTTTAAGCTTAAGTAGGTTATGTATTAAGTCTTTATTTGATATTATTATGTAATCTATTAAGTACTACAAGTTGAGAGACTTGGGGGAATAATTATAATAAATCATTGTATATTATTCTATATTAGATCTTCCGCTGTGAATGTATGTTTTAGATATTATTATTGTATTATTATTAGAACGTGACGAACCGAATTCGAGAGACCAGTGGCGGTCCGACATGAATACAACACACTAATGTTATATATATACATATAATATATACTTGGGTTATATATTCAATTGGTGTCACAATGTAGTTCCAATAAGCAATTAATATTACCATGTAGTAAATTTAATTGCACATATATAATTCATATATATTTCGTTAACACCGAGTATAATTCAGTTGGGTATTATCATAATACATTATCCCAACCCTATTATAGTATACATTAACTCCCCATTTCGTGATTAAATAAAGGGTTGAATTGGTTAATTAAATAAATGATCTAGTCTGTTAGTATAAATTTACCAAATAGACTATTAACTATTTATATTAATATGGCTCACATTTATTAATTAATCTACACAACTAAATCCTTTCACTATATTCAGGAAAATTGAATATTTAATTTCTAACCATCATATTAATTCTTCTGATATAAAAACTTTAAGGCTAGTCCACTAATTTAAATAAACCATTAGTGACTCCCTTTAAATTATTCCTAGCAATTATTCGCATAGGTACAAACTCACATAACCACATAACCCCACAAGGTTTAAATAAACATATAAAACTAACTTATTAAAAATTAAATCCTATATTTAATTAATAATGGAGTTTAAAAATTCTCGGTCATTACATCCTCCCCCCTTATAAAAATTTCATCCTCGGAATTATAAAATAAGGTTACTCAAATAAAAATGAATAATTCAGTTTCATCTTCTCTTTGAGTTCCCACGTAGCTTCCTCGACTACGTGATTCCTCTAGAGAGCCCTAGATGGAATGGATGATCTTATTCCTCAGCTTCTGTTCCTTCTTATCGAGTATCTAGACAGGAACTTCCTTGTACGATAAGTTCTTCTCGACTTGGATCGGTTCATAGGAGATAACGTGCTTGTAGTCTGTTTTATACGGCCGCAACACTAACACATGAAACACGTTGTGAATGTGCTCAAGTTCAGGAGGTAATGCTACCTCCTATGCCACTTCACCGACTCGCCTCAGAACCTCGAACGGTCCTATGAACCTAAGGCTTAACTTGCCCTTCTTACCAAAATGAATCTTCCCTTTCCAGGGAGATGCCTTCAGAAACACAAAACTACCCACGATAAAGTTTCGCTTTTGATGATGTAGATCAGCGTACTTCTTCTGATGGTCTTGGGCTGCTACCAGTCGATTCCTGATCAACTTCACTGTATCTACCGTCTGTTGCACCATTTCAGGTACGAGCAGTCTTTGTTCTCCAACCTCGTCCCAACACATCAGTGTTCATCATTTTCTTCCATATAACGCTTCATACGGTGGCATTTCAATACTAGTGTGATAACTATCGTTGTAAGCAAACTCTACCAGTGGCAAATGGTCATCCCAGCTACCCTTTAAATCCATTACGACCGCTCGAAGCATATCTTCTAAGGTTTGAATCGTTCGCTCGCTCTGGCCGTCAATTTCAGGATGGTATGCCGTACTCAACCTCAACTGCGTTCCCAATCTCTTTTGTAGACTCCTCCAAAAATTTGACGTGAAGCGCGGATCTCTGTCCGATACAATTGATATCGGCACTCCATGTCGTGACACTATCTCTTTCACATAGAGCTTCGCTAATTGCTCTAGATTGTACCGTATCCTGATTGGTAGAAAATGAGCAGACTTAGTCAGATGGTCCACGATTACCCAGATGGCACCTAAACCCTTTTGTGTCGGTGGCAGGCCCATCACAAAGTCCATTATGATGGGCTCCCACTTCCACTCTAGAATCTCCAATGGTTGAAGCAATCCGCTTGGTCGCTGGTGCTCTGCTTTAACTCGTTGTCATGTCAGACATCTGCTGACGCACTCTGCTACCTCCCTCTTCATATTCGGCCACCAAAAATACTGCCTCAAATACTGATATATTTTTGTGCTCCCAGGATGTACCGAGTACCTCATGCTATGAGCTTCCTGAAGGATTTCTTCCCTCAGTTCCCGATCCAACGGTACCCATACTCTCCCTTCAAACCTTAGCAACCCTATGCTATCAATCTTATACTTAAGCTCATCGCCTTCGGCAATTCTCTTCTTTATTGAATCACCATCCTCATCCTTTTTTTGAGCCTCCTTGATTTGATCCAATAGTGTCGGGCTCGCTGTCACTGAAAATAATTTCTCGTCCGTCTCCATCGGATACCCAACCTCCAATTCCAGACGTTCAAACTCTTTTATCAACTCTTCCTGAGTTGTCAGCTTCATCAATTTCTCTGCCTTTTCTGCTCAAGGCATCTGCCACTACATTTGCTTTTCCAGGATGGTACAAAATCTCACAGTCGTAATCCTTGATCAATTCTAACCATCGGCACTGTCTCATGTTCAACTCCTTCTGAGTGAAGATATATTTCAGACTTTTATGATCTGTATATATCTCGCTCCTATCTCTATATAAATAATGCCTCCAAATATTCAAGGCGAAAACTACCGTGGCCAACTCCAGATCATGAGTCGGGTAACCCTTCTCATAGTCCTTCAGTTGACGTGACGGGTACGCAATGACCTTGCCGTGCTGCATTAGTACACAACCAAGACCTTTGTGTGACACATCACTGTACACTACAAAACCTCTAGTGTCATTCGGTAAAGCCAACACTGGTGCTTGGCTAAGTCTCTTCTTCAGCTCCATGAAACTTTCCTCGCACTTTTCCATCCAAAAGAACTTTACCGTCTTTCTGGTTAGATTGGTCAATGGCGATGCTATCTTCAAAAAATCCTGCATGCATCTTCGATAGTATCCCGCTAACCCTAGGAAACTACTGATATCCGTCGGCGTCTTCGGCTGCTCCCAATTGATAACGGCTTCCACCTTTGCTGGGTCTACCGAAACACCATCCTTGTCAATGACGTGCCCTAGAAACTGCACCATTTTCAACCACAATTCACACTTTGAAAATTTTGCGTACAACTTCTCCCTTCTTAACGCCTCCAAAGAAATCCTTAGATGTTCAACATGTTCTTCCTCTGTCACTGAATACACCACTATGTCAACGATGAATACGACTACGAACTTGTCCAAGTACTGCTTGAATACTCTGTTCATCATATCCATGAATGCCGCTGGTGCATTTGTCAGTCCTAATGACATTACCAGAAACTCAAAATGTCCATAACGAGTTCTGAATGCCATTTTCGGGATATCCTCCTATCTCACCTTTAGTTGATGATAGCGCATTCTCAAATCAATCTTTGAAAAGTATTTCGCTCCCTGGAGTTGATCAAACAGATCGTCTATCCTGGGCAGCGAATACCTATTCTTAATCGTGACTTTGTTCAACTCGCGATAGTCGATACAAAGTCTCCTCGAACCATCATTGTGACACCCCAGAATCCGGGTCCTCTAACCCCGGTCCGGTCTTCACGAAACAATACTAAACATCCACCTCTAAACAACATACAATAACTAAAGTACAGAATATAATAAACGTACGTCGTTCATTCAAAAGGTGTTACTAGTCCCAAGATTCGATAACCTTAAATACAAACATACAAACATTACCCTCGAATAGTCATTAGGGTTCATATTACATAACAGTAATTTAATTAAACATAAAGATAAAGTCTTCTCCTTGCAAACTAATCCTACATCTTCCCTTTACCCTTGTCCTTCCCTGAAGTCTAGGGCTTAACTGCAATATAAGTCATGATATAGCAAGAATGAGCAACAAGTTTGCTCAGCAAGTTTAAATACAACAATAAAGGATATATCATGATGAATAGAAAATATCTGACAATGAATTCAACAATATGAATATCGGAAGCAAGAATAATGATTGCTTTTAGAATAACTGATAGTCAAGTAGACTTTTAAACTATAAAACTCCAACGGAACCAATAGTTGATTGACCCATAAGTTAGGTCTTACATCTTACTACACTGTCACACCATGCATAGTATTATACTAATTTAAAATTCTCGATTGATATAACTTTCATTGTCTTTTATCTATAAAATTCCTCTTTCCATGTTAAACATCTTCATATAACATTCCTATCACATAAGACCACAACCAATACTAAACATACCATATTTAGCAAGTTATAGCGTCATTATATGTTAACTGTAAAAATCAAATTCAAGCAAACTGTCCAGACCTGAAAGTAGCATGGCGCAGATGCGCCTTAGTTAAGCCTAAGGACGGCGCAACTGCACTGTCCCCTGGCCAGAGCAGGATGGAGCTTTTTCTCTACTGTTTCAGACCAAATCATCAACACACAATACCACATAGTATATATACATTTTAAAGGTCCTTTAATGCTTGTCAAGTCTATCTAAGTCCAACCTTTCATGTTATGGTTTTAGATTAATGTCTTTAATGACTTAAGGTCTTATAAGGTCATGCAATCATATAAGTTACTATGTTCTTCGTGTAAGCATGCGAGATGGTCAAAATTTGTCAAGAATCATGCTTTTATGTGTTCATATCATTTACGAATGGCTAACATCATTCATTACTTTAATTTATGTCTTATTCATGCTTAACTAGCTTTCATGGTATCTAACATAGTGTGTGTACATGTAGGCCATCTTAGTTGTGACACCCTCAAATTCGAGCCCCGATGCCTCGAATTCGGTTCATCACGTTCTAACAATAATAACTAAAATCATACAGTCACAGTGGATAATCTAGAATAATATACAATGATTTATTATATTTATTCCCCCAAGTCTCGCAACCTATAGTACTTAATAGATTACATAATAATATCAAATAAAGACTTATTACATAACCCTACTTAAGTTTAAACATATATCTGAATCAGTCTTAATACATTATCATAGTTGTCGTAATACAACACCAGAATTTTTAAATCATAAAGGGACTAGCTAGTCAGTAGCCTTGCCCTTGCCCTTATCGATGCCCGAAGGTTCGCCCTGCTCTGCCTTAACTGAAATATTTTTAGGAAAAGCAAGAATGAGCACAATTTGCCCAGCACAGTCTTACAACACAAGTTTGAAATATCAAGGTATAATCTTGCTGACAATCAAGAGTTTGAAGAACAACATCATGAACAACGAGTATCAACAATTCTCAAATCAAATCCTTGGAATATGATACGATGGTTTATTATAGACCAACAGATAT
Source organism: Panax stipuleanatus (assembly GCA_020205555.1). Classification (NCBI taxonomy): domain Eukaryota; kingdom Viridiplantae; phylum Streptophyta; class Magnoliopsida; order Apiales; family Araliaceae; genus Panax; species Panax stipuleanatus. Next base: position 106,739,368 of record CM035122.1, read on the forward strand.
ATATAAATTCAAAGGCAATCAACGTATCCAACTAGATAAAATAATTTATACTGAGCAGTCACTAAGGACTATTGAACATCTACTATAATTATCAATATTAAACTGATAACCCAAAAATAAGTATGATAGATGATCAGTCTACAATACTCTATGTTATGCATAAAACCACAATCATTTTCACGCTTGTGTTGGGCTTCCAATAATATATACACTCCCCTTACCATAAGGGTTGTTCAACTCAGTTTTCAAAGATTTCGCACCAGTCAATTGGTTTGGACAGTTTTCTAAATATGCATATAGTCTAGCCGAATCAAATGGCATAGACACTTTCACAGTATTTAAGAACAATACTAGGTTCAACATGAATAATAGCTTTCATAAGACTCAAATGAAACAAGAGTTTATTCCATAAGCATACTAACTCAATTTAAACGAGTAAGTAAGAAAAACTTGCTTTCACAAGGATCCATTTCAAAGATTAGGATACATGCCTTAAGCGTAGTCTATCCACGTAAAGTTAATCAACACTTTCGAATCCTATTTATAATATTTTACATGTATAGGATGTTCATAAGCTAAACACATTCGGTATACAAGCTTGATATGTGATTCAAGTATACACATATGGTTCTATGTAATTCTATAGGTACATCACTACATACTTGCACGTATATATAACCCAAAATCAGTATATAAATTATTTACGAAATCAAGTACATAGTTATAACATGTATGGTATTATAGCAATTCATAATACTAATTTGATTATGACATTTATTATCCATGAACTTCCTTTTTACAAGTTAAACATCATTATGATACATTGTCATTTCATATAAACATATATTAGTAGAGATCAGACCCCATTTAGTAGTCTATGTAATATTCTAAGTCAATTGGCAAAGTCAGAAAAATGAGCAGAATGCACAATTCCTGAAATCAGTCCTGGCGCAGCTGCGCCCTGGTTAGACCAGGGTTGGGCTGCTGCCTGCTCTTTTTGTCCATTTTATCAACATACAACGCAACATAGTATATATGTATGTTAACGGGTCATTCATGCTTACCAAGTCCATCTAAGCCCAACCTTTCATGAAATGATTCTAAGATTAACTCTTAAATAAATTACGGCCATATAATGTCATGATGTCACATAAGCTATCATGCTCCCTGTGTAAACATGTGGAATGATCATATAATCTATCAATAGGCATGCTCACAGTGTTTCTACATCATATACGTAACATTAGCATTGCTACTTGCTTGAAAACTTAATCGAACTTATGCTTGATTAACTTGCATTACATCTAACAAGTGTGTGTATATATATGATGCCTTAGTGATGTTAAAAGTACATTCAAGCATGCCAAAAATATCAGAATGCTATTACTCTAAGATCATGTAACTTTTCTTTTCAAAACCTTCAAGTTTATCTTCTGAAATCATTTCAAACTTGGACCGTGAATGCTAGTGCGTATTCAATACCTTAGACTAACATGTCATATTCAATTAGACCATACGATCATGCTTGCAAAAAATTAGAATACAACATGAATATAATATATCAAAGTTCCTTTTAAAACTTTAAGTTCATTTTAAAAGCTATATGTCTTTTCATCAATCATGAAAACTAATCTAGTTAAACATGCTTACGTTAGGTCTATGTACTCATATATATAGGTTACTCGTGTTCCCATGCTTGTCTAAGTAGTATAAACACATTAGTACTTAACAGGTTTTTAACAGAATCAGAAAACAAGTTTTAGAGCCTGGCGCTGCTGCGTTGCGCCTTAGTACAATACTAGCGCAGCTGCGCCGGGTCTCGGCCAGCACCAGAAAGGTTTCTGCTTCAGCAGTTTGTAGAGCCAAAGACCAAATTTCACAACCAATTTGACTCCAAACAGCCACATTGCAGTTTAAACATGTATATAAGCTAGTATATCAACTATATAACAACTAACAACCATTACCCAATCACATTATCAACTATTTCAACCAAAATCAAGAAATTTTCAGAAAGAACAAGAATGAAGAACAAGAGGTGTTATACCTATGCAAATGTGGATTGAGCTTGCTGCAATTTGAATTCTCAGAATGCTATCAATGATGTATATATTTGCTCACAACTCAGCACTTAAGAAAATCTCAGTAAAAGGATTGTGAAGGAATTGGGTTGTAGTTATAGAGAACTTGATATCCAGACAATTAATTCCTCCACTGAATCAAACTAATGGATTGAAGATTTGTATGATGGTTATGGAGAAGTGGGTGAGTAGTTGTTGGATTACACTATTTTGCCCACTCCCCTTTGAATCATGAGCTAGTAGCTATGGAAGTTTGCTGAGTTTGAGATGAAGAGTAGACTTAGGCCTCATAATGCTATTCACGTGAGAAGAGAATGAGACTCTCATATTAGGACAAGGCAAAATAACTCAGCATTTGGAAATTCAAACCACTAAGGTCACATATATAAGCCACCATGTATACTTAGGTTATATAATATACTCTTAGGTTATAATTAGGGTCACAATGTAATTCCAATGAATAAATAATATTTTAATGTAGTAAATTTACTTTGCACATATATACTCCATGTACATTTTGTTAACACTGAATATAATTCAATTGGGTATTATTGCATTATTATATTATTAAATTATTAAAATTATTATTAAGTCACAATTATTTACACAGTTCATTATAATATCAATAAGGTTCATTTTCAAATGTAGTCACCCACACATGTTGTCACATAATTGTTATTATTATGTAACTTTCATAACTTAATAAATCTTACTATATAGTTTATATATATTATATAGTCACATTGATGCGTCACATTGCACTTTATATATAATATAAAGGTAACTACTATATATTATATGTTTAATTATTGAATGCTTGCACATAACAATTAATCGAGCAAATATAATCTTATTATATTAATAATTTACTCGTTTATGTTTTATCATTCTTAATAACCATAAATCAACATATTATTAATTTATTACTCATTGATAGATTATTACGCATAAATAGAAATTAATTAACCATTAATATTCTGCTTCTCATAATAACCATTAATTAACAATTAATATTGATTAATTGTTCACTTAATAATTCCTTCATCCTCTAATTAACTCATCATCGTTTCTATTCTCGTGCCACACAAGGCATTCAACGAGCTTATCATAAACTCCACATTTTCCTCAATTATTATATATTCAATTTGAAGTAATTGAGTTAACTCATCTCATAACTAATAATCATTTATATTCAAATAAATATTCATTTTCATTAATTTATTCATTAATAATATTCAAAAATTCTCAGGTATTACATTAGTGATGTTAAAGACATTATCATGTACGTCAAAATATTCGAATGCTATGACATCATGTTCATGCAACTTTCGTTTTCCAAAACTTTTACATTTAACCTTTGAAATTATTTTAAACTTAAATCATGTATGCTAGTGTAAATTTGACACCTTAGACTCACATTACATGCATTTCTAAACCATAGATCATGCTCAAAAGTCAGAATATGAACATGGTTTATACAAGTCAAAGTTCACTTCAAAACTATAAGTTCTTTTATAAAACTCACACTTTCTTTCAATAGTGTATACTATCATAGCTATGGACATGCATGTTATATAAAGAGCATATATACCCCTGTTAACACATTCCTCATGCTTTTCTAATTAGTACTAACATGCTAGCACATAGTAGATTTCAGCAGAATCAGGAAAACTAACATAGGGGCCTAGCGCAGCTGCGCTGTGCCCTAGTACAAAACTGGCGCTGCTGCGCCGGGTCTCGGCCAGCAACAGTGCAGTTCCTACTTCGACAGTTTACAAACCCAAATCAAGATTTCTCAACAATTTCGATTCTAGACAAGCCATATTGCATTCCTAACTTGCATATAAGTTTATAGAACAACTAACAGTCATTCTCCAATCCAATTAATCATGAATTTAAGCATAATCAGGAAGTTAGCAAATCCAAGAAAGAAGAACAAGAAAAGGGAAATATACCTCTGCAAATATTGAATTGAACTTGTTGCTAATTTAAACTTCCCTCAACTGATTTCTCCCTCTCTATATATTTCAGTGAACTCACACTTGCTCTCACTTCTATACTTAGGATAATTCTCAGCAAAGGAAATGAGAAGGAGGGAAGCTACATTTATAAGCAATTGGTTACACAGACATTGCAATTCTACTTCAATTTAAACCAAAGGAATGTAGGATTGTATGATGGTTAAGGAGGAGTTGGTGAACTCCATCATGATGCCCACTCCCCTTATAATCATTAGCTATAATGCTAATTTTGAGAAGGAAGAGTAGAGTAGTATAGGCTTTTTGCTCATACACGTGAGAAGAAATGAGGGGTGACTCTCATTATGGGACAATGCTAATACTCAGCAACATGAATACAACACACTAATGTTATATATATATACATATAATATATACTTGGGTTATATATTCAACTGGTGTCACAATGTAGTTCCAATAAGCAATTAATATCACCATGTAGTAAATTTAATTGCACATATATAATTCATGTACATTTCATTAACACCGAGTATAATTCAATTGGGTATTATCATAATACATTATCCCAACCCTATTATTATAGTATACATTAACTCCCCAATTCGTGATTAAATAAAGGGTTGAATTGGTTAATTAAATAAATGATCTAGTCTGTTAGTATAAATTTACCAAATAGACTATTAACTATTTATATTAATATGGCTCACATTTATTAATTAATCTACACAACTAAATCTTTTCACTATATTCAAGTAAATTGAATATTTAATTTCTAACCATCCTATCAATTCTTCTGATATAAAAACCTTAGGGCTAGTCCACTAATTTAAATAAACCATTAGTGACTCCTTTTAAATTATTCCTTGCAATTATTCGCATAGGTACAAACTCACATAACCACATAACTCCATAAGGTTTAAATAAACATACAACACTAACTTATTAAAAATTAAATTCTATATTTAATTAATAATAGAGTTTAAAAATTCTCGGTCATTACATATACCATTCTTAGTTAAGTTAAAATAATTAACTTAACTAATATTGATAAATTCATATACTAAAATAATAATTATTACAATAATTCTAAGAATCATTTCATATATTATTTAAATAATACATTAATCATATTTTTATGGAAAATAAATAATAAAACATTTTTACTACAAAATTAATTTATTATAAGAATATAATTTATAATAATCAACAATTCCTTTTTCAAAAAATTTATTTGAAATCATTCATGCAATAAATAAATATATATTTATTACATGTACACATATGCTTTACCTTGCACATATTTCCACATTTATTTTGATAAAAATAATATTAAATAAAAAAAAATATACGCAAATTTTTTTATTTAATTATATCAAAAATCTTGGGTTATTACATTTTTTATGCTGATTAAGTTATTCCAAGGGCGAGATCTTTTTAAGAAAATAGGACCGATATAAGTGTCGACTATTTGAAAAGTTTAATTTTAATGATTGGGCCGAATTAAAAAAAGTCCTCCGTTGGTATAGTTTTCGATGGATGTACTAACTCATCCGAATTTTGAAGGATTTCGCAATATGGCTCAATATGTGACTCCGAAAAATTGGTCTAGAACCCGAGATTCATGGAATTCAGGAGCTTGCTTAAGCGAGAGGAAGGTGTTAGGCACCCCCCGACTTCTGTGAAAACACGGGTACCACATCTTGTTGATTTTCTAAGCATAAAGTGTGTGTCTGTGATTTTGAGAATGCTTTTGATATTTATTTGACTTGTGTTAAGTGCCTTGATTTTAAGCGTTGTTCTACGCCTTGTTTTAACATATAAATGGCGCTATTTTAAAAGTAGTGTTGAACCTCTTTGGACCTATGCACGAAGGATTTGATTTAAAGGAAAGTTCATTTTTAAACAAAGTATATTGAAGTGATGTTTTGGAAAATATGATTTTTCAAATCCTTCGCTAAATAGGAATCAAGGTCCTTTGATACTTCAAGTTATTAACCCTAGATTTGTCTAACCCTGAAGCTGTAACGATTGTGATTTTGTATAATAATTTTAAATATTTATTGAGTTAAATAAATATTTTATGTGATTTATTTATTGAGTTAAATAAATAAATTATGTGATTTATGGAGTGATTTAATTAAGTGTTATATATTAATTAATATTTATTTAATTAATGTATATTAATTTTATATTATAGTTCTGATTTAATTGAGATAATTGAATTAGATGAATTATATGATGAAGTGTTACATGAATTATAATTAGCAAGTAATTATGATTATGTGGCAAATTTGATGTGATTTATTGATGTTAGATTTTAATTAATTAAATTAGTTGTTTAATATTTAATTGATTAAAATATGACATTAAAGTATGTGTTAAAATGATTTGTTAAAATAAAAGAAAAAAGATTTTAAATGATTTTAAACAAACAAGGCCTTGCATTTGTTTTTAAATCTATTTTCCAAACAAGGCCTTAGCTAATAATCTGTTTTTAAATAAAGGGTTTGCCAAACATGGCCTTATGGCTATTCAAATTCAAATTTTATAACTGTTAATTTAATTAAGTTATTAAGTATTAGTTAATACGTATATTATTGATACATCAGTTATATATCTATATACTACGTAAGAAAAAACTACATTAGTTTATTATATCCTAAGTCTAGCTAAAGAACAAAGAGAGAAAAAGAACAGAGTAAGAAAGGAAGAACACAGAAGAGAAGAAGAGGAGAAAGAAGGAAAAACTTGTGTGAATCAAGCAAGCATCATCATCTTCTTCACTTCTATTAAGCAAAAAGGTATTTTATAGTTTTAAGACTTTGTTAAGTTTATTCGTATTTTGACTTCTCTGTGAATATGAAAGTTCATGGAAGTAATGTAAACATGATTACATATGTAGAAACTGTATTACTATGTTGTTCATAGTTGAATTATATGCCATGTACAAGTTTTAGAAATTAAATTGTGGTAAAAACGAGTTTTCATGGAAAAAGTTTCGTTTACACGAGTTTATATATTATGGTTGGTTTTACATTGAGAAATTGGTATATGTTAATATGTTGTTTAGAATTGTCTATGATACTACCTTGAATCATGAGAATAATGCATGTATTACAAGTCGAATTGGTGGAGAAATTTTGTTACAGTGAATTATTTTATGAAAAGTATGAGTTTTATGAAAGTATCAAATTGGATTTTTAAAACTTGTGATTATCGTTATTTAGATGGTTTTGTATTTTGGAAGCATGTTATACATATGTATTATAGGGTATGTATGAGTTATAGTGTCTATGGTACTTTATTTTTGCGTTTGTTGGCTTGTATGGGATGTTCGGTAAAGCAGAGGGTCGAAACTGTCTGCGTCTGGCCGCGTTGCTGGCAGCTGCGCCGGCAGCAAGACCAGGAGCAGCGCAGCTACGCGCTTGCCCTTCCCAGAACCATCCCCTGCGCAGCTGCGCCGGTTTAAGAGCAGCTGGCTGCGTAGCTGCGCCATGTTCAGAACAGGGGCAGTGAAATTTAAGTGTTGAGCAGTTTATTTTTTTAAGTCATGGTTTAATTATTCCTTGATAGTGGACATGTATCTAAATAATATAACATGTTGTTATAGAAATGTGACAAATTCACAATTTGAAAAATAAAAAGGAATTCTGAAAACCTTAATTAGATTATAAATGTTTGATTGTAAATGAGTTACTTAATTATAATTTGAGTAATTATAATTAAGAATAAGTGTTTAATTTAAAGTATAATATGGTTAAATTATAATGTATAGAAATTGATTTATTTTAATCAATTAGATGTTAATTTAAATTATAATTTAAGTAATTGTAATTTAATAAATGCACGTTTAGTTATGAATTTTAAGTTTATAATTGCATGATTAATTATAATTTGTATAATTATAATGCATGATATAGTTTAATTAATTATTAATTATGAATTGGTGATAATTTAAGAGGTAATTATAATGTATATTGAGTAATTATAATTAGATTAAGTGTTTAAATTATAATTATTTAATTATAATTTAGCTAAATACATAATTAATTTAATTATGTGAGTATGTGTGTGATGTAATTAACTATGTGATAGTTGATTATTATTATTATTTATTTAATTAGAGTGAGTTAACCATGAGGGTTAACCACTTATGTGAGTTTGTTATGTGTTAATTGATTTAGATTATTATAATTGAATGTATATAGGAAGTGTTTAAGTACGTGGTTGAGTTAAGTAGCTTGCGCATAAGGCAAGTCTTCTAACCCTAAACTTGTTAATTCTATACAATTTCTTGAGTTTATAAATTCGTTGTTGAGAATGTCATTTCTATTTCTGTATTGGACAATTGTTTATTTAATTGAAATGATCTTAACTTATTGTTCAAGTAAGATCCAGTTATTATTTTAAATGCTTTAAGTTGATTCTAAAGCATATGTTAGTTCATAATTCTGTTATTTACGAATTATTGAAAGACAATTCAACTAATCCTTAGTTGATGAACGTATACTCTAAATTTCCTTGTAAGCTTATTAACTAATCCCTTAGCTGATAAATGAGAATTCTAAATTACCCTTGTAAGCTTATCCAAACCGAACTTTCTTTGGTGCGGACTTGAATTCAAATTACTGAGTTGAACAACCCTATTTACTAGGGGAGGTTACTACGCATAGCATTAAGATGTTTGTGCACAATACATGGTACAAAGGGCTGATCCTCCTAAGTACGAGTTAAGGTCCATAGTCTTATTGACTGTTAAAGGTTTAAATAGAAATATTTATAACCTAGGATAAGAGCTCAAAGGTCTTATGACACTTAGATAAGTTCTATATTTGAATTTTAATGTTAATAGAGAATTATTATTCAATTCTTTATTGTTTAAGTAAGCTAAGTTATTCAAATCTTTTTAAAGATATCCTTTAATATATTTATTGTTGTTAAACTCCAATGAGCTGTTGTTTGCTCACTCTTGCATTAAATAACAATTGCAGTTAAGGTTGATAACGTTGATGCCCCGTCTACGAGTAAAGGCAAGGGAAAGATGAACAAGTGAAGACTTGTTTAATTATTTTGAAATGATTTTAATAAGACTTTTATGTCATATTTTTATTCCGCACTTTATTATTTATGTCAAGGTTAGAGTAACCCTGGGATTGATTTTTGAGAAGGTTGTAACCCTTGTTTTAAGGGAGATTTTATTATTTTGAATAAATGTTGTAATTTATTTTGAGATATATTGGGTAGATGTTTGTTATAGTTAGAAAGTGAACACCAAATCATGTGGAAGCGAAGTACCCGGATTTGGGGGTGTCATAGAAGCACTTTGTTATTATTTTTTTAAGAAATTACTTTGTGGTTTTGCTTAAAAATTGTTTTAGTGATAATGCATGAAAGAAAACATCAAAAAGGGTCGGGCCACCTACGCATGAAAACTTTCTTGATAGACCCGAGCACCCACAATCATAAGTTTTCATTATCACGGGATCTTAAAGCTGATCTCTCGGGGCGAGGCCCTCAAAGTCATTTTAAAATCTAATATTACCTATACAATGCTTTTGCACAATTTAATACTACATTATAAATAAAAAGTCCATCATGAGAATCTAATCGAGATCCGATCAATGCATCTCGACCTCGGGATTCCTAGGCCCACATTAGCATGCTTGAAACTATGTATATAATGTATCCTAAACCCGATATTAGGTGATTCATCAATTGGAATCCCTATCACGAGTTATTAGGACCCCTCACCACTAGATATAGATCTAGGGCTCTACGAAGTGATTGAAATCCATAGAAAGCATTAAAATAAGTAAATCTATCCTATATCTAAGCCGATCTAGCATGGGGGTTCGAGCTTTGAAGCTCATGAACCTATTAAGCGCTAGATTCCGTTAGATCTAGGTAGATCTAGTAAAAGGACTTGGCTTATAACTATATATGTACAAAATAAACGGTAAAATAGATAAATCTATCAACCAATATACAATATACGCATAAACAACAAGTCTAAACTTTAGATAAATACTATATTTAAATAGATCTATAGTTTAAACAATATTTACAATTGAAATGACCAAAGATTCGCTTTTTCACCTTGGGGAATGTCAAAACAAGCCTCCTGAGGCACAAATCTATGCTCTACCACTCTATGCGGATGAGATCTACTATGTATTTGATGAAAAAAACTCAAATATAGTATTGAAGTGTTAGACCCAAGGGTTTCTCTCTTTAGAATATGATTTTTCTAACTTCTTCTCTTCTTCTCTTAAAATGAGTTGTTGGCTACTTGTTATAGGGCTCGGGGCTAGCCACAGATGTACCTATGGCTAGCCGCAGGTGCACTTACATCTGGGCCATGTAGGCCCCGTCGTCTCGAAGTTTGTTTCTTTGGTAGTTAATGCAAAAAAAATTAAGCCCTGTACCCAAAAATCTCAGAAAGCTTTTGCCGACGGCTGCAAATTATGGTCGAATCTGACTTATTCCGAGTCCTGGAAGATGATCCCATTAGCTAAAAGGTATCTTCTAGTTCTCGAGGGTGGTCAGTTGGCTCGTCTTACAAAATTCGCAGTTTGGGGATTGCTGTGGTGGCTTCTTATGGCCTCATCCTCAACTTTACGTTCCTCGCTCGGACCATGCCGTATTTGGGCGTCGTTGCACTTTAATTTCTCCACGGGGTTATCTCTGAGGTGAATTTATGCCTTTGCCTTCCCTCGAGGTTGTCTTCGAGTGAAATTATGCTTTTACCCTCTTATAAGGTTAGTCCATGGAAAGAAAAATTTCGAGTGTCTACAATGATGCAATTGACACCCAGTTTTCTTCGACGTTGTTGTAGACACTCGAAATTTAGTTTTCCTATTACTAACCATACAAGAGGTCAAAAGCGTTATTTTTCACTCTTGAGAATAACCCCAGAGGATTACGACATCAAACCAAAACCCCAAAGAAAGCCCCGGGAAATCGTCAAGCCAACTTCAGAGATAACCCTGAAGACAGACAAAAGTCGGTAGCAGTCGAATCCCAGAGATAACCCCGAGAAAGACAGTTGTAGCCATATCAAGCCCCGACAACAACCCCGGGAGGTACAGTCAACCTTTGAAGACAGTCCTGAAGCATCAAATCATCCCCAGAGACAACCCTGAGAGACCAAGTCAACCTCAAAGATAACATGGAGGAAGAACAGAGTCGGCTGGGATTAAAACCTAGGAGACGATCCCGAGAAACAGTCGAAAACCATGTCAATCCTGGAGGCAACCTCTGGAAGGGAAAATGGTCATTTTACTTACTTGACATCAAATCAAGTCAAAATTAAGCCAAATCAATGCAATGAGGGTCAGAAAGAACCATAATATCAATCCCGAGTGAAAACAGCACAAGACAGCTCAACGGACGGACTACGAAAAAATGATGATCTGGTCAACCCATCTTCTCGAACTCAGAAAAGGTCAAATCCCATGTCAATGTGTAGCTTTTGGAAAGGGCTTTTCGAAAAGATATAGCAAGCCTCAATCGAACTCCTAGATCAAAAGTTCTGAAGGTTTTAGTAGACTGTGCATTGGTCGGAGTGCATGTACTTCAAGGCAACGGGACCCACCAGGTGGGGCCCACCATAAATAGTCGCAAATAGACCCGCGGTTGCCGCGGGTAGACTTGCTACCATCGGGTCTTTAAATAAAACCCCCCACCCTTGCCAAAAAAGAAGAAAAAAAATAGAAAAACGCTCTGAAACCCTGCCCATTTCATCCCTTAGCCCTACTTCTAGTACTCCAAACTTAGATTTTATTCTTCTAATACATTTGTATACGTATATTCTACGACATATCAAAAATTAACCTGTGAAAAGGTCCATTTGAAGCCTACCGAGTGGCAAAAAGCCTGTGTAGCAGTCCATTGTAAGTTTTTTGACGATCAGAACTCATTTCTTACTTTATTACGTCTATGTGAACGTTCATATAAAGTCTCATCTTCTGGTTTTTCCCAGAACTCAGTTCTGTGGCCGTTTTACCTAACTTTTTAGTATATATATATATATATATATATATATATATATATATATATATATATATATATTGTCTTCATTTGCACAGCCTGAATTTTCGATCCGTGGCTTTTACTCGCTTTTGTGTGTATATATATATATATAGATGTACTAACTTTTTCGGTCTGGATCGCTGATTCGTGGCCTTTTCAGCTTTATTATATATATAACTGACTATATATATACTAATTTTAAATTTTGTCAAGCCTGGATTGCAAATCTGTGACATTTACTGCTTTTGTATATATATAACTATATATATAATTTTTTTAACTTCGTTTGGCCTGGATTGTTAATTCGTGGCCTTTTTCGCTTTAATATATATATACTAACTGTATATATTAACATTTATATTTCAGTTTATCACAGATTTCTAATCCAAGCCAAACTGAAATATATATATATATATATATATATATTTACATTCTGTTGAGTCTGGATTAATTCGTGGCTCCTTTACAGCTTTATATATATATATATATATATATATTTACATTCAGTTGAGCCTGGAGAAATTCGTGGCTCTTTACCGCTTTTATAAATATATATATATATATATATATATATATATATATACTTTTCTGTCGAGCCTGGATTACTTCGTGGCTCTTTTACAGCTTTTATAAATATACATATATTTAAATTCCAGTCGGGTCCGGATTGCTAATTCGTGGCCCTTTATAACTTTTATATATATATATATATATATATATATATATATATATTCTTTATTCATTGTGATTAAATATCTGTTTCAATTATTCATTTGATATGAATTTGTTTTAATATAAATTTGGCGAATTAGATTTATTTAAATCTAGCCCTTTATACCTTTCAAAAGGTTCAAAATAGGTCCAACCGGAATCGGAAAGCTAGAATGGCTAAGATTTATTTAATTCTAGCTTTCTTTCTAGTTTTGTTAGATATTAAAGCAACCTCGCGACCCTAGATCCATATCTAGTGGGAACGGAAAGCTTTGGCTACGCGCATACAAGGATTTGATTGATGAATCCTTTATTTTCGCGACGTCTAGTATACAAATTGCATTTTCTGCAAATATATGTGTTGTGCAGGTTTTATTGGCCATTTTCTGTGAGCCTAGGAATCGTGGGATTCATGATCAAACTAATCAGAATCTGATTCCCACGATGGACAAACTCCACATTACAAATGTACCCTGCCAGTTTTTATGTAAAAATGTACATCAGAGGGACCTTAAAACGGTTATCCGTGTTTAAGGTCTCAACCATAGTGAAATATTGTTTGATGTGCTAGAGTCACTCTGATGGCCGTTATGCCCATGAGAAGACCAACACTTGTACATATATTCTCTGGTCGAGGATGCTTCACATCCCGACAATCACCATTCCAATCGGGCCAAAGGCTAAACAGAATAGAATGGAAGTATCGATATGCTTCAATTCCTACGTGAGCGTAAGGGTTTGAAAACCTTCTTTCAAAACATCATTTTCATATCTTGTCTAAAAAAGGACTTTTGCAAATCAAATCAAACCCTTCATATATAGGTTCAACGAAGCACAACAATACTTTCAAATCAATCAAATGTAGGCTCAATTACTTCCAGCATACACACACACATTGCAATTTAAAAGGAAAATATTGAAAAGATGTGGTACAGTGTTACACGGGAGTCGGGGGGTGCCTAACACCTTCCCCCCGCTTAACCAAGCCCCCGAACTTTAAGAATCTCGGTTTCAAGATCAAGTTTTGACAGTGTCCAGTAATTGGGCCTACTTGCAAAATCAAACAAAACTCGGTTGAGTTGGTACAACCATTTTAAAATCTACCAACTGGCGACTCTATAAACCTTTCAAATCGTCGATATGATACATGTTGGCCTTTTCCTAAAAAAAACTTCTTCACCCTTCATAAAACAGATAAGATAAAAAGGGTTGAAAATATAATTAGGAAGAGAGAAAAATCTATCCAAAGAGACAAAAAAATTTCCCGACGTCGACAGGTGGCGACTCTGTCGGGGACAGTAGAGGGCTTAAGCCTCATTTAAATCTTTTCAAAATTTCCCTTTTCTATCTGCGTGTGTGTGGATGATGCATTTTACATTGAATGGATGTGAATAAATGCTTTACTGCTTTATGTTAGTGCTTCGCACAAATGTCATCATTTCATACGGTGTGACACGATGTATGTGAATGTATGATGTGTTATTCTTCCACCAAGAGGCGAACCCGTCGGTGTTTGATTACTGGACTCAAAGGAGACTAATCCTGCGAGGCTCAGAAAAGGTGCCACTCAGATCCGCTCCAATCGAAAGAACGGATTAATTTCCCCTCTAGTAAATTGCTATGATCTAGGGACCTTCATGCCAAAAAGCCGCGAGAGTAGCCTAATATAGGTCAGCCTCTGATAAACCAAACGCGAAGGGGAGTCTCTTCATACCTTTCCCTTTCAATTACATGTAAAGTTCAATTCAATGTAAATTATGATTCTATGTAAATGTAAACAAAAGAAAAAGAAAAGAAAATATAAATGTACATTCTATTTCCCGTCAATTTTATTATTGTACATATATCAAATCCTGTCATCCTGTCATCAAAACAACTAACGTTTGGTTTGCAGGAAAATATTAAAACTCCATAAAAAACTAATACATTACTTCAACGCATGTTATTAATGCTTATTAAGACTAAACTAGCTACTATTCTCGTAGGCTAGATTAGTCCCATTGCCATATCAAAATCTAAGAAAGCACAAAGCCTATTCACCGACATGGCGGAAAGTGCCCAACATGAATTAGGCTCCGTATCTCGAAAGAAGTTTGAGGGACTTAAGAATCAAATAACAGAGTTGGTTATCCTCCTAAAAGAACAAAGTAAAAGCACTCAGGGCCAGGCAATACCCAATCAAATAGAGTCCTCCTCACAGAGTGGCAATCAAAGTGCTGACAAAAAGGGGGAAATGCAGATCCCTAAACTTCGATCCAGTGAAAGAACCAACAAACCCTTGAAATCACAAATCTCAGGGAAGACCGGGAAACTGGCGATATCAGAAGGAAAGTCCAACAAATGGAAGAAACCATCCGGGCAATCAAAGGGACTGGAAACCTTGGAAGTGTTACCTATTCAGATCTCTGCATAATCCCAGGGGCTAGATATCCTGACAAATTCCAAGTCCCAGAGTTTGAAAAGTACAATGGGGCAGGCGATCCCTATACGCACTTAAAAGTATACATTGGCAAGCTAGGGTCTTATGCTGAAGATGAAAGCCTCAGAATGTAACTTTTCCAAAAGAGTCTCACTGGAGAAGCTAGGACATGGTATGCCCGACTTGACAATGCAAAAATCTATAGCTAGGAAGAGCTAGCTCATTCCATCCTAAATCAATACAGCTTCCAGTCTCAGATGGCTCTGGATTGATACCAAGTGACTAAAGTCAAAAAGCAAAACAATGAATCTTTTCGTGAATACGCCCAAAGATGGACACGTCTGGCAGCACAGGTCAGCCCGCCTATGACAAAAACTAAAATGGTGATGACTTTCATAGACATCCAAGAGGCACCTTACTATGAGAGGATCCTAGCTAAAATAGGAAAGCCATTCTCAGAGATGATCAAACACGACGAAATGGTAGAGATGGGCATGAAAGCAGACAAGATTAAAGATCTCAATGCCTTGGAAGCAGTCACCGAGCATATACAGTCTAACAACTATGCAAACACTCCCATGAGGGTACCCAAGAAAGGCGATGAAGAAGTATCCCTCATTTTACAAGCTAGGAGACTCAACCATAGTCCCCCCATTTGGAAGAGGGAAGACAATTTGTCATTTCAACAACAGGCTATATTCAACCAATGTCAAGACAGAAATAGAAAATTTGAGAGAATGAAAAATTGGGTGTTCACTCCACTAGGCGATTCCCTGGAAAATGTATTGGAGTTATTAATCTAGCAGAAAAAAATTACAGAATTGGCTCCACCTCTGGATCAAAAAAAGCAAAAGATATAATCCAAGCCAGAGATGTATTTACCACTCAGGGTCTCCGGGACATGATATACAAGACTGTTGGTCCTAAAAGCATAAAATCCAAAATTTGATCGAAAGCAGCGAAGTTGTGGCCCAATAACCTGACCATCCAAATGTACCAACCTTCTGCTACAGCATGATGCGGAGGAAGTGAATATGATCGGCTCAAAAAGTGTCAAAATTGTCCAAATCGTAAATACATACGAAGGATGGAGGAATACCCCCAAAGGAACAGAACAAATGTCCTAGAGTTAGAAAATTTAGAGGAGGATATGACAGTGATACAAAAATTGGATAAGATTCAGCATCAAGTAACTCTGTTGCCTAATCTGATAGTGCCCCAACATCAGGATACAAGGCAGCTTTTCACTCAACTATCAAAAGCCAAGAGAAAAAGGAGGTTATTCAGAATGTAAGCC